>JABSTQ010009119.1:0-356678 GCA_013358835.2 Ixodes persulcatus
TTCGCGAAGTTAAAATTTAGACTGGTGATTCATGGCACAGTGAAATCTATAGACCAGCTTAGACATTATCGCAACAAAAATAAAAGGTTTGTCTGGTGGCTGCATATCGAAATGCTATACGGACAATGAGCAGAGAAGCATGACAACATGAGACACGGGAGGTCAGTGGTGGGCAAGAACAACAATCCGATTTTAAAGCATATGAGTGGTCCTTAAAAGGACCGTTTTGTGTTCCGAGATGTTCCACGCTTTCTCCATAATGGTAGCATTAAGCTTCGTCAAGGGGCTCGACACCAGACAGGTCACTCTCGGATGGGGTGTCCTCTCCATCCAGCTGGATGACGATGGGCTGGATGTGGGCACTTGTGGAACCGCCTCGTCGGAACGTTGCTTCAATGTCAATAACGTGCCTGACAGCATTAATCCAGTTGTCAGTGGTGACCTTGTCAACTTCTTCGTTGAGGAGTGTCCCCACGTCGACAATCTTTGAACGTCGTGTTTCGGGCAGCAACGCCGTTCTTGATCTGCGCCCATATCAGTTCAATGGGGTTGAACTCGCGGTGATATGGTGGGAGCCTGACCACAGTGCAGCCAGCCGTCTCGGCAGCAGTGTCCACACGCTACTTTAGGTGCTGTGGCTTCACCAAGGCCACAATGTCGAGCAGCTGCTTCTTCAGCATCTTGGGGTCCCATGAAATTGTTTTAGACGTCAGCCACTGTCGGATGTCGTCCTTGCGGGAACTCTTCGTCGGCACTGCTTCCAACCGTTGTGAGTGGTAAGAAGCGTTGTCCATGACGATAACGCTTCCTGTCGGCAGTTTGTCGAGGATACCGTCGAACCACTTCTCGAAGCGGGCGCCATACATTTCCTCGTGGTAATCGCTGGTCTTTTGTGCACGGAACACGTCCAGGCAGCCGTCGACGAAGCCTTCATCGCTGCCGATGTGGGTGACAATAAGACGCTGGCCCTTCCCCGATGGCTGCTTGAGGCCACTCGAGAGACCACGCATGAAGGCGTCGTGAGACGAGGCCACGGTCGTGTCTACCCACACCCTTGAGACAGTGTGCCCTGCCGTCACCCACGTCTCGTCCAAGTAGAAGATCTTCCGACCATCTTGTTGGTGACGTGCGATCTCATGCAGGTACTTCTGCTGCCAGGCGACAATGTCCTCTCGTTCAATCAGCCGCGAGTTTCGTTCCCTCTTGTCATGCTCGAATCCGATGTCGTGGAGAAGGCGACGCACAGTCCAAGCCTTCAACGAGGGAAGTTCAGTGCTCGCGCAGAATTTGGCCGTTATCTTCTTCACCGTGGTGACCTCGTTCCGTCGAAAGAAACGATGGACGCATGTTCTCAGCGCGCACAACGTGAAGTCGCCGTACCTGACTTTGCGCCGCCTCTTGCCTTCACTTGCTGGGCGCTTCCGAGAAGGTGTCACAACTTGTCCCTCAGTTTCTTTCGCCTGCTTCCTAATCACGAGGATGGTGCGTACACCAATTCCAAGCAGTTTGCTGACTTTGATGCAGGACTCCTCCACAGTGAGGCCGGGCTGGCCGGGCTTGGCGGGCGGTTTGTGTCGCACCTGAGCGTACGCGTTCATTATCAGCTGCCGTGCAACTCGGTTGAAGACATCGCCGCTCTTATGCTTCTTGTAGAGGCGCCTTGGCGTAGACGGCGAGGCTGCACCAGACTCTCTTGACGAAGAAGAATCGGAGGAATTGCATTCCGCTGTCTCCACGTTGGGATTCATAACGGAAGAGGAAAGACGACTTCGGATTTGTCAAAACGCAAATCGCAGGAACTTTAAAAACCCGAAACGCCGGATTTTTTTTATTTTTTAACAAACGCAGCAAATGCACGGAATGTACCTAATTTGTGTAGGAAGGTTATCAAGCTAAAACCAACAACCATATATGCATTACTTATAAAGTTACAATTTTCGTTGCACTGAAGCCTTCTTTTTACTTCAACCTTCCGGAGCGAGTAATTTCCCTCGGCTAGGTGGCGCAAGCTGCCGCCCGCTACAAGGTCTGTCTGTAGTCAATGTCTATCCATTGAAGCAGAAGGGGCGTTTTCAACGAACTATTTTCTCGACTGCGGAGGCGTCTGAAGCGGGCGCATCACGCTTATGGGGAGGAGCTTCTACTACCTTCTTAACTTGTAACCGACTATAGGTGTTAGAACGTTCTTGTTTTGGTAAGTCACGCAAAGCATAGCTGGCGGCTCCGTTACCAGCTCAAGTTGAGCATCATCATCGGATGCACACTTGGGCCTCACAAGGCCTTGCTTACCAATTTTTATCTCGTTCAAATTGTCTTGGAGTATCCGCCGCGACCATGCTAGCCGCCCGCATATTAAGAATGAGTTGAACATCAACATCTTTGCTATTTTACTCTTGGTGCCCCTAGCACAAACCATGAGCTTCAGCACAAAAGTTCCATGGAACAAGTTTGCCCGCGTTATGCCAATTTAACAACCGCCCTTAGTGGTGCAAGAAGCTTCGAGAGATGGCGCTAGCTGGGATGCAGGGGAAGGATGCATGGCGTGACGCGTTCGTGATGCCGTGATGGCACCATGAGGCACTGAGTTTGTTACCGCCCGAAGAGCGCAAACACGTGACGGGTGATGGTGCTGTGAGACACCGCCTGGGTAATGCTGGACGCCCATTGAGAGAATAACTTGTCAAGTTTGGGAAACAACAATAATTGGGGTTGTGTGGATATTTATACAGCGTGTAGTTGGTCTGCAATTTCAAGGTTGCGACGAGTTACTCGCTGTAGATGAGCAATTTAGTCCAGTGCAGTACAACCGCTAGCCTGGTGTTTTAACGTGCATCATGCAATAGTGATAAACGACCGCACGCCAGTACGATGCTCATTCAGATCGAAACGGGCAGGGGTGGAGATTGAACCCAGGATCCCTGGGTTCTGCTGCGCGAGCTTTCGCTTGGGAAACAACCGCGCTTGGTGCATAGCTACTGCCCACGTAGCACTTAATGTCGTGCGAACATTCCCTGGGTGTTCTGAATGTTGCAGGAACGTTAAAACGCCCTTCGGAACGTTCTAGGAACGTTCGTATGCGAACATTCCCTACAAGGTAAGCTGCTCAACATTCTAGGAACGTTCGTTGACGAACATTCGTATGCACAATGTTCTCGGAACGCTCCCCTTCAAACATTTAAACGCGCAACATTCTTGGAATGTTCGCTTGCGAACATTCCTAGAATTTTCGCAGGTAAAGCTAACTTTACGGAGCTCTCACGCAACCTGTGGTTCAAAACACCATCCACATGCCGCTTTGTGCCAAAGTATGCAAATTAAGTGAAGTTTCTGGAAATTTAGCATAATGAATCAGTTTTATCTTGTATGAGTCTACCGAGGAATGTGATAGAAAGTGTAGGAGAAAAGCGATGGTTTTTAAAACTTGATAATGAATTTGGCACTCACTGCGTATGTAGAGAGGCAGTTTTGAATAGACCCAATTTTTAGCATCTGGGGTTCAAAACCATAAAAAAATATTTCCCAGTTGAGTGTGGAATGTTGTAGGTCATTCGCTCGGAGTGAGTTATCGGTTATGTATGCAGCTCATTTTGAATGAAAGAAGTTGACAAGTGACAGGTTGAAGTAAACTGTCGTTAGTACAGGCTCACGCTAGTGCGCTGAGAAAGCGGCTAGCTTGTGCTTGCGCCTTCAAAAATTTCTTTCGATTAAAAAATATTGATCGCCCTGTGAGGAGGTTTACCACACCCATATATATAGTACGGCTTATTGGAGCTGTAGCCTATACACTAGCAGTAATTGTGGAATCTTTGTAAATAGTCCTCAGAGAATATTCCCTGAATTTAGCGATGTACCCACGCTACGTTCTCCGAGGAGATTGAAAGGATGTCCTTGCATAAATTTGCAACATTTTAAGAAAATTGCAGAAGTTCTTTGGATGTTCTGATAACGTTCTTAAACTAGAATATTTGAATGTTGATTGAATGTCCTGGTAATGTTCAATGTCGTACGAGGAATATCCCTTAGAAAACATTCCCCAAATGTAGCGATAAGTGCCTGCGCCACGGTCTGACAACGTTGATAGAATGTTCTTACGTAAATTTGCAACATTCCAAGAATGTTGCCTATGTTCTTTCGAACATTCCCGGAATGTTCTCAGAACATTCTCGTGCTACGTGGGTGTGAGCGCGTCGCTATCGTGAAGTTCGAAGGAATCTATGGCGATGCAATATGCCGTATCAGTCGAGCGCTTTCTGTTAGTCATTTATCGAAGAATAAGTTGTGAAACTAAAGCAGTTTCTGCACTTCGTCTTTGGCAGTACTGCACGGCCGTCATACTGGCGGCCGGTCTGTGTACTTTCACCGATCTGAGAAATCACAGTTATCGGAAGTGAGCCGTCTGGTTCTAGACGTACCGTATTTGTCCCATTACGTGAGTAAACTGATCCGCAGTACACGGCAGATATGGCTGTACGGCTATCGATTGATAATGTCCGGAACCCCCTTCCCCCCCCCCCCCCCCACCCCCCCATTGATGCACAGCTTCGCGGAACAAATTGCCCGATTGCCAGTGAATGACATCGTAGCCATGCTTCTAAATACCAGCCGTCTTCCGTAATCTTCTAAAGTGAACATTCACATGTCGGTGACATCCAGTGTCTGTTATCTATTTGAGGGAATGAGCGCCTTCTGGCTTTCTAGCCACAGACAGAGTTTCCTACATACATGTATTAATTGTTATCAGTTTCTCGCTACTCCACGGCGATATTTGATTTTTTTTCTGAATAATTATATTTTTT
The DNA here is from genome assembly GCA_013358835.2 of Ixodes persulcatus. NCBI lineage: Eukaryota > Metazoa > Arthropoda > Arachnida > Ixodida > Ixodidae > Ixodes > Ixodes persulcatus. The sequence continues at coordinate 4,797 of JABSTQ010009119.1, forward strand.
TTTTCAAATTATATTTCAAAATCGAGAGTACAAAAACTGCCGTAACAAAAAAGTAAATAAATAAATAAGAACTTCTTTTGTTCATTTATTTCGTTGCAATAAATATATAGCTCGAGCCACCCAAAATGAAAATGAGAAAATTAACGCCTTCGCAGTTTCCCCGTCCTGTGCATTAGACGGGGATTGTATGGTCTTAATACTTATTTTGAGCGATTACCTGTGGGACGAAAAACAAAAAAATAAAGCTTGACAATTTTTTTAACAAAATAATTGTCGTAAAAGAAATTAAAAATTCGGCCATTTTGCTACGAAGCTAGAAAAATAAATAGGTAGATTGGCGTTTACATTGATATGATTATTCTGTGATTCATATCAGCGTTCTGAACGTGGTTACAAGTTTCTCGAGATATCTGTTTACCAGAATCATCTTCCGTTTACATTTTGTTTTCTTTCTAAATTTGCTTTACGAATACAGCCGATTTCAATGAGGCATTCAAATTCCCGGCCCTCCGTCCCGTAAAATCTCGGTGGAAAGTTGCAAACTCGTGGGGTTCTCGTGGGGATGAAATTGATTACCACGCGACAAAACAAGCAACAAATTAGTGTATGCGGAACGCTATGGTGCACCGGCAGGGTGCACAATTTATGCAACTCGCAGACTACATGCGCGCGAGCAATATATTTACTTTGGCTAAACATTAGCGCAATTTCGTTTTAAACATGAAAACTCTATAAATATATTTTTTTTTACTGAACCAAATTTACTGAGCTTAAATTTAAGTAGCTTCCTCCCCCCCCCCCCCCCCGACACACATACACACACCAAAAAAAAAAAAAAGAAGCTATCTCCCATGTCTTTCTTTTTTTACATTGGAGATTTATTTGCAGTTGCTTCAATCGAGAATCCGCCCCTTGCCATAGCCGAGCTTCTTTATTCTAGAAAGCCTGTCAATTCCACGACGGAGCCATTGAGCACGCGGCCACCAGAAGAAGGCGAGGAGCAGCGCCAAACGTTTAGCCATATGATAGCGCAGAGCAACTTCTGGGGTAACTTAGAGTTCCTGTATAGGCTCCCTACGGGAGCCTATACAGGAACTCTAACACACACACACACACACACACACACACACACACACACACACACACACGCACACGCACACGCACACACACGCACGCACGCACGCACGCACGCACGCACGCACGCACGCACGCACGCACACACACACACACACACACACACACACACACACACACACACACACACACACACAGAGAGTTCCTATACAGGAGCTCTACACACACACACACCTGGCTTCCTACGGGAGCCAGGTGTGTGTGTGTGCAGGCGTTATAGGAAGAAAGTAGGGGTAAACTGAGAGCCAATTGTGCACGAGCACTGGGCTCATTTGTCACTGGCTCTATGGGAGCCAGAGTTGCGTGTTTGTTTTCCACGTGCCGCCGCGCGCTATTCCCTGAGACTGATCACGTAAGGAGCAAGGAATCTAGCGCCATGCAAGAAAGTCGCTTAGCCGAGATTGCACGCGTGCCCCGGCGAATCTTCCCCTGCTTTGCTTCCTTCTCCTTAAGATTTCAGGATAGCTGAACGCGCTACTCTGGCTCCCGTATGGAACTTATACAGGAGTTTTAGGGTAACCCTTCAGCCAACGTGAGCAATACGCGCGGTGGCCTCTCCGCGAAACAACAAACCGCAACGGAGAAAGAAGAAAGGAGGCTGAAGCTCGAGACACATGCGCGAAAAATCCATTCGATACGGCGTCCAATCCGGCAATACGACTGCCTGATCCGAAAAGTTTGGTCGGTTCAGACGTCGGATCGGCGATCCGGCGTGCGTCCGACGTGCCAAATAGTTTCGCACGGCAGACGGACTGTCGGAAGCGCTCAGCCAATGATAGCACAGCTAGCACGAACGTCATGATGACGTGCTGGGTCTGGTGCTATGGTCAGGCGGGACGAACAGGAAAACGGGACTGACCTGGGCGACGGGAAGCCGGACACGTGAATCCCGCTGACCCATTCGAGAAAGATGACCTCAGCAAAGAATGCACGCGCTAGCGACAACGAGCTCCTAGTTTCGATCGTGCGAGTTGAACCATCAATCTGGGACCAGAGATCGTACCCTGTATAGGAACGTGAACCTAGCTGGAGCGCTTGGATCTCCTGGGCGGAGCCGAACGGAACGCCGTGTCGCATGCAAGGTCGGAAGCGTGTGTCTCAACCTGTCGCGTGCGGCAATTCGGAGCAGTGTTCGGACTGTCGGATCGGACGATTCTGCCGTCCATGTGTTTCGCGTTTACCGGCGCGGAGAGAAGGACGAAATAGAGGAGTATCGACGCAAAATGTTCTCCTTTCGTGAATTTTTTTCTTTTTTTTAAATGTGCGCGCTCGCGTTTTTGTATTCGACCGCTGGGGCATTGCTTGGCGCTGCCAGAGAGAGCCCCTGCGAGCGCCCTCTTCTCTGATCTCCTTTTCCATTTACAACGGTCACGTTTTTTCGCAATTTGACAGGCTTGCTAGAATGAAGGAGGCTATGTCCTTGCGCACATCGTGCGTTTGTTTACCCTTTGAAATGTGCCCGCGTGTCTATTTTTCCCTCGACCTCAACCAATGATGACGCGAGCTTGGATGCCTTGTCATCGCTCGTCCTCCACGCGTTCTCTATGTGGCGCTTTGATTGGCGTACCGCTCTTTTCGTTCCGATGCGTCAGATATGCATTTTAGGACTGATTTTAAGCGAGCTACAACGTCGGCCCGTCGCGAGATATGTGTAAATGCAACAAGTTCTGTCTTGTTTTATGTTGGCTGGACCAGCATGTTTACTGCAACAAAGAATACAAAACTCTTCGAAGATATTGCTTATCTGGATGAGAGTTGCACATATCAAATACGTGCAACTTTTATTATACTTATGCTGTTATTTGCGCATCCCGATGATCAATTTCAATACTATACTTTGACAAACTGTATTCAGCGTGTCCTCCCAAGCAAATTTACAAGGTTTATTCATCGAAAAAAATAAAATACGCAATGCTGATACGCTCATTCTCCGCCTAAACGTAGCGCTGGTGGTCCGACCCGAATGCCGAAGTTTGAGAACTTTACCGTTATCTTTTTCAAAAGTCCAGAGGGATTTTACAAAAAGTGTAAGTGGGAAGACAGGGCCCATTCTTGGCAACTGGCACCATTCAGCTCAGCGTTGTCGAGGTCTAATTCGGCCGCCATTTTCCCATTTAAAATTTCTCAAAACTTCTTAAACTTTACCATCTGGTTTGGACCGCAAGCGGTACGTTTGGGCGGAAAGTGAGCGTTCAGAAACCCGTAATTTATTTTTACAATAAAAGAAAAAACTAAAGTTTATTGGGGGGATATCTTGCTTTACTAGAATGACTCGGTTCAGAAAATATCTCGTATGAAGTAGTGAGTTTTTTTTTTTAGAGACATGTGGGCTTCCAGCAGTCTTGTACATGTTACTTGAAGAAAGTAAGCGATGGAAATTACTCTCGCTTAAAAAGGATTTAATTAAATTACTTGACTGCTCGAGAAGACAAGTAATTGACGGTTACTTGAAAAAGTAACCGTTACTTTTTCGATTACATCAGATTTTCAAAACGACAGATTTACTGCCGGTTCGAAAAGTGATCTTTCGTGCCGTCCATTATTGGATTAAAATCACCAGATTATAAGCTACTCATCTTCGTTCTCCAATTTTGGTAAACCGATCCTCCAGTCGGTAACTTGGTTCGAGGATTCCTTCGTAGGAAACTTGGAGAAACAGATGGTACCATTAGAAAGGGGAGCGTGGAATAATAAGTTTTTTATTTATTGATACCTTTCAGGCCTGAAGGCATTACAGATAGGGGGTGGGCATAGCAACAATCTACAAACAAACAAATATTCCTAACTAGTGAGTTAAACAGGACAAAAATATAATTTGAAAGAATACACACGAACAGTTATAGAGGATGTAGGAATTCGCGTACCGCCGCCGATTCGCCGTTTCCCACGTGGTCCGTCAACAACCCGAGTCCAGCCTGGTTCTTTCACGGGAGCGGGATTCCGCTCCCCGTTTATTGGTACATAAAAACACAACGCTACAAGACAATCAATCTATACTACAAATACACGCGACATTACTCAAATATTTACAAACGTACGTTAAGCCCAAAGCTAAACACAAAGAGAGCCCCTAGGCCTCGTGTCCCGCTATTGCCCGAGAGCAGTTGCTTGCACTTGCCTATCTTGAGCCCGGCCGGAATCCTAAGAGACTCTTGCCTCCCGGTTACCCGACTATCTCGACCGAGGGGCGAGGAGGTTTTCTCCTCGCCCGCCATGGGGCGCCTGCAGCGCCATCCAGTGGCTAGGAGAGAAAGCGGCACGTCGGGAGCCGAATTCGAGATCCCGATCGACCCGGCAGCGACACGACCATGTGATCGTGTCTGAGGCGAGGCAACTGCTTAGCTGCCCGCGGCACCTATGCCAGGTTGGTTTGATAGGCGCCCTCGTGAATGCACGGTGCGCCATACTCCCCTCTCCTAAAAATCGAAGTACGCCGGAATTCAGACGTACGGCTAGGCTGCTCGGGAACACCGTCGCTTTGTTTGGCCTGGAGACCCCCCCGCACGCACACCCACACCACTGATCCCATGGGTCGTCCTCACTGAGGTCCATCAGTTCGCCCGAGGCCTGGGGTGCGCGGCCACCGCACCCCTCACAGTAGACTGTCGACTTCGGCTTGGCGGTGGCCTCCGGGGAAACGGGGTCCTTGAACAGCCTGCCTGGCCACCATGAGACTGCCCCCCCCCCCCCCCCCCCCCCCGGAGAGGTGCACCGAAGAGGGACTCCGGTTGTGACCCAGCTGCGACAGCCCTCCCGGAGCGATGCGGGGCTGGAAGTCCAAAGTCACTGAGCACTGCACCCCGGCGTCCTGCGTGGCGTCGCGGACGTCCAACGAGGCTCCCCCAGCTGTTGTTCCGGCCGGGGAATACGCTGCCCGAAGACGAGGAGTTCAGCCCAGGCTGGTGTTTGTCCAAACGGCGACTCATCCTTTCGTCGTCTCCCAGGAGAGGACCATTCGGTGCACACCAAGTTGCGTCTCGAGGGAGTTTACCAGCCGAACGCCGTGCACAAAAATAAAAACATTGAAAGCAAAAACAAGAAAAAAAAAACACTGAGGGTTCCGAGGCACCCTTCCCCCCCACCCACAAAGGAAAAAACAAAAAAAAAACAAACAGAAACAATGCCGGGAACGCCGATTTCGGATCGTTCACCCTCTTCTTCCCTTTCCCGGGCCACGCACTCTACGAGGTTCCGATCCCATCGGGTTGCCTCCGGCTACGCGTGTTGTAGCGGTGCCGCGGTGGTCCCAGGAAATCCTGAGATCGTTGGTGCCCGCGAATGCCCCTTTGCGGCCGCATAACCGGCTCATCCCCTTCCCTGGGGAAAAAGGGTTTCAGTTCGCCGATGTGAACTGTCCCGCGGACGAGATCAGAATTCTGGTCCCTCCGCGTGTATGTCAGACGGGACTTCTTAGAATCGATGACGAAGGGGCCAACCCACTTGGGGGCCAACGCCGCCGAGAAGAACTTACCCGCATCGCTCTGAACGTGACTTCGCCGAAGAACGCTGTCGCCCACCTCGAACTGCGCATCGCGGTGCGCTTTCTCATAGGTGTTCTTCTGCTCCGCCCGCGCGCGAGCCCTGTTTCCGCGAGCGGCGTCCAGCGCCCGCGACAGTCGCTCTCTTGTCCGCGTCGCGAAATCCTCGTGCGAGGGCACCGCTCTGGCCGCGCTCTGTCGCGGGCGAAAAACCGCATCGGTCGGCGTAGAGAGTTCTCTGCCGAAGTTCAACAGCGCAGGCGTGAACCAAGTGCTGCGGTTGAGGTTGGACCGCAATGCAAACGAAATCGAATCCAAGTGCACATCCCAGTCCCGCTGCTTACGAGCATACGCCCCGAGCAGCGGCTTGATGTCGCGGTTCCGCCGCTTGGTCACATTTGCTTGGGGATGGTAACACGAAGTCTTACAATGCTTAATCCCGAGGGCCTGGCAGGTTGCCGCGAAGACTTTCGAGCAAAATATCGAGGCGTTGTCACTCACCAGTCTCTCGGGGAACCCGTAGCGGCACCAGACCTCGGACAGCCTGCTCAGGACTCCCTTGGCTGTCACCTTCCGCATTGGAAACATCTCGACGAATCCGGTGAAGTGGCAGGTTACTACCAACACATGTTGGTAGCCTCCGCTTGACCGCGGCAGGGGTCCCATCAAGTCGCAGGCCGCGATCTCCCATGGCCGCGTACTCACGATGGGCTCGAGCAGGCCGGGTGGCCTGCCCCCCCTGGGCTTGCGCTCTTGGCACACTGCGCAGCAAACCGACACAGCTGCCCCTTCATGCCCGGCCAGGTAGCGAAACGGCGCAGCTTATGCCACGACTTCAATGCACTGCCGTGACCGTCCGCATCGTGGTAGTGACGCAGCACTGCCACTCTGAGATCGCGGGGAATCACGGCCTTGAACGACTCACTTAGATCGCTCTCTTCGGGAAGTAGCGCAGTAGGACGCCGTCCCCATCGATCAGGTAAGACTCCAGCTCACCTGCTTCAATGTCTGACTCCTGGGCGGTGGCACTTGGCCCTCTCGGTGTTCCGGAGTGCCGGAGCGTCTTTTCGCCTGTCTGGTCAGGATCCATCTCTTGCCTGAGCCGGTCGAAGATAGCGCGACAAAACGAATCGCTCTGCTGTGCTTCGAACAGTTCCGTTCGGTTGAACGCCGGTCCCAGTGAGGTAATCGCCTCAGCCAGCTGCGCGACGCCGCCACATTGGGGAGCGGAGCGTGAGGCGGGATTTCCCGTCTCCCGGTGGATGGCCCCGCCTCCGTAGTCTGCTGCCTCGCTCGGTGGGGGATCCACGGGTGCGCGGGAGAGCGCGTCGGCCACCACATTTGTCGTGCCCTTCCGGTAACGAATTCGGTACTCGTACTTCTGCAGTGTCAAGGCCCAGCGCGCCAGTCTTCCGGCGGGTTCCTTGATTCGGGAGAGCCACGCGAGGGCCATATGGTCCGTCTCGATCGTGAATTCCGTCCCCTCGACATAATGATCGAACTTCTTGAGAGCGAAAATGATGGCGAGGCATTCGCGCTCACTCACCGTGTAGTTCTTCTCCGCCGGGTTCAGCGCCCGGCTGGCAAATGCCACCGGGCGGATCTCTCCCTCTGTCTCCTGCAAGAGCACCGCGCCGAGTCCCTGGTCGCTGGCGTCCGTCTAGATCGTGAAGGGCCTATTCAGGTCTGGCAGTTTGAGGGATGCTGTACGCGCCAAGGCCTCGGTCAGCTGGAGGAACGCTTCCTCCTGCGGCGCCTCCCAGCTCCAGGGAGCCGCTTTCCTCAGCAATTGCGTGAGGGGTGCCTGCATGGCTGCGCAGTTCGGGATGTAGGCCCGGTAGTATCCTATCATGCCGAGAAAACGGCGCACTCCCCCGACATCGGTAGGGACTGGGAACTCCAAGATCGCCCGCAACTTGTCCGCGTCGGGGGAAACTTTTCCTCTCTCGATCCGGAATCCCAACAAGCTGATCTCGGAAGCTCCAATTTGGGCTTTAGTCGGGTTTAGTGCGAGGCCGGCGATCCGTAGTTTGCGCAACACGTCCTCGAGGTGACGAAGGTGGTCCTCGAAAGTTTCCGAGTACACAATGATGTCGTCCAGGTAAGCGAGCGCGTGTTGCCACTTGGCATCTCCGAGCACCCCGTCGATCAACCGCTGAAATGTCATCGGGGCACCTGTTAATCCGAACGGCATCCGAGTGAACTCAAACAAGCCTCGGTGACACACGAATGCAGTTTTGCTTTCGTCGCTCTGGCTCATCTCCACTTGGAGGTAGCCTTTGCTTGCGTCGAGGGTAGTGAAATACTTCGCCTTCCCCAGATTCGAGATGATTTCTTCGATGCTCGGAAATGGATACGCATCTTTTACGGTCACCGCGTTCAAGCGCCGATAATCGACGCAGAGTCTCGATGTTCCGTTCTTCTTGGGCACCAAAACCACCGGGAATCCCCAGGGTTCTGATGACCGGCGAATGATTCCCGACTTCATGAGCTCATCGACTGCGGCATCTATCGCTTTTCGCTTCGCCAGGCTCACAAGACGCGGATCGGACTTCCAAGGGCGTGCGTCCCCAGTTTCAATGCGATGTTGCACCTGCTTGGTGCAGCCCGGCTGTTCGGTGAACATTTCGTCAAAGTTGTGCAGCAAAGCCGCCAACCTCTCTCGCTCTGGTCGGGACAGTCCATCGGCATTGGCCAACGGGTGGCCCATTGCGTCGCAGTGCGCGACGGAGCTCGGAGTTGGATGACTCATGGCGTCGTCGCGGTCAGTTCTTTCCTGTTCTGTCGCTTTTCCCAGCGCTGCCGCTATGGTCTCCGTGGAGCTTTCTCGGAAACTTGAAAGGGGTGCCTGATCCCCCTCTCGGTACCCGCCACTTGCCACGTCAATGATGATGCCGGTGTTGGCCAGGAAATCCCGTCCAAGAATGATGGGCACCGTCAGCCCGGCCAAATGGACGAACCGCTGTCTCTGCGCGCGTTGATTCCAACGTACCACGAGACGCACTGCTCCCCTCGATGTCGTCGACCCACAAGCCAACTGGAAAGTGGTCTCCCCATGCCTCACCCGAACGGACTTCTGTTGGAGATGCCTGAGGACCTCGTCCCCAATTAGTGACGCACTAGCCCCGCTATCCAGAAGAGCTGCGAACTCCTTTCCCGCCACTGTCAGGGAAATAAATGGGGCCGCGGTGCGTGTCGCTGTTCTGACTCGATACGCCGTCGGCACGCACACCGTCGATGGGATGTCGGGGACCCGCTCGTTGGTCTGTTTCGCCGCCGATAACTTTATCGGCGGCCTCCTCCGTTTCCCGAAATCTCCCTTGCGCAGTCGCGCCTATAGTGCCCGATTTCGTGGCACCGGAAGCAGCGGCTTCGCCAACCTGGGATAGGATTCTCCCCAGTGGGGCGTCCGATGCGCTCACCCCTTTGTGGCAGCGGGTCGGCGGCAGCCTGCTCCTGTGCTGCGGCGATCCGTGGTGCGCCGGTCGGCCGGAATTCCGTGGCGTGGAGGGCCGCGCTCCCTCCTCGGCGCGATCCTGGCTCCAAGGCGTCGTCCGTGAGCTCCCAGGGATTCCCGCTCGGCTCCCCGTGGGCCGCCGCCATTGCGGCCTCCCCTCGTCGATACCCACGTGGCACCGGCCCGTGCCACGCGCATCGGGGTTCGAGCGTATCGGTTGGAGCTGGGGGAAGGTGGTACCTGCGCTCCGCCAGTATGTCGGCCTGAACCCTGCGCGCCTCCTGTGCGAGCTCACTCAGACTTCCGAATGGGCGCCCACGCAGATACCGCGAAAAGGTGGGATGCGCCTGCCTCACCACCCGCTGGACCTGCTCCTGGTTCGTAGCATTCGGATCGGCGATCTGCAGGAGTTCCTGCATTGCCCGCAGGTACTCCGCGAAGGGCTCAGCGGGAGCCTGCGTTCTTTCCTCCAGTTCCCTGCGCATTCTTGGCAGGTAGTCCCCCGGCAAGAATTCTTGTCGGCAGAGGGCCGTGAACTCGTCGAGTGTTCCGGCTGACTCGCCCACAAGGCGATGCCACGTGGCCGCCGGGCCTACGAGAGCCACCGGCAGAACCCTGCCTAGCGTCTCCTTCTCGGTCAGGCCGGTAGCATTCCGATATCGCTGGATTGCCAGCAAGAAGTCGGTCGCGCTCATTGCTCGATCGCTGTGTCCGCTGTACTCCGGCACCGGAATACGGATGAGGGTTTTCGGCGTCGGCGTTTCCTTCTGCATGCTCTGTAAGGCGTGCGCGAACGCCGCAACCAACGCCGTGAATTCACGGGACATCTCCGTGTTTTTCGGCATAGACACCACCGGCGACACCGTCGGCGTGTCCGGACTCAGCGCTGCGGTCATCGCCGCGGAGTTCCGCTCCGCCAGCCCCGTCGACGTCGCGACGTCGGCCAAAAACATTAAATCTCTTAGCGCGAAATTACCCGCGGCCATCCCGAACACTTGTTTGGACGTGCCCTTTCCACCTTCAAAGTGCCGCGGTATAGACCCGCCAACCAGGGGGACCGCCCCGCGTGAACTTTCACGCAGTGTCGTCGGCGGACGTTGCGACCGTAATTACGGCTCGCCTGCCCCACGTTGGGCGCCATTTGTAGGAATTCACGTACCGCCGCCGATTCGCCGTTTCCCACGTGGTCCGTCAACAACCCGAGTCCAGCCTGGTTCTTTCACGGGAGCGGGATTCCGCTCCCTGTTTATTGGTACATAAAAACACAACGCTACAAGACACTCAATTTATACTACAAATACACGCGACATTACTCAAATATTTACAAACGTACGTTAAGCCCAAAGCTAAACACAAAGAGAGCCCCTAGGCCTCGTGTCCCGCTATTGCCCGAGAGCAGTTGCCCGAGAGCAGTTGCTTGCACTTGCCTATCTTGAGCCCGGCCGGAATCCTAAGAGACTCTTGCCTCCCGGTTACCCGACTATCTCGACCGAGGGGCGAGGAGGTTTTCTCCTCGCCCGCCATGGGGCGCCTGCAGCGCCATCCAGTGGCTAGGAGAGAAAGCGGCACGTCGGGAGCCGAATTCGAGATCCCGATCGACCCGGCAGCGACACGACCATGTGATCGTGTCTGAGGCGAGGCAACTGCTTAGCTGCCCCGCGGCACCTATGCCAGGTTGGTTTGATAGGCGCCCTCGTGAATGCACGGTGCGCCATAAGGATACAAAAAATAATTGTAAACAGCAGCTCAAAAATCAGAGCTCTCGGCAATCTTGACTACGGCTGCGGGAAGGCGATTCCAGTCCAGTGACGTTTTGGGCAAAAAAGGCTGAAAAAAACGTGATGTATGACATTGAGCAATGCCAAACTTATATCGATGGTCGACGCGCGATGAGATATAAGAGGGTTGTATTAACGAAAGCTGACGCATTGACGTGTTAAGATAATAGATCTTGTTAAATAAGCACAAGCGTGACACTTTCCTGTGAAGAGAGAGGCCAGGTAAGCAGAGATTGCATTTTATTGCTGATACGCTGGATGTACGGTGATCGAATGACTTCAAGTGATGACGCAAGTGTTATACCAGGGTCCCAGATAGCTGCGGCATATTCAAGTTTACTTTGAACCAAAGATTTGACAAGCAATTTTAGAAATTTCAGATATAAAATTACTGACGTGATTACTTCCTAAAAATACACCGAAGATATTTAATTGCTTACGTGTAGGAATGCGAAACACGCAGCGCATTCATACAAGCAGCGCGCCACGTCTTTGTTTTGCACACGGCGCTCCGGAGGTGACAGCACGCTCCCTCACTGCGCAGGCGCGGCGCCCCCGCCGGTTGCATGGGTTCCGTGACGAAGCATCTGCGTTGCTGTTCTTTTCTTTGTGTTTTATTTCTGAGGCGCGTCTGCTGTGACCTTCAGCGGCGCGTGCTTGATGACGTATTTTTATGGCCATCTTTCGGGCACAACGCCGACGCCGCCTTTTCGCGTAATGAGACATATAAGGCCTTCGCCTTAATAGAGGTATTATAATGAGTACAAAATTAGTCAAAAAGTAATTGATTACCTGTAATTTGGTTACTTGTAATGAGTGACCGTACAAGTGTAGCAGCCAGTCCTCGGGCGAAAAAAAAAAAAGAGGCAATATTGCCAAACACTTTCGAAACTCTAGTTCGACAGGTGGCACTAGTCAGTTTAAAACTCGTGTATTTTTTTTTTTTTCTCAGTAGCTTCTACCCATTGCCTCGTATATGTTTTTTTAACGTTTAAAGCAAGTTCTCGTCGTCGGTATAGTATTGTCTGGGCATAAAGATTGGCATAACCATAAGTTCGGGGAGTTGTGCTTATTGTTGTGCCGTCTTTTTCTAAAACAATTATCGTAATATCGACTGATTGAGATACTTATTTGATAGTTATTTTGTTAGAACAATTATTAAATATAAATTCTGTGACTCGACGTGCCTCTTCGACGAACGCAAAGAGTGAAAGCTGCTGAAAATTTTCAGTTTCAAGATTTCGCGCGAGATCTGCTTTGAAGCGACTGAACACCCCTCACCGCGTCTCACCTCCATTCCGAATCTGCGTTTTGCCATCTATGCAGATGACATAACTTTCTGGTCCACGACAGGCAGCGTCGGGGAGCAAGAACATACACTACAATGCGGCCTCGACGCTGTTCAGTCTTTTCTAGAAGACGTTGGTATGACCGCTTCTCCGGAGAAGACTGACTACATCGTGGTACTCTCTGGCCCCCAGCACCTCGCCGATTAAACGCGCTGCCTTTACGACTTAACACTAAACAACACCACTATCAGGCGAGAGCGAACTGTGTGCATTCTCGGACTATTCATAGACGAGGACGGCAGAGCTGGGACATGGATAAGTAGGGTCAAGAAAGAAAGCACCCAAATCATTCACTTGATACGACGAGTCACGAACCGCAAGTGGGGCACAGGCGAAAAAGAGACCAGACAGCTCGTCCAGGCTCTCTTCTCATCAAAGATGCTCTACGGCTACAACTACTACTACCTAACACAGCGCCAACGCGACATCGTCGACAAGGAAGCTATACGGCTTATCCCAGGCCTTCCGAAGCACACCTGGCTACCGGACCTATACGCTCATGGAAATCTCAACAAGCTCGAGGATGTAGCTGAACAACTCATGTCTGCACAGCTCACTCGGTTATTGGGTACAAAGGCAGGCCACACTCTAGAAAAAAAGGGGGTGTAGACGTTTCACCCCTTGTCATATATACGACACCTCAAAACTTCAGTTCGACGTACAGCGCGCTGACGTAGAACTGACTGCCCCAACTTTTGCGAGAGGGTTGATGACGGTGCAATATAACATATTAAACAGTTAAAGTACGCATCAAAGTGTACAGGAAAAAAACACACAGGTTTTGCAGTTCAGCCTAGAAAACCCCGATAACTTTTTTGCAGTCAGTCACGCTTACATTAACTATTTTAATGAGTTGTACAACTCGGCTATGAAGCCGCTCGCGAAATTTGGTAGCGTCGCTACAACACCAGTGCGCTTTACATCCAACTGAAGTTTTGGGGTGTCGTATATGTGACAAGGGGTGTAACGTCTACACCCCCTTTTTTTTAGAGGCCATTCTCCAAGAGATCGGGCGCCTACCATCGTCCGCACCAAAGCCTCCGCCGCTGCCACCACCACCCTGGGAAAGGCACGTCATTTTAACAGCTGATGCTCCCTTACCACGACGCATGGACGCCGACCATCCAGAGCGACGAGCATATCATGCCAGGGCGCACGAGCGGCACGTTGCTTCCCTGGACCCACGACGACACGTCGTTTACTACACGGACGCTGCTAGCGGCCTTGTTCCTGCCCAGCGCCCCCAACGTCGGCTGCGTGGGTTAATATTACCCACCCTGATGTGTGGTCCCCTTAATGCCCACAGGAGTGGGCATTAAGGGCGCCGAGTTAGAAGCCATTGTACAAACCGCCCATCATGCTGAACACAACCGCTCAGAAACATCAACCACAAACATCACCATCTACACAGACTCGCAAGTGGCCTACTCGGAGTGCCGCCACGCATCCAAGTCGACCAGCGACCGCGTGCACAAAATCTACGGCATCGCGTCCCGCCTGCATACCAACCACCACACTCAACTCCGTGTCGCCTGGGTACCCGCCCACTCGGGTATTCGGGGAAACGAATGGGCCCATAACGAGGCGCGTGCAGCACTGAGCAAACCTTCCGAGCCAATCGTACCCACCATCTACAGCGGGCCCCATTTCGATTTTTCGCAACCCGACGACAGTCAGCCGGACTTCACTGAGAGAGCCGCACTCGCCAAGCTGGAGCGAAAGAAAATACTCCGCAACCTGAGGACAGCGGCCTCCCTTTTCAACAGGCACAACAGAATGATACCCTCTATGCCAGCAGGAGTGAGCCGCAAGGCCCAGACTCTCGTCCGCCGTACCGCCACGAACACCCTTATGCTGCCGGCCCTACTCAACCGCATATTTCAAGAAGACCCGCAGCAGGGCTACTGTACAGCATGCAACACCCTTGCGACGACGCAGCACGTTATCTGGGAGTGCCCCGAGCACGCTGCGGCTCGCTTCAAGGCCCTTGCTGACATCCCGGTAGCAGACCAGCCTAACACCTCTGAGGACTGGGTGATCCCACAGGACAAGCCGCCGCCTACAGTGCGGCTCCTGTGGAATCAGCTCTGCAGCTTCTTCTATGCGGACGGCGGACCAGCGAGGCTCTTGCCCCGATGGCCATCGGTGACTGCGAACTCCCTTCAATAATCCCATTGCGCGGTCACGCTTTGGAGCGTTTGGGGACGCTTTGCAGCGCCCCATAGTAAAACGGCCGTCGGCCGATCTCAGGCGCGGCTGTGTGTATGCTATTATTTTTTATTATTTTTTTCCGCTGCGGATGCTTTAAAGCAAGAGCAGCCATGTCTGGCATTAAATAAAGACGTTTTTCAACTTAACTCAACTCAACCGAAGTGTCACCAGGGCCGGTTTGCTGACCAATGCGGCTATCTCTACTGGCGATTTTCTCACCCGTAAGAGGGATTTTGAGGCCACGTGACCGGCTACGCGGAGACATAGAACTAAAGGTGCATAGCGTTCCAGGCAAATTGCTGCAGTAAATCCGTCCTCGCGTCTATTTATCAAGTCCAAATTTGGGCACAGAAAGAGAGTGAACGGGCTTGAAATGTAAGTGAAATTATTCGCACTCGCTTACTTTAGGAGCGGCATGTAAAGTTATTCTTGGGGAAGGACGTGCTAAGCGATAGTTAAAGAAAACGACAGCAAGGCTTTCTTTAACCGATATAGTTAAAGAAAACGACAGGGGAAAGAAAAAGTGTGTCAGAGACGCCTTTCACAAATGGAAATTCATCGGCAGCGTTACCATTCTTTACAATGTTTACAAAATAGGCATTAAATATTTCAGCTAACGCCAAACCACCTCTCGTCTCCCCCTCGATGTTAAGCTTAATGTCTGTAGCTTCGAAAGGGCCACGTCGCAGAAATGAGTTAAGCTTCTTTCATATAATATCTATTCATCGCTCATTTTCAAACGCAGCATAAAAAGAAAAAAATGAAAGACATTTACAACTCCCTGTAATGCCAAATTAGAGCGCAGCTCTTGAGGAGGAGGAGGGGAGGGTACGGAGGGGACGGTATGCCCCTCCTCCTCCCTCCTGATCTACTCCTCCCCTGCTCCTCGCCTCCTCCCCCTCTTCTCTTCCCCCTTCCTCCTCCTCCTCCTCCTTCCTCCTCCCTCTTCCTCCTCCCTCTTTCTCCTCCTCCTCCATCCTCCTTCCCCTTCTCCCCCTCCTCCGCCCTCCCTCCCACTTGGTGCTTTATGGGAAACGTCCCGTAATACAACGCGCTCGTCACCGCGGTGCATTATGGCACGTTTCCCATAATGCACCGCGCGCGGTTACGCCGACAGTGACGCGTCACTCCGACGCGTCACTCCGACGCGTTACGCCGACGCGTTACGGCTACCGTTACGGTCGCCGTCGCCGTCGGCGTAACCGTAACGCGTCGGAAGAACGCTTTTTCGTGACGCGTCGGCGTCGCGTAACGCGTCGGCGCAACGCTTTTTCGTGACGCGTCGGTGTCGCGTAACGCTTTTTCGTGACTCCTTGGCGTCGCGTAACACGTCGGCGTAACGCTTTCTCGTGACGCCTCGGCGTCGCGTAACGCGTCGGCGACGGCGACGCCGCTCAAGCCGGAAACGGCCATTATTGTATTAAAATCACCAAATTATAAGCTACTCATCTTCATTTCCCAATTTTGGTAAACCGATCCTCCTGTCGCAGACTTTGTTCGAAGATGAAGTGGTAAAAAACTTGAATAAACAGGTGATGCCCTTAGAAAGGGGAGCGTGAAATAATAATTTATTTATTTATTTATATATTGATACCCTTCAGGCCCGAAGGCATTACAGAAGGGGGGTCGGCATAGCAACAATATACAAACAAGACAAATATATCTAACTAGTGAGTTAAACAGGACAAAAATATAATTTGAAAGAATGCACACATAAACAGATTCACTTAACAAGGGGGTTACAGAGGATACTAAAAATAATTCAAAACAGCAACTCGAAAATCGGAGCTCGCGGCAATCTCGACTACAGCTGCGGGAAGGCGATTCCAGTCCAGTGACGTTTTTTTTGAGCAAAAAAGACTGAAAAAAACGTGATGTGGGACAGTGAGCAATGCCAACTTTATATCGATGGTCGACGCGCGATGAGATATAAGAGGGTTGTACTAAAACAAGCTGACGCATTGACGTGTTAAGATAATAGATCTTGTGAAATAAGCACAAGCGTGACACTTTCCTGCGAAGAGAGAGCGGCCAGGTAAGCAGAGATTGCATTTTATTGCTGACACGCTGGATGTACGGTGACAGTTATGTAGTATGAATCGAGCAGAACGGTTTTGTATGGCTTCAAGTGATGACGCAAGTGTTATACTAGGGTCCCAGATAGCTGCGGCATATTCAAGTTTACTTCGTACCAAAGACTTATAATGGTTACAATAATTTTAGAAATTTCAAATATAAAGTTACTCTCGTGATTACCTCATAAAAACACGCCGAAGACACTTAATTGCTTACGTATAAGAATGCGAAAGCATTCCTACACGCAGCGCATTCCTACAAGCAGCGCGCCCACGTCTTCCTTTTGCACACGGCACTCCGGTGGTGACATTACGCTCCCTCACTGCTCAGGCGCGGCGCCCCCGCCGGCTTCTCGGCTTCCGTGACGAAGCATCTGCGTTGCTGTGCTTTTCTTTGCGTTTTATTTCTGAGGCGCGTCCGCTTTTACCTTGAGCGGCGCGTGCTTGATGACGTATTTTTATGGCCATCTTTCGGGCACAACGCCGACGCCGCCTTTTCGCGTTATGGGAGGGACATAAAAGGCTTTCGCCTTAATAAATGTATTCAAGTGATTCAAAATTAGTCAAAAAGTAATGGATTACCGGTAATTTGGGTACTTGTAATGAGTGACCGTACAAGTCTGGCTACCAGTCATCGGGCGAAAAAAAAAAAAAGAAAGAAAAAAAGAGGCAATATTGCCAAACACTTTCGTAACTCTAATTCGACAAGTTCGGGGAGTTGTGCTTATTGTTGTGCCATCGAGTTCTAAAACAATTATCGCCATATTGACAGATTGAGATAGGTTTTTGATAGTAATATCGCTAAAACAATGAATAAAATATAAATTTAGTGACTCGACGTGTCTGTTCGACGAACGTAAAGAGAGAAAACTGCTGAAAACTTTCAGTCTCAAAATTTCGCGCGAGATGTGCTTTGAAGCGACTGAACACCGAAGTGTCACCAGGACCGGTTTGGTGATCAATGCGGGTATCTCTACGGTCGATTTACTCACCCGTAAGAGGGATTTTGAGGCCACGTAACCGGCTATGCAAAGACATAAAACTAAAGGCACATAGCGCTCCAGGCAAATGGCTGCAGTAAATCGCGTCTATTAATCAAGTTCGAATTTGGGCACAGAAAGGGGGTGAACGGGCTTGAAATGTAAGTGAAATTAATCGCACTCGCGTATTTTAGGAGCGGCATGTAAAGTTATTTATGGGGATGGACGTGCTAAGCGACAATTAAATAAAACGACCGGTAAGGCTTATGTCTGCGGAGTGGAATCGGCTGGAGCCGTCCACGTGACCTCAAAATCCGTCTTGCGTTAGTGTTCACCACCGGCCAGATGTGTCCCTGTCTAGAAACTCTCTAGAAACAAGTTTAGCTCTGGTTGGAGACGAGGGGTCGTGACACAAGACTGCAACTTTTGGTGATATCTGCCCTTGAAGCTGTCGCAAAGCAACTCTGCGAGCGTGATGAGAAGCAGCCCTCTTACAGACGTAGTCCGTACAAGATGTGTTGGTTTTCCTCGCGGCCGCCACCGCCCCACCGTCAATACAGAATTTTTCCGGGTGGGTCCGGAGTCGCCCATATCTTTTTCGTGTTTGATGAGACACGTGGCCTTTTCTGTCGAGGTAACCGAACTATCTTCGGCAAACCTTATTGAAGAGTTACAGTTTACTGTACGAATAAAATAAAACACAGTCAGTGACAAGACGACAGATCTTCGCGTCGTCTTGTAGTTCCCTCTATTTATTATTTTAGTAACGTGTAATTCCATTAACGTGCTCGCTTTCTAAAGTTGTTGAAGACGCCGTGGTAAGATTTGTGTACTTTCTGTACATACTACCCAGAATTAATTCTTGACGTTCATAAGCCTATGGAATGTATACGTAGTTCACTGTTTCTCGAAAAGTAGACTGATTTCCCCATATTCATTTCACTTCGATAAAAAAAAAAGAAGTCCAAATCACTGCAATGAAAACCCGACATTGCAACTTTCATACGTGGTTACTGTTCGCCCTTCGTTTTTTCTATCTCACTTAAAATGGACTAACAGCCAAGCCTATACAAGCACGCTCCTTATTGCATTTGACCGCACTTGGGCTGTATACGAACGATCGTGCTACCGGAGCACTAATCAAAGGTATACCCCTCGCGCTTGTATAGCGTTTGCTGATACTACATGTTCAAATTAGACAAAAAATGTAGCGACCAGAAGTCACGTCACGGGTGGGCTCATTGTTTGCCAGCCCAGCTCTTTGTTGGGGGTTTGCTCGCGTGTCTGAAGTCTAACAAACATATTAGGCAGTTCGGAAGAAGAGAAGAGTGGGCAAGTGTAGTTTCACAAGGCACCAAGGCCTGTGTTCAAGTGCGAGGGTGCTAAGAGAAAGGCGTCTGCGCTCCAAATTTACGCGGGTGACGTCATCGTAGAATTTCACGACTCAAAGAAACAAAAAATTATAAAAAAAAAACTCCGGCTGTCTGTTTATGAGAAAATGCCGAATCGGTGCTTCAAATTTAAGTCAAATCAAAAATCTACTAAAAATCAGTGAGTTTTTTTTATGGAGATTATGTTGTAATTTTATTAATTAAGGAAAAACGTTTCATCTTTTTTTTTTCTTTAAGCTCCGACATTTTTGTGGCATAATTGACTTGGATCATCGTCCCGTTTTCCACTGCTCTGTATCGCATCAGAAGGGGTTGACTTGTTGCCAAAGATTTTATTGGCACAAACCGCTGATGCCGCTGCGACGTGAGGCAGCGAGACACGCATCTCACAGTCGCAAACACTTCAACCTCTGAGATTGAACAAGGCTGTTTACGTAATCCGTGTTTTGTTTCGGCGTGTTGTCTCCAATCGATCGGTCTGCACAAAGAGCCAGAAGGATTCAATACGCCGCAGCGTTGACGCCGACCAATGATACAGTGGTTACTCGCCGTGTCTTTAAAAACTGGAAACTGCGAAATTAATGCAATTTTTTCATACTATTGATTACTCTGGCAATTGAGATACCGCACCATTGACACCCTGACTTACTTCATTCACTTGACAGTGTGCCGCTGGCTCTCCGAGCGGCAAATTGTGTTCTTAAATTACAATTATCCTGGGGTGACAATGTATACCCGGCTCATTCTAGCTATTGCCATAAAATTCAAGCACAGATCGAAATGAAGATTGTCACTCCAATTTCAATAAATACGTTTTGCGCATACTTCCTTATAACGACCTACAAGTAACGTGACATTTTTCGGTAACGAAGTTACAAATTCTTTACTTTTTTGTTGACAGAAGCGAATGGCGTAGTTTAGTTATGTTTAAACTGAAACACAAGACATAATATTTGACTGTTGTTTCCGCTGAACGTATATCTACAACACGAACTTTGTCCTCGCTGCAAGTCGTACTATATCCACAATCACCGATATGACTAGTGTTAAAATGCATGCTCGCCGAATACATTCATCCCATCCAATCTTTCCTAAAAGTTCACTTTTGCTAGCCTGGAAACAAGTAAGATTTAATATAATGATTTAGGAGAAGTCCCCAAGATGTACTAGATTTACGTCATAATAAATTGACTTCTACCTGAAATGGAGCACAGATCTATTTCGAGTGGAAGTCGATTTTTACATTTTAAGCGGCCACCAGTCGCCTAGTGGGCGCAAGCTTCACTCCAATTCAGGTCGAAGTAAATTTATACTGTGTAAAACTTCTTCACCTTGGGAACTTCCTCTAAATCGTTATATTTAGTCATTAAAGCGCCTGATCTCAGCTTTATGGTGTCTACAATTAAGACTTTTGTGGCAGCTGTTAACATCCGATTGCTCTACTGACAGCTAGCTTCTGGTTAGCTCAGATAGTAGCGAACTTCAATATCCCTGGGGAGGCCTCATTTTCAAATGCAAGTCAATATATTCTTGCATAATTAAGATGAACAAGCTTTGTTCTGTTTACATTTCACTAATTTGTTTTACTATTGTTAGGTGCAAGTTAAGAATGCGGAGAAGATCACACAATATCCTCGTTATCACAGGCTACTGTTTTTCCTCAATGCGCATGTAGTCCGGTACCCAAGCGCACATATTGCTGACGCCAAAGACCTCGTGATGGCTATCGTCTCTCCTGGTCGGTTCGCGGAGTGATTCGATGCCGTGGTTGGTCCGCGGTGGTGTTTTTTTAGCTAGCTCAAGCGTGAGTGCTTAGTTCGAGGAATGCAACACACTATACCTGTTTTCACCTCAAGAACCGTAGGAAAAAAAGTCCGGCTTCTCGCGGATGATTACTAATTTTCACCTTTAGGTGGAGATTTAAGATACATTTAGTAGCATTTTGAAGTGAATACAGGTTATCTTATCAAGGAGTACATGTTTCAAACGCCAAAAGCATCGCCTCTGCCTCCGACAACCAAATCTGGCGAGAACTATTTCGTGCGGCGTATGAACAATGCGCAAAACTTACTGTTTTCTTGAGGTGAAAACGGGTATAGATAATTTTTATCAGAACGATTATTCAGTTGACTTTTCAATGCAGGTTTGAGATATATCTAGCTAAAGTCTGCGACGGCTTGGTCCCCATATAAAGAGCGTTCTCCGATAAACCCGGATTTCGTGCATAATTCGACATATCGAATAATTCGACGTGTCGAATTATCCGAAAACTCCTATACTCAAAATTCGAAAATCAAATAAAATAATTTGGGCAGTCACTATACGATTCGAATAGGCCGATCTCACCAAGCTTTCGGGGCATCCGTGACGCCGCCATAACTTTCAGCCGCAGTAATGTCAGTCCGCCGTAGGCAGGTGGCAGAAACGTTATTAGATTAAAGGGCGGCAGTGTACGAGACGGCTTGTGCCGTCTTGTGCCCTGCACGTGCAAAGCCGCAGCGAGGTTCTCGCACGTGTCGAAAAACTATCGGGGAATTTCCTTGGTGGATTTAGATCGATTATAAAGTGCTCCAAGCTCGTGCCTTTGGTGCACTAAGTGCGAGCTCGCTTACACGCGCGAGAGTACAAACAAAACGCCCTCAAAAACCGCTCCAAATTTACAAATGATATTATGAATAAAGTTCTCTGGATGCATCGTGGTAGCGGTGGCGGCGACGTGAGCGATCGAAAGCGTCACTGTGGTCGGCCCACCACAATTGGCCGAATGCTGACTATGACGTCAGCAAAGGATGTCTCATCGACGAAAATAAGAGGAATGTAAGAACTTCAATTTTGACGGTGTTGGCAGTGTTGATTTGAGAGCGCTATGATTTCAGGCTTCCATTATGCCCATTACAAACACCATCGAACTTGTTGTTCACAAGGTAATGACGTCACGAAAGGTAACCGAACGAGGGCGCCACCGAAACGTCTCGCCGCTAATAGGTGGTGATATTGGCCTATTAGAAACTCGAATATTCGCACACTCCTAAAGGTGCCCTGAGGAGTTTTTTGAGATCACCTAAATATGGCGATAACTAACTCTGCTGACTCTAAGCATCCTAGAGATCCCTAAATCCCGACGATGCGCGGCCGAGTTTCCTATTAAGAAAGCAATCAAAGATCGCAACACACCGAATTCATCTTTGCCGGTGGTAGGAGCATGCTCCGAAACCTGGACCACTGTCAGTCAATATAAAGCCCCTCAAAATTGCAAAAGTAGCGCAAGGTGCGTCGAAGCACGAGGCACGTGCAACGTGCAGCCCTTGGGAAGATCCTGGCGGCACAGCGCAATACTGAGCAACTCTGTAACTGAGCTAAATTTCAGACGCCATGTTCTTCCCAGAAGTGAGGCGCGGCACGTGTCTCGAGCATTTGCACAACAATGAATGGCGCCACTTTTCCCAGGATAGAGGGGCTGTTAGTCAATTAGCGGCGAGAAGTTGTGGTGGCGCCCTCCTGTGGTTTGTTATTAGCATGGTGGAAGCTTGAAATCATTGCGCTCTCAAAGGAACACTGCCAACACCGTCAAAATTAAAGTTCTTTCATTCCTCTTATTTCCGTCGATGATAAATCCCCTTTCCGACGTCATAGTCAGCGTTCGGCCAATAGTGAAAGGCCGACCACAGCGACGCTTTCGGTCGCGCACGGGGCTAATAAGGTTCCTCGCGCCTCCGACTGGTGAAACCGTTAAGTGATATCTCGAATGCGCGCGGCTCGTTGCCCGTACATCCCGGACTACGATTCAACCCAGCGAGCGCGCGCTCAAGAGCTCGAGAGCTGACGACCGGACCACGACCGGACACATCACTCCCTCAAAAGAAAGGAAAAATAAAGTAAAAAAACACAGTTTGCTGTTTTTGAGACGATGATTGCAGTATTAGCGAGTTTTAGTATAGGGGGCCCCACAGCTTTGGGTGCCCCAAACAGCTTGACACGACGCGGTGAATCTGTTGTGCCTGGAGTTCGTAAGCCGTTGCCTTCTAGCGATTTCTACACGCAAGCTTTTCTCCTTCGCCTTTCCAGCCCTCCTTTGTGCGTCTGTCTAGCTCTTCGTACAAGGCTTTGCGCTCAGGTGGCCGTGGATTATTTCCTCTGATGCTCTTTCACAACTTTCACCATGCAAAATAATTTTTCTCTTCTTTTGTGAAGCTTGCAAACGAATTTTCTAATTTAGGACAAAAGTAATTTCAAAAGTAGTGGGTAATTTTCTTGAAATTACTTTCTGAAAGTAATTCATCACATTCATAAATTACTAGCCTAGAGAAGTAATTCATTACATCACTCATTACTCAAAGAAGGAAATTAATTACTGTAATTGCATTACAGTAATGCCCTTACTGCCATCTCTGACGACAAAAATGGGTAAAAAAAAGAGTCCCGAGCACGAGATGTGCGCATGCATACTGTGAACGACTTAATTTTCGCGGGCTCAAATTTTCGCGAATCAGGCCAAAGCTGAAAATTTTAAATTATTCGCGAGTTCTAATTTTTTGCGAATCGAATGTAGCTTTCGTAGCGTTCACATATTGCCCGAATTGTTCGCGGGACGTATTTTTCGCGTTTGTAGGTGATTCGCGAAATTCGCGAAAATTAGGTCCTCACAAAAATTTAATAGTTTACAGCATATTGCGTCAATTTTTTATGCATATATTGGGTCAATCGATAGTTCTGCGACACTATATATAGTTTTTTCAAAACTATCGATAGTATCGAGAGTCGATTTATCGATAGTTTTACATCACTACGGCGGACTCGTCAAAAAGGTTATGAACACTTTCGCCTTCCTGCGGGAATTGGAGTCATGAAGCGAAAAGTATATTAGGCATTCTTACATCCGTGACCGTCAACGAAGCCTAATACGTAACACAAGAACCGCCTTTCCAACCAAGGCAGTGATATTCCGCGTCGATTTTGCGGAAAGTTGGGCAGTAATCTTCTCAATCGAAGTGCAGAGTTTTCATTGGAAAAAAACTTGTGTCTCTCTTCACATGTGTGGTTACGTCCACGCAAGGCACGTAAAGCTTTGCCGTTGTCAGCGATGACATGGCACATGACACAGCTCACGCTCTTCTAGCCATAGAAGCCATAGAATAGTATATTGATGAACATTGACCAGTCTTTTCTAAAAAAAAAAAAAAATTGTATCAGACGGAGCGGCGGCGCATTTCAAGAATCGCTTCCAATTGCACGAACTGTCTCGGAAGCCGTACTCTTCGACAAGAAGGATCTTTTCAGTCACTGGACACTGAGAAAGCGCTTCTGGTGGAGTAGATGGTGTTCTTAAAGGGGCGGTGCAACGATATTCGTTTTGAGCGTTTTTCACTTTGTATGAGCTTACTGGCACTAGTGGGACCCAAGTACACTCGCACGCAACGCCACTGACCAAGAAACCTCTTTGGTGCGGTGTAATTTCAAGGAGAAAGCGAGCGTTTTCTTTCAATCTCTCCTTCGCAAATTTTGATGACGTACCCTGGTGGTAGCAGCATCCTCCAGGGACGATATTTGAATGCGGCTCATAGATTGGATCCGAGCATTGCGTGAGCACTTGATTTGGGCTCCTGATAATGGATAGCTCGAGAAGCATTCGGGTAGTGGCCCGTGTCCAATCGCTGCGACGACGACAATAGCCGAGCCATAACAATGTCTGGAACTCAGCGCGTGTCCTTTGCTTTGCCAACCCCAGCGCGTGGCTATGATCAACATTGGCCGCGTATAATCGGTTACAGATCACGTGGCCGCTTGTTCTGGCTGCGAGTTGAGGGGGTGAACGCTGCTCGTTTTTCTTTGATTTTTTTTCTGGGACTTCTATCCCGTGGGGTGAAAAACGAACGCCTGTTTCATAGGTCATTAACGTCAGGGATCCGTTCTGGGTGGTATTTGCGCAAAGTACAAAAATTGTTGCATCGCCCCTTTAAACACCACGCAACGCTCGGCAACTTGAGATCTTCGCTCAACTCAACGATTGCCACCGCTAAAGACTTTGTGGAGGTACTACGTGAAAAAGTAGCAAATGTCTGCATGTTCCACCTGTCTGCGGAACGTGTTCGAGAGTTTCGTGCGGTGAAGCTAGCAGAGTGGACCACCGTAAAACATGTGAGAGGTATCCAGGCATCTCATCCGTGGAAGTCATCATATGCCGAGAGGCCGGATGTATACATGGCCACTTGCGCAACTGAGAGTTTTAAGCTTATGTTAGCGAATTTGCAGAGTGGGACCATTTTGTTTTTGTGAATTGTAAGCTAGTCAATGGTATTCCAGCTCAAAGTCCCTTTTCGCGTCAATTATACTCACCCTTTTTGAAAAAAAGAATTTGAAAATATAAAATACATGTCATAACTAACGCTAAAACTGTTTGGTGCTGTGCCGCTAAACCGCTATGACGAAGACGCCGGCTCGCTCCAAGTGAAGGTTTGTCGTAGCTTTCCCCGTTTGGAGGTCATATGTTACTCAATGTTTTGCCATCACAAGTTAGCTCAAGTCACTGCAAAGTGCCAAGGGGAGTTAAAAAAAAAAAGATGGAGTTTTTTTTTAATTATCGACGCCCAATCTTGACACATTTCGAGAAATCAGCTGCATTTTCGCGTTAATACCAAGAAGACAATTAAGGGTGGGCATATTATCTTTTTATATTCGTAAATAATATTTAAAGACGCGCATTTTGATATGTTTTGTGAAGTAATATAAAAGATGGTTTATTTTCAAAAATATTGTGATATATGTCTCTAAAACGCGCTTTCATGCCATTTTTGATGATTTTGTTTGCATAAAATATTTTATTGAGATTTCTAATTTTTTGTGTATGTGGTGTATATCTTCTGTAAAATGTATTAAAAAGGTTATGGTGACGTGAACATTTTGATGAGAAAATGACAACTGTGCAAAGTAGCATCGTGAAAACTTCTCAACTTCCACGCCTCGAGCTTCTCTATTTTATATCTCAGCGAAAAACATTGTTACGGCGTTCATATATAGCTGAATGTTCGTCCCAAGAACATGGCTTTCGTATATATTTTTAACGAAAATATAAAAAAAATATGACCCGGACCATCATTGCACGAACTGACGTGGAATCACCCTAATGCACTGTAATTGGAACTACATGAAGGTTTCTGAAAAGTTGTAGTGTGTGAACATGCAAGTGATGCATATTTGTAACCGTTGTGCTACCCCAAACAAGGAAGCAGTAATTATAGCAATAGTTAAAAAGGGAGTTACAAAGAAGGGTTAAGACCGGAAGGGGCAATATATGACGGGATTCATAAATATTGCCCACAACTTTTGAAAGTCTGCCAGCTATACATTGCACTTCGGTGTCCCAGCTCATGTACTCATTAAGTATCACACCAAGAACCTTCACATTTTCTACAAAGGCAATATTTCGTCCTCGGAGAGAGAGCCCTTGAGTAGATGAAAACACTGTATTTTTGGATCGAAAACGTATTGCTCTCGTCTTATCTGTAATAATTACTAAAGAGTTTGAGATTGTCCAGTCACTTATCTTCTGCAGAACGCTATTTGCCGCACATAAAACGTGGTGCACAACTCTCCCCGAAAAGAATAAACTGGTGTCGTCTGCGTAAATTATAAAGTCTGCACTGTCGTTTATATTTACTATATCATTGATGTACAAGTTAAACAGAAGGGGTCCAAGGATGCTCTCCCGCGGCACCGGGCCCTGACGTCAGTTTCTTTAAGCTAGAGCGCTCTTTATCTATCACGACACATTGATGCCGATATTAAAAAAAAAAAAAAAAAACTTTTGATCATCGTTGAGGCTACTCCTCGCACCCTGTATGCATTTAATTTTTGAAGCAGAGCTTTATAATTTAGACGGTCGGAAGCCTTTGAAAATCAATGAAGACCCCCAAGGTAATCACTTTTATTTCGATGTTGTTTAAAATTAATTCTTTCTGTTTTAATAGCGCGAGTTTC
This sequence comes from Ixodes persulcatus, assembly GCA_013358835.2. Classification (NCBI taxonomy): domain Eukaryota; kingdom Metazoa; phylum Arthropoda; class Arachnida; order Ixodida; family Ixodidae; genus Ixodes; species Ixodes persulcatus. Next base: position 31,624 of record JABSTQ010009119.1, read on the forward strand.
GTCGAATGCCCCTTCCTAAACCCAAACTGGCAAGATGTTAGGACATAGTGTTTTTTGCAGAAGGTGTATAATATTGCGTGCATTGTTTTCTCTAGACCCTTTGAAAACACTGGAAGCACAGAAACAGGTCTTTAATTTCCTAGGTGGTTTTTATCCCCAGACTTGAAAATAACCGTAACCTTAGCGACTTGCATTTTTTTAGGAAAATGGCCATTTTGAAGTGCCAAAATAAAAATATGTGTTAAAGAAGGAGAAATTGATTTAATTACATATTTCAGAGATTTTATTTGAGCACCATCTTTGTCAGTACTTTTGCTATTTACAATCTTTCTAAACATTGCTGCCACTTCCTCCGCGTCGGCGGGGGCAAGAAAAAGTGTGTCAGAGACGCCTTTCACAAGTGGAAATTCATCGGCTGCGTTACCATTCTTTACAATGTTTACAAAATTGCTATTAAATATTTCAGCCAGCGCCAAAACACTTCTCGTCTCCCTTTCGATGTTAAGCTTGATGGCTGTACGTTTGAAAGGGCCACGTCACAGAAATGAGTTGAGCTTTTTTTATATAATATCTATTCATCGTTCATTATCAAATGCAGCATAAAAATACGTACGCTTAGCCTTACGTAAAGCAACTCGGTATGTGCACGCACCTAGATGCATGTAGTGCTATTCGTATCATATTGTTGAAGGTCCTGGACAGATGGCAATGCAAGCACCCGGAGCATGCGCGTGAGGATAGTTTTTTGCTGGTTTGCAAAGAGAAAGAGGCGGCCAGATGCCGTGTTCACTTTGTGATTTTGTTACGCCATTCTCAAATCTGGCAGGACATCGAGGCAGGGTGCCTCAATATCCTTTTGCTTAGTGTGATGCTAGAGTGTTTTAATGTCCTCTCTAGGGTGATGTATAGGTGCTTTAATGCAATGCTCTTGTGATGCTAGGCTGCCTCAACCTCGTTTTGTTTAGGGTTGATTCTAGGTGACTTAATGCCGTTCTCTTTAGGGTGATGCTAAGGTGCCTTAATCTCATTTGGTGTATACACCAAAGGAGTTCAAGGCACCTTAGCATCACCCTACACAAAACGGCATTAAGTCACCCTATAGCATCACCCTATATGGTGACTCAGTGCCGTTCTGTTTAGGGTGGTGCTATTTGTATTACCCGGTGCAGACGACACGCGCTCGCAGAGTATATACAAAGAAGTCTCCGGCAACGAAATTCCGCCGTAGCACAGTCAATCCACAGAGGTCGTGCCGTGAGACGCTCTATTGCGAAGTCTAGAGAGAAAAAAAAAAGCGTCGCAAGCAAAATAGGCAGATTTTACCACCCTAAGCAAAGCAGAGATAGAGAGATTTTGGCATTCTTCTGAGCATGCCGGCAGTCTAGCGATTACGACGAGAGATCTGGCAACCAAATTTTTCCCCCGTCATATTGTTACCAATTCATGGCCCACTCTGGATTAGCCACCCCGGGTCTGCAGTGACGTGTCATCGCACTGAAAGGGTCTCTCATTAACGTAAACGCCATTGACTCTTCCCACGCAATCGATTTCTCACACTTTGTTCACTCTAAAAAAAAAAAAACAAAGTGTATTCTTACATCCTTTGTTCCATATGAGACACCCCCAAAATTCAGTTCGACGTACAGCGCACTGACGTCAATCTGACGGTACTAACGTTCACGAAAGGCTTGATAGCCGTGTGGTACAACTTATTAAAATAGCTAATGTATATGTGCGCTGTACGTCGAACTAATGTTTTGGGGTGCATTATTTGGGACGAAAGGGCGTAAGGTGATATCATTTTTTTTAGAGTGTTGTGTGCCACAATCCTTAAAAATATGACCGTCTTTTATTATCTTTTCTTGTCTAAAAAAGTGCTTTTCTATATTCCCATCAGCGCCACAATTAAACACCGCGGAAAGCGTTTGCTATGCGGGAACTGCACTGCAAACCCGTGGTGTAAATTGTCTTACTTTTTTTTGCTGAAGAAAACTTGTTTTTGTTTGAAAACAAACTGTAAAAAGCGTATTCGCATGCTTTGTTATTGGATATCAATAAAAAGTGAGCGGTCTTTGAAGTGGTCAATATACCTATTGCTAATTACCCAAGCATCAGGGAGAATTCAGAGATTTTCGTTCCACGCGCCAAACGCGCATGCCTTCCCCGTACAAAAAAGATTCGAAGTAAATAACCAAAATATAGCGTTGGCGAACGAGCGTGCACAATGCAATTTGTTTTAGGCATTTGCTTTAAAAAAGTTACTACTGCTGAGGCCAGCACGTGTGGAGCGTGGAGCACCAAACCCTGTATTATCCTTGATGCTTGGGTAATTTAGAAATAGGCATTACAGAATACCGATGGACAAGAAATGTTTTCATAACGCTACTTGTAACCGCGAATTTAAGTGGGCTCGCTCAGAAAGAGGTGGCGAAACAAGAACGAATCTCCCTGTTGTGTTATCACGAAGTCGGCTTGTTCTACATAAATTTAGCGGGTCACAAGCTCCATTGATCCGCCGAACTGTTTTATTTTAAACGGCCCGAAAGCGAAGCGCACATGAAGAAACCCTAGTGGAATTCGTGGACTCGTGGATAAAGCAGAAGAACGTGCCCACCGTGCCCATGATGTTTTTCCTTGCACTCAAGCCCGTACTTCAAACAGCGACCTTTCATATATTTGCCTCGTGCTCGGTTCATATCCAGACAAATACACAACAAATCCTGTTACCGACGCTTTTTGTTGTTTTTGTTTCTTTCCCGTGGCAAGAAACGTAAAAACAGGTCTTCCGATTTGAAAACATGGAACACGCGTCTGGATGACGATCCATCACGAGTCTTGGGAACACGTGCGGACGATGGTGCGTCTTCCCTCTCCGCTAATCAGGTCACTTCAATCACTGGTGGACACGGATATTGATCTCTGGCGCGCATTCGTGAGGCGGACGACGGATTGTTTATTGATGCCCCAGCTATCTCCGCCTCGGACGCGGAGAACGGTACGCAACGGTCTTTTTTCCCGGGTCCGGACCGAACCTGTTCCAAGCGGACCTCGGCATCCGCCACGGCTGCCTTAATCGCGGCGTATAGCGTCCCGAAGTCTTTGTGAGAGTCGCCAATAGATTGTCTCCGGCAGAGGTCGGCGGACGGTGGCCTGTTTGTTCAAAACAAACCACGACGTCATCGTTTCTCACGGGCAAGAGAATCAGGGCTGGTTCAGAAACTTGCGGCCGACTACGACTGACTCCGGCACAACCGGCTTTTATGGCGCTTATGACCGCCATCGCTGCTGCTGCGCTGCTGTCGTGACGCAGCTGTTGCCATAGCAACCCGTAAAAGGATTAACGTCGCAAGTCGTTGCAGTCGCAATCGGTCGTACTCACGCATGTGTGTGAACCAGCCTTGAGACTCGCTCGTATCAAAACGGAAAGGGGCGTCTTTACTTCACCGCCCAGCTCTTGAAGCTTACCGAACGTGTGTTTTCAAACGCGGAAAAGTTTTTAACGGAGCTCCCTGATCTTAGAATTTTGCCCGTTTGTCCGCCCATCTCTAAATTGAGCGGGACAGTTAATGTCACGTTACCTGACGTCACGTGACGTCAAGTCACGCGACGTCACGGTATCACTTGACAGCTTGGCTTGACACCGCGTGGCATGAAATCACGTGACCTGAAGTCAGGCAAAAGTTTTACCGGTAAATGTAACTGAGAAATTGACATCACGCGACCTGGCACCACCTGATTTTGCGTCACGCAACTACCCCGTTAAATGTAGTGGCAAAATTGACATTAAGTAACCTGACGACACGTGACTTCATGGTTCCACCTGCCACCGTAGGCGTGGCGTCAGGTCACAGGACGTCAATTTTTCCGCTAAATGTAATGGGAAAATGTTCCGTGACGTCACGCGTAAATTTCAAATGTCGAATAATTAAGCAATGTTCTTCACTCCCCAAAACGACTGTTTTTATGTCCTCTACCGTCTACGTAAGATTAAACGATCGTTCCTTCACTCCTGCATGCCATGCATTAGTTGGATGCTGAGGATAAAAGGTCGTTGTTAATGTTTATCTCTCATGTTTTGTACTGCGCTGTTACGTGCAGAAGCGGGACAGCAAAAAAAAAAAAAAGAGGAAAAAATATCTGGACTGTTTTTAGTAGGTCTTTGCTCATCCGTACACCCTCTCCCCTGGCCTTGGTTTCAGCTGTTATAATTTTTGGATAACAGCGCCCCGCACGACTAAATATATTCATCACCTGTCTTTGCGCGTATTGAGCCTTTTTCGACGATTAGTTTTTAGGGTATCGTTAGTATGGAGCATCGCAGCAATAAAAACTGATACACTGGCACGATGCCAATGGATTCTGACCGGCGGAGGCATGTTAGGCTGCCCTTCATTTGTGGTTCGCCGACAACTCCCCAGACGGCGCTTGTTACTCGAAAAAGATAAAGCCCCTCGATACTTCTTTTAGGGGCGAAGCTCCTTAGGGTCTAGCCTTGTCCGTCCGTCCGTCCGTCCGTCCGTCCGTGCTCACATCGATTGCCATCCCTACTGTCTTCTTAAAAAAAAATAAAAAAAAAATGTTTGCGCAGTTGCCAGGATTTGAAGCTGTGCGGGGAGACCCCAATGGATTTCTAGTCCATCGCCTTAACCACTCGGCCACGACTGCGGGACGAGTAGGGGGCTCTGAGATGTGGTAGTAACTCAAAAGCTGGGGATGTCATGGATGAAACGTTGCATGTAGCCGCTCAACGTCAATACAGGAGAGGGCGATGCGGTCAAATGCGTATGTAATCGTGTTAAACTTTGCATGCATTGGCTTAACGTTTATAGACGAGAGGGCGGTGCGGTCAAATGCTCAAATTCGTATATAACCACGTTCCATACCACACATTCTCTTTCTGACATGGACCGTTGACTTAAGTGGTGGAGATGCGTTCCCACGGCTTCTAGCGGACCCAAGCTGATCCGCTAGAAGAACCACTGGCTCTGAATTTCACCGACCATAAAGCAGTAATAATGAAGTCGAAACTCAGCACTACCTATGAGCAATAAAAAACAATCAGCACCACCAGCACTACCTATGAACAATAAAATCAGTATCAGCAATTCAGCAGCACCACCAGAGCTTCGCCCCAATCAACATCATTCACCACGTGAAGATGCGGTCATTTGTAGAAGTAACGACAACCAGTGCAAATGACAAAGCACGTTCCGCTGGAACAAAAGGCCGTCATTCAGTTCAGCCTTCTGCTGTGCGCCGCCATTCGCCTCCTGCACCCTGCACCGTCACGCAGTCGGCGCTTCAAAGAATGTCGCTACTTGTAATAAGCTTTTATCGAGGAACCTTAAAATCCATTGAGTTGCACTATACTGTACGTTGAGATATCGGGATTGCTCAGGCCACTTCGTCGACGGAAAGCGGACCGTACGGGTTATCATCGCAAGATATGGCTTTATACCAAGGCACTTGAAGACGGGTATACGTGCATACATCTGAAGTTACGCCAAACTGCACATTCTTTTTTGTGCTGTATAGGAAGTTAATTAAAACTCTCTACGCTGTTCGTCCTTTTAAGGAGACGAGGTGACGGCCTGCCATAAGCGGTCCGGCCCACCGATTGCTCGCTGTCACGTCTGAAAAAGGGTCTCCCCAGAGCCACATACAGCCCTCAAAGCATGCCATGAGCGACACCCCACGGTCTTATCCAACGACCGATGGATTACTGTTAACCAAGGCGGTAAATTTCTTTGAGACTGGCATCCAAAAGCTTGCGCCATGTCATCATACTTACCTAAATCTGTGTGGCGATTATGGGAGACGAGGCTGTGGTATGTATGCCCGAATATTGGGTGCATTAACTTTTTTTATCCCTCTTACACCCTAAAATAATTTACGCCCTTTATTAAGGGTGTTAATCAGCTTGTTCCAGGGCTAACACCCTAAAGGTGTTGCAAGAACGCCAAAGGACGACTGGTGAACAACCCGAAAGGAAGATGCTTGCTACCATAGAAACTCTCTAAGGTTATTTGTGGACGAGCAGCCTGTTCACGAGCAACAAGCACCGCATGACGTTCTCACATCCACCGAACATGTCAATGCGGCCAGAAAGTGATGGAGAGGAGGGGACGAGTTTGCGCGGGGACGTTAGAATGCCGAACTCTGATTGGAATGATTAGGGGGTAGACTTTAAGCCATCTGCCTTTGACCCCACTGCACTCGTCGAACGCGTTCGAATGCGAGAGCCAAACGCCCGACGCCGGTGTTTCGTGTTCTAACTTCTAACACGTTCGACGAGTGCAGGGGAGACAGAAGCTGCTAGTTTTAGGTCTGCGCACTAATCGTTCAGCCAGAGCTCGACGTTCTGACGAGCACACGCGCTGTCGTTTCCTCATCTCCCCCACTTTCTCGGCGCATACGGACGCAGTAACTCACGCGCGAGAGAGGAATCGCGACCCTGTTGACCGCCTTATGGTACGTTTACACCTGAGAAGAAATCCGCTGCCGCGGGAGCGGATCCGCTCCCGGTGGCGGCGGCGACGAGCGGGTTGCGTTTACATCTATTACCTTCGAGTGGCGGCGGCGGCGCCGGCTGCGGCAGCTGTTCTCGTAACATCCCATCAAATATGATGAGAAGGCGCGAGAGTTCCCACCTCGACTGTCTCTCCCAGGCGTTCCTGCTTCCGGAAGAACGCGTACTCATGACGTAGGCAGCGTCGCGCTGCGCAAGAATGTCAGTTCCGGTCAGCGGAACGCCTTGTTCGGCGGCAGAAATAGATCCCGGACCTATACGGCTCCCCGTCGCGTTTTCCGCCCAGCGTTTCGCCCCAGCGGCAAAAGCTGGGGGGATTGGCTGGCGGATCCGCAAGTGTAAACGTACCATTAAATGCCATGCAAGCTGGCGGTGTGTTCCGTGAGCGGTTTACCGCTCCGACAAGAAAGCTGGACTCCCTTTCCGTTTTTCTGTTTGAACACGACAGCGAGCCGCGGCGAGCCGTGGTGGTCGGAGGGGAGGAAGCGATGTAACTGGCCCACCGCCACCAATGGAAATGTCTCTGTCCACGTGCTCGGTGCGCTTCGCTGCATCCGGGAGTGGGGCGACGCCGCGACGCCCGACTCCACGCACGCTTAGTCTTGACCTCCTCTCCACCCCGCTCGTGAACCTAAGTGCATGTCCCGTCAACGACCCGTCAACCAATCAGTGTCGAGCCTCGCGGCCACGCTGTTATCCAGACTTGACGAAACGCCGAACACTTGGCCAAAGAACGTTTCACGTGTAAATGAACATACGGTTCCTATTAGAAACTTGCTGAGCGTCATCGGAAACCACGAAATAAGTCAATTTTTATAAATATTTCAAGCGCTTGGGAAGCGCGGTGGTGCGCTAAGGTCACCACTCGCGTAACTCGCGCAAGGCTGGCGGTGCAAAAAGGCAAACGATAATGGTATTGTCTGGGTTTTTGGCCGTAACTCACCTGCCTAACCCACAATAGAGTAGCTTTTATCGCATTTTTTTAAACAATCCGTTAGGTTTAAGAACACCCTGTATAGTTGTCATATAACATGTTATTAATTTGGGCCCTGCCCTCGGTAAAGAGTATCGTGAAGATTTCCTCACCGTCTACAAAAATGTTCATTCGCTTAAATCGAATGGTTCGAAAGTCGCAAAGCGGCTTGCTAGAACAGCGTCTCAGCTGAGACTGTGTGAAAGAAAGCACTGCAAAGGCTGAGGCGCGCGAGCGTCTTGAGACGCAGTTTCAGTCCCGCTCAGCTCGTGCGCTGGCTTTGGCAGTGCTTTCTTTCACCCAGTCTCAGCTGAGACGCTGCTTCTAGCAAGCCGGCCCTGAACTGATTGCGAGTAACGTGTAAGGACCCAAGCGGCTCAATGGATCTTCACTGCCGATCTACCGATCTATACTCCATTTCACTCCAAGTTCAAACTTAGCCGACACTACGCGGAGCGCAACTTCGTCTGCTTCTTGCATAGAGGTCGCGATGATGTCAGAACGCCGAGCTCTCATTGGCTGATTGAAAAAAAAAATAGTGGGTAGCCCTCAAGGCACCTAGCATTGAGGACTACCCACTATCCTTTCAATCAAAGCCAATCAGAGCTCGGCGTCGTTCTGACGTCATCGCAAACCCTGTGCAAGAAGCAGACGACTTTCCCGCCTCATACGATACAATGAAGATAATCAAGCTGCGCCAAAAAATGCATCGTCACGGCGCTCCTTTTTTTTTTTTTGTGGGGTTGCTATGACCGGCTAAGCTAATCGCGCACGTAAGAAAAGCGCACGATTACGGCGACTTCACTGTGCGCGATTGGTTTAGACCAGGGTATTGAACCGAACCCGAACCGAGAACCGAAAACCGGAAAAACCGTTATTTTTGCACGAACCGGAGTTGAACCGGAACGAAATAATTTGTTTTCGTTCCGGAGCGGAACTGATATGTTTTTCATGCGGTTTTCGGTTCATATGCGAAGTCAGGTCGCATGAAAAGTGCGTGGCGAAAAACACAGTAACCTAAAAAATAAACAAAAAAATGTAAAAAAAAACACTTATTTTTGCGCAAACCGGGGAAAGCCATGGGTTTTAAGAGACTAAGTGTCTAATATGTGTTATGTCCTTGATCAGGAATCTAGGATTGAAGACGCCAATGCTTGATTGTCCAACGCGATGAATGTCCACGCTACACATGCTCACCAGGCTACTTGAACTAAGAGGCTTCGGCGGAGGGTTGCTCTGAAAAGAAGAAAGCTCCAGGTCGACTGAAGACGTATGGGCGGAACTCAAAATGCTCGCAGTGTCGCTTCGCCCGTCAGAAGTGTCGACGATGCCATTGCAGAAGGAACGGCTCACTGTTGCAGATTTCTACGGCGCATAGCTGAGATATTTCATGGACACTTCCAAGATATTGTCGCCGTTGGCAAAGGTCCAGTCAATGAAAAAGAAGGAGCGACAAATTCTTGACACGGATGTCTTCTGTGCAGCAGTGTACAAGAATTCCCGCTACCGCCTTCTTCTCACCCCTTAGCAAAAGTACCGGGCCACGTTGCATTTGACAAAGACTTCGAGGCGGATCACAGCTCTACAATGCAAGCAGATTCTACCTTGTCTTCTGAAACTGCGGCGGCTCCAGAAGATCCGCAAGACGCCCTGGAAGCTCTCCTCAAGGAAAAATGAGTTGAATCTGGCGTGCACGTTCGAGGTACCAGTAGCCCACTTTCTATCAAAGCCAATCAGAGCTCGGCGTCGTTCTGACGTCATCGCAAACCCTGTGCAAGAAGCAGACGACTTTCCCGCCTCATACGATACAATGAAGATAATCAAGCTGCGCCAAAAAATGCATCGTCACGGCGCTCCTTTTTTTTTTGTGGGGTTGCTATGACCGGCTAAGTTAATCGCGCACGTAAGAAAAGCGCACGATTACGGCGACTTCACTGTGCGCGATTGGTTTAGACAGAGATCTAAAACGTAAAAGGTGGATGAGTGCCGTGATGATGCACTTTTGGTGGTGCTTGTATACCGTTGGCTGCGGTCGGACTTGAAGTGAAACAGGGTACGGCTGGGGATACGAACATTGTGAGGGGCAAATCGCTGTTTAGACGCTGATGCAAGACATGAAATGCAAGACGTCCCGCATAGTCAACGCACGACTGATCGGGAAAAGCAAAAACGTGGTACTAGTGACGTTTGAGAGTAAGAAACTCCCCAAGACAGTAATCTTTTCCAACGCAATTCTAGGCGTGAAGGAGTACCTCCCACGCCCCATCGTGTGCTTTAAATGCACGGGCTTGGCCATAAGACCGATGTTTGCCCCCGGAAGGTGCAAAGGTGCGGCCACTGCGGGCAGCTGCACGATGAGGAAATGGAGAACTGTCACCGGGAACCCAGATGCCACAACTGTGAGGGCAAGCACGTTGCTACCAGCAATGCCTGCCCAAAGCGCAAAATTCCGGAAAAAAGAAAACCCTCGTTGAAGCCTTCGGAGGCGCAACCCAGGGACAGCTACGCAGCAGCTGCCTCGGCGAGCACAAAGGAACCCAAACCTGCAGGAGAGATAAGCAGGACAGGCCTGCCTGCCTGGATGCCGGAATGGGCCAATCCTACACCACCACAAACGCCTCAAACATCTACGTTTAACGCCGAGAGGGAGGTCGACAAGCTTCAAGCCGAAATGAAGATGGGTTTCAAGGCACTTTTCGAGGTCATCGGGAAGCTCAGGAGGGAGATTGCCAAGCTGAAGCATGGCAAGTAACTCCGCAACCAGCGCTAGACGGATCACCACGGAACTGACTCGGATCATCCAATGGAATTGTTGTACGTTTACGGCCAGAAGTGCGGAACTCAAATTACGATTTGAGATGCAGCCCCCGCCCGATGTGCTGCTACTCCAAGAAACAAGGACCCCGACCATGACACTACCGTGTTACAACTTCTACACGAACCCTACCATCGAGACGGCCCCTAGCATTCGGGAGAAGAACCCTGTAACTAAGAGGGGCTGGGCAGCCGTTGGTATCCTACGACATATACCGCAAGCCCAACTGGATACGACAGCCCTCTGCTCAACTGACAGAGAAGTTGTTGCCGCGAGAATCAGGCATGGACGAACCAAATTCACTGTGGCCTCTGTCTATCTCAGACCAGGAACCAAAGCGGTAGACGGGGAGATGATGCAGTGGATCAAAGGGCTGATCAAACTAGCCGAAGGGGATCCCATCATTGTAGCAGGAGATTTCAATTCACCACACAGGTATTGGGGATATACGACCAACACGAGGAGGGGCAAAGATATTCTTGAAGCCATGAATACCGTGGGCCTCGAGCTGCTCAACGCACCCGGCGTCAATACTAGGTTAGCCAAGCAGCGGAGGCAAAAGGACTCTACCCCGGACCTCTCATGGGCCTCGAGATGTCTCGACATTGAATGGACGCCATGGAAAGATAGCCTCGGCAGCGATCACTTCCCCCTGGAAATGAAGCTCAGACATGGCCAAGGGACAGGCTATAAGGAGAAGAGACCGGTGGTAAAGTGGGACCATTTCAGGGAGCTTCTTGAAGCGGAAGACGGTCAAGACGTCGAGATGAGCATCCGCAAGGCACTCCGAGAAGCCAAGACGGAGATATTGGTGAAGCCCGATGCCCCCACCCCTGACAACGACCTACTCAATCTCTGGGCTAGCCGGCTACAAGCGCTCCAGAGATACGGTAAAAAGAAAACACTGCGGAACAAAATCAAGCTAAACCATGCGACGGCGAAGGCCAACAGGTACACGAAGGAACTGGGACGCACAAGATGGAGAACTCACTGCGAGTCTTTCAACCAGCGCACCGGGCTTGGAAAGGCCTGGCGAACTTACCGGGGCCTCGACGGAAGGAAGTGCAGGAAAAGAAATGCGGCACAGAACCTCGCCCTTAAGCTAAACATAAGCGAGGAGGAGTTGGCAATCAAGGCCGGTGAACTTTTTTTTCCCCAGGACGGAGCACCGACGACCCCCAGAGCAACGGCCGAGGACTTGGACATGTCACTAAAAGCTGGGATGGAAGATCAGCTTGGCATGGGAGAACTCATAGACGCGCTCTTCACAACAAAGACCAACAGCGCCCCCGGCCCGGACGGGGTCAGTTATCAAGCACTCAGAAATCTTCCGGAAGAAGCCACGAAAAGACTCCTGGACAAATATAATCAGGTCTGGGAATCGGGGAGGCTGCCGGAGGATTGGAAGCTGTCCTGGGTGACTCCGATACCCAAGCCCGGCAAGCCACTCGATCGAATTGAAAATCTGCGGCTGGTTTCCCTGACATCTAACGTCGGAAAGACGATGGAGAAGATTGTACTCAGGAGGATTCAGTGGTACTTGGAGAAGCACGAGTGCCTAGATCCCAGACAGACGGGCTTCCGGGAGGCAATGGGTACCCATGACAGCCTCACACTTCTCTACGAAGAGGTCATGACCGACAAGAATAAGCAAGATCCGCGACTTGTCGTTGCTCTCGACATCCGAAAGGCTTTTGACGCTGTCCCTCATTGGGCTGTCGCTAGAGGAGCCAAAGCATGCGGCATTCGAGGCAAGGCACTGAATTTCATAGAGGACTTTCTACGCAATAGAAACTTCCAGGTGAAAATAGGAGACACTAAAGGTCCCCTGACGGCGAACTGCAGAAGAGTACCGCAGGGGGCGGTGATATCGCCGGTTCTCTTCAACATGGTGATGGCAGGTCTTCCGGCCCGACTTCATACGATTGAAGGACTAGGTTTCACCGTCTACGCTGACGACGTGACGCTCTGGACCCGCGGCGGATCCTTACGTGAGCAGGAATGGACGATGCAACGCAGCATAGAGCAAGTTCTGGAGTATCTCAAGGAGTTCGGAATGGAAGCGTCCCCTGAGAAGACGCAATACATGGTAGTAGCCAGGCCCCCAGACAATCGGAAAGGAATCGCCAACTTGATACGGCTCGAGATGAACGGGCAAGAGATTGGCAGAAAACAACAGATCAAAATCCTCGGAGTCACCTTCGAGGAAACGGCGAGAAGTACGAAATGGCTCCCAGAGATAGAGAAAAACTGGGTTCAGGGCTTGAAGCTCATTAGAAAAACAACCAACAAGTCATGGGGCGCTGACGAGAAGGCTCTTCGCATCCTGGCGGAAGCCCTGCTCACGTCGAGAGCTCTATATAGCTGCAACTGGCTAAAATCTCACCCGCGGGCAGTGGAAGAAGCTAGAAACCGATCCATGAGGGTGATCATAGGCCTTTCCAACTTCACGCCACTCGAAGAGCTGAGGCAAGAAGCTCAGATGAGCCGTATTGAGGACAGAGCCGACGTACAGAACATCGCTCAATTTCAACGACTGGAGCGGACCAGGCAAGGTCGTCGACTTCTAGAGGATTTGGGATACGACATAGGGAACAAGCCCCCACTTGAAAAGCCCCTTCCACCGTGGCAAGATGAGGCAGTCACAGACCATAGGCCACTTCCTAAAGCCCTAAACGAAGGAAAGAGGGCAAGGGCTGCTAGGCTGCATGCAGCTTGGTGCGAGGAAAATGGAAGGGGCGACGAGATACGCTATACCGACGCAGCAAGGACCGAGGGAGCCTCAGCAGCAGCATGGCACGACCCAAGAAGGAACAAGGGGTGGGCCGAAGCGCTACCGGAGGGCACATCCGTCAAAGAAGCCGAGCTGAGGGCGATTCTTGCTGCGATCGAAGACATCCTGAGCATCTCAGTGACAGCAAGTAAAGCCAGAATTTTTATGGATTCCCAGGAGGCGATCATCGCGACCAGATGCAGCAGGCCCAAAGGCCGCACGACTAAAACGATAAAAAAGATGGCGACGGAGCTTCGAGAAAGGGGCACCAAGTTGTACATAACGTGGCTTCCTGGACACAGTGGGATAGCCGGAAACGAGAGGGCACACAGGGCCGCAGTGGAGGCAGCACATTATAGCTCCACGCTTGACCCGACCTCTCCGTCCGGCAGGCACGAGACGGTAGATCCAGAGGAGCAGGCCGAACTCGCCAGGCAGGCGAGGAAGGCCTACCTCAGGGGGCTCCTACCGCCACAAGAAGACGAGATACCAGCAGGCTACAGCCGATGGGCTGCCGTCCGGGTCCGTCGTATCAGGACCAAGACGGCGTGCACTCCAGCGAAACTGGCGAGCTTTGGCTTGCTGGAACCAGAAGAAGCAAAGTGCAAGACGTGCACGGGGAACAACATGGCGACACTCCAACACCTCCTTTGGAACTGCAAAGGTCTAGATAGACACAGACAAGAAGCCCTCAAAGTCCTCCGTGAGGAAGACCGACCGAGGAAGCTAGACGAATGGGCCCGACCTAGAGGCTCGCCACAACACCGCAAAGCGCTCCTCGACTCCCTGATGGATTACATCAGAAAATCGGCGACACATAACCTCATATAACCTCACCGTATTCATCTTCATACCCCCCCCCCAACCCAAATAACCCTACCCTTCCTGTTTAAGACCTACTCGGCCAAGGCAGGCGATCCTCCTCTTCATATTAAAGACATGTTTCTCTCTCACTAAGGGGTGTGGAGACTCAAGAACAGACAACCGTTTCGCTGGTGTCCACAACCGTTCTAACCCGCGCTCGTCCTGAGCGCGCGCTAGCTTCACCCCCTCACGAGCCATCTTTATTCTCTTCCTTTTTAAATCCCCACATCATTCCCCCTCTCGGGGGGGGGGGGGGGGGGGGGGGGGAGTTTCTTAATCGGGTGGTCTTCGTTGGTCCCCTCCCAAGAACAGACGCCCTGTGAAGCCACTTCTAAGCTTGTCTTCGGGGCCACCCCCTCAACGCCGCTTTTGGACGATCCGGAGAGACTTGCTGCTTCTTGGTCGTCGAGCAGATGACGGAAGAGAATAGAAGTCAATGAGCGTCGAGAAAGAGTGTCTTGATACAGAGATGACGTTGCCTTGCGTAGTTGTCAGACCATCAGAGAACTGCTAGAGAACCATCGAAGCATCCTGACGGAACCATCACTGGTTCCACGAGGCCGTCATTGCTTTCGGCACAAAGTAACAGTCGAACTGGTCGACCCAACTGCTGCGGCTCTTTCTCTTTTGCAGCGCCCTTGGAAAATGAGCCTTCAGGAGGAGCGGACAAGCAGAGCCCTGTGAAGTCACGTCTAAGCTCGTCTTCGGAGCCACCGCCTCAACGTTCCGTTAGGAAGATCCGGAGAGACTTGCTACTTCTTCGTCGTCGAGCAGATGACGGAAGGAGACGCACATCGATGAGTGTCGAGAGAGTGTATAGTAATACAGAGTTTATGGTGCCTTTGCAAGTGATGCCAGGGTGGCCAGGACAGACGTACTTTCTTGGTCATGACTCGCCGGTGGGGGGTGGTCGGTGAGGCCTTGGTGATGTGCGGTGTCCGCCCCTCGTCTTCAGAATGGTCTATTGTCGCGCCGGAATTTGATGATGGCTTCTATGTGGACGTAGCGGAACGGTTTGAGTATTATTTTTTGCTTAAGAGGGTACAGAGTCCGATGTGGTGATTACATCTCGTCATCGCTAAGTCTAACGTTCGCCAGTTCTGGTGGTAAGGTTAGTGTTGGGCGCAGGCGTTCGGGGCAGGCACGGCCAACAATAAGGAGGGCGGCCTCGATGTCGGCAGGTGTGAGGGCCCGTGATCCAGCCCGCACCAGCGCCCGCTGGCGGTCTTCTCGGTCGTGGTGAAGTGCTCCTTGATGATGTTGTTCGCATGAAATGAGTGGGACGCGGCAAAGTTCACAGATGTCGGCGTATTCTTCATCGTCGTAGGCGGCGGGCAGATCTGCAGCACAGCGCTCCGTCAGTGTCCGTCGCCGGAAGGGATGGGGAACGTCCTCTGGTGCAGTTCCTTGTGGCACTTGAGGTTGGTGTTCCCAGGCCATCCGGGACGCGAATGTGACCATTCGCCCGGCCTCCATCACGCACCAGGTGGCAGCCTCGGCAGTGCGTGGCGGTTGCTGACGGCGGTTATGTCGCCTGGCGCGGCGAGAGTGGCCCCGTGGGTTGAATTGGGGGCGTAGGGGGGATCGGGAGCGGCTCCGAGATCGCCTGAATGAATGGGTGTTGCTGCGTCGAGGTGGCATGCCTGGATAGAAAATAACCATGAGCAACGATCTTTCGTGTGGCAAAAATCGACAGGGGACTGTGTTCCTTAGGACATCCCTAAAGGGAGACATGTCTAGAGACAAATGGCTTCAGGTCACAAATGTTAACGGCTCCAGTTAACGACCCGTCCTCGACATGTCGTAACCTATACACCAAACGTGATACCCGCGAAACAACTTCCAAGGGACCTTCCCAACGAGGAGCTAGTGATGCCGCGAACCCCTTTGCTGCATTACTAAGCGGGTGCACGCGCCGGAGAACGCAGTCTCCTATTGAAAATTCTAGGGGTCTCCTGCCTTGGTCATATTGGTTCCTCTGATCGAGCTGCGCTAACTCAATATTTTGTCGAGCCACTCGCCCAGCGTCGGTGATTTTATCACGAAGTTGTTCAGCGAATCTCGCGTACGAGGTGTTTGCTCCCCTATTGTCGTCAGAAAAGCTGTTCTCGAGGGGAAATCGCAGCTCGCGTCCGAAGTTTATTTGGGAAGGTGTGAACCCTGTCGTACGGTTCTCCGTAGTTCGAGTGGCGAAAGCCATTTCCGGGATGTAATTGTCCCAGTCTTTGTGTCTCTCGGGGTATACCACTAGCATTGCTTTGAGGTTCCGGTTGACCCTCTCAGCTATGTTGGCTTGAGGGCGGTAAAGAGTGGTGCACTTGTGCTGGATGCCCAGTGTTGTGCTACAGTCCTCAAAAACCTTACTTGTGAAGTAGGATGCGTTGTCGGAAATTAATTGGGAACAAAACCCGAAGCGGGTAAAGGTGTCCCTTAATTTGTCCCAAATCGTCCTGGAACTCAGTTGGCGGAGAGGATGAAGCTCCACCCACTTTGAGAAGTGGTCGGTGACTACCAGGAGATACCTGTTTCCTTTGGGGCTGCGTGGAAAGGGACCCATTATGTCACATGAAACAATCTCCCAGAGAAAACGACTTTCCACTGACTGCATCAGACCAGGGGGTTTACCGCCCCTGGGTTTGGCTTGTTGGCAACGTAGGCAACTGCGTGTGTAGCGGAGAACATCCTGGCTCATCCTCGGCCAAGTGGCAACGCGACACAGTTTCTGGTAGGTTTTCTGGCCGTCGCTGTGGCCCGCTAGCGCACTGTCATGAAAATACCGGAGGAAAGTTTGTCTTAATGTACGGGGTACAACCACACGAAAAGGGGACGTTGTGGGGTCGGCTTCGTCTGCCTGCGGTATGTAGCGAAGGAGGAGTCCATCCTCGCTGTGCACATATGCGTCTACCGACCCATCCGTCCCGTTTCCATCGGTTTGATTGGGCTGAGTTAAGCACCGAGATACCTTTTGGCACATGTCGTCTTTTTGTTGGGCTTCTCGTAGCTCGTCCCGGCTCACAGAAACACCCCAGGAGACTTCAGTGTCGGCAACAGCAACGAGTTCTGCTGTGTCATCCGCCTTTCGGGGGGGTAGGGGTGCTCGTGACAGAGCATCTGCCGCGACATTGAACTTTCCTGGTTTGTATTCAATCGAAAAATCATAATTCTGTAGAGCTAGAGCCCAGCGAGCGAGGCGTCCAGCGGGGTGTTTAAGGTTTTTCAGCCATGTTAATGCTTGATGGTCCGTCTGGATGGTAAAGGTCGCTCCATCTAGGTACATGTCAAACTTTCTCAAAGCGAATATTATAGCTAGACATTCTTTTTCGGTTACCGTATAGTTACATTCGGCCGCGGTGAGAGTATGACTCGCGAATGCAACGGGCCGCAACGCCGCGTTATGTTCCTGGAGTAGTACTGCACCTATACCGTAATCACTGGCATCCGTTTGGAGGACGAATGGAGCATTGAGATTAGGAAGTCTCAGAGATGCAGTATCAGCAATTGCCCTTGCTAAGGCTTTAAACGCTTGTTCCTGAGTGGAAGTCCAGGTCCATGGAACCTCCCGGCGTAAGAGCTGGTGAAGGGGCCGGGCCAAATCAGCGCAGTTGGCAATAAACTCGCGGTAGAATCCCACCATGCCAAGGTACCGTTGTAAACTTTTTTTGTCTTGTGGCTGGGGAAATTCTATAATTGCTCTGAGCTTCTCTTCTTGCGGCTGGAGTGATCCTTGGTCAACCACGAAGCCAAGAAGCTCCACAGTGGGTGATGCAAGTTGCACTTTTGACGGGTTAATTGTGGGAGTAACGAGTTACTCCCAGAGGGGATTAAGAGGGTGTAAAACGCAGAAGGAAGTAGGTGCAGCGATTGACCCATTATGCCCGAGTCCCACTAGAGCAACAAGCAGAAACAAACGACAGCGACAAGCCTCAAACCAGAGACTTTCGCGATTTGACAGGCTTTGTAGAATAAAGGAGGCTATGCTCAATCACGAGCATATCTTTGGCAGGCTTGCAATCACTCGTGCTTACTTCATGAGCACCGAACGACTAAACACCTGCCAAAGGCATCATCGCGAGCATGCTGCACCTGTTTGAGGCCTGTCGCTGTCGTTTGTTCTATTTGTTGCTCTAGTGGAACTCGGCCATTAGGAGACTGCTCACGGTGAAAAGCCGGTTACTTCCCTAAAAAACCAAAATCTACCTCCTGTCGCTAGAACGGCATCGCTAATCCATCGTTCGCTCAAATGAACACAGCCATTCGCTAAAGTGTCGTTCGATGAAGTATTATGGGTGGGGCTTCGTTCGCTAAAACGTCGTTCGATCAAGTTAGTGCCTCCCAGGTCATACCCAACTCACCGTTAATCACGGCACATGGTAGTGTGTTAAAACTTTCAGATTTATAGTTTCTACCATTTTGACGAAGCGAATAGGAAAGTACCTGTAAAAAGTAACTTCACTCAGTTACAAGTTACTGGAAAATGTACCCAAGATACAGATACAGATATCGAGAAATGAAAGTACCTAGGTTTGTACCTCAGGTACAACAAAAGTACCTAGATACTGATTTCCAGTTACTTGTACCTAGGTACTTTACAACCCTGGTGATTACGCTTTACGATCGTTTCAGGATTGTACCATTGAAACACTCGAGAGGAAGAAAAAATAAATCTTACATTTATAGACGGTACGTTACGTGTCTCGAGATTTGCATCCTGTCTTGTTTAGTTTTAAACAAACATGTGCGGTGCCTCATGCAATATCCGTTCAGTGTAGCGTTTTGCACCGTGAATTTATTTTCGTTTACTTTCAGTTCATACCTCGCTTAATAATTTAATGTTGTGGTTTTTAAGTCGTAACTTTTTGCAGTCTTCCATCGAAAAAAAAAAAAAACTGGCGAAGACAGTAAAAATATAAAAACTGTACATGATAAAAAGAAAGTATTGGAGGAGCCTGCAGCCGAAAGCCAATCTTTCCGCGCAGCATCATTGCTCGTTATTACTCCAATATACGCTAAGCGTTGCTACATAAAACCAACGTTACGAGATTACCTCAGTTGTGAAACTCCCGCGGAAAGGGGTACCTCCGTCACTCACTTCAGTCTGCCTCCCGTCGTTCGAAGCGCCATCTAGATTTTCGTTTACGAACTGTGTTTCATAGAGTTCAGTGGAACGCCACCTAGACGCTGCGCCTCGAAACGTACGTATCCCATAGAATACATTGCAGTCACCATGCCGTTACCAAAGCTGCTGTCCGGCGCGTCGAACGACGCACCGGACAGCAGCTTTTCACTATTCTTTTTTCATCAGCCAATCAAAGCTCGGCATTCTGACATCATCGCAACCCCTGTGCAAGAAGCAGACGAACTTGCGGTCCGCATAGAATTCACGGAAATGCTGGCAGTGTTACAGTGACGTCGGCTACTCGGTGCTCTTTTCATATGCCCATCAATAAACATGGCCGGCTGCCATTTTTGGAGCACAAAGCGTGCAATTGAATCCGACTCCTCGCCGAAGGCTGACGCATCACTCGTGTCCAATACACGCCCACTCAGCACGGGATCAAACTGTGGCAGACCCAAATAATCGGCGCACCAGCTACTAGGTGGTGCGCGCTTTCGAAAACAAGCGATAAGTTGTATATTAGGCTCGTTCGATTTACTTGCACCTCGTGCATTGGTACAGAAAAGCGTAGGGCAGTGTACTTCCGGCATGTGTATTGAGATACGACCGGAAGTGCACCGTCCTACACTTTTCTGTACCGGTGCAGGAGGTGCAAGTAAATCGAACGAGCCTACTGTCTGCGCTGGGCTCCAAAGTAGTTTTCAATGAAGTAATTACAGATAGACAACGATGAAAGAATGAAGCGCACGTGCGCTCGTGTGACCTTTAATGAAACGAACATTGCGGGGCATTGTCACATGCGTGCAACAAGAAAGCAACGGGGAAAGAACGCGGTAAGTGAACAACATCATGGGGTAGGGGAGTAATGCCAGGGAATATTGGGGAACACAACAAATAAAAGTTCCCCCCGCGGGAGTCGGTGGCCCTACGTCCAGACCGGCTCGTTCTGCCAGTTGTCCAAGCTCACTCTCGGGATGTCTTCGCCATTGCAATCCACCTTCGGGTTCCTGCGCGATTGAAAAGAACAAAACGCGCGTTAAGAAACGCGTTCAGTCGCAAAAACAATACAGTAAAATTGGTCCGGTTGTACCTGTGGAATTACGGGGCTGCTCTTCGAAACACTTTCACGACACCTTTTGTGGTCACATTTTTTCAATTTTCCCAACGATTCCCAAGTTGTTTTTACTTTTTGCTCCAATCAAATTAGGGAAAAGATCAATCTCGTTGCTGATATAACCCCTTTTTTCCTTTTTGCGATCCGCTCCATCTCGACCTTCACCGAGTTTCCTCCGTAGATTGGGGCGATTTGTACCCCAAAGTGGTTTGTGGGAAAGTGGGTGCTCTAGATTTCTAAGAGCGTTAAACTGCCTGCCCAGCCTGTAGAAATAGCGATCGTAGGTCTTCGTGCCTCGTGCAATTTTACGTACCTCGAATTACGATGCTAAACTATCGAACCAAAAAGCTAAGATTTATCAGGAAACTAATTCGAGAAGCTCAGATTTTGATACAGTTTTGTTTCGTCACTCGACGAAGCCTGTGACGTAACAAGACACTACGACCGCTAAGCGTGACGTCACGCCTTTTTCGGTTCGAACCGCTCTGTCGAGACACCCGAGTTATGTCTTGGAAAAACTGGCAAATGTCTCAACGATCGGCTGCGAAAACATCCTAAAAGCACGAGCGGGACTGTCTCTGGCCGTCTAGGGATTCACTGATGAGACTGTCGTTGCGATGCCCAGTTCACAAAATGCACCGCGTTGGCGCAGAGTGGCGATCCTCTACTTAGAGAAACTATTGAGGCAGAAAAGATCGCGTGGCCCGATGTCAAATGTATCAACGCCCCTTCCTCTTTTTGTTTTCTTCTTTTTTCCACAGAAGAATTACGCTTTTTGGCGAAGTTGACAAACTGATGAGCGCAAATTTACAGGGTGTTAATTATTTTAATTTTTTTTTTGCGTTGTGTCAGCCCTGTGTTTATTCTCCTATGAGTCCTCTCCTTTTCCCCCCGTGTGTAAGGCGACGCGACGCCGCGCCCGACCAACACCTCGATGACAACAGGCGGCGTGGCGGGACGAGGGTGAAAGAAGGAGAGCCCTAAGGAGACGGCATCCTGGTCCTCTTACGCCACAGATCGTTTATCGAGCGAGTTGCAACACGGGAATCTCCATACGCATTTTATGCGCTTTATCCTTCAGATCGCGAGCTGAAATTTCGTGGGCACTTCCACGGGGAGGTCCTGGTAATATATGCCACAATCTTTTTATTATTTTTTTTTAATGAAACTAACTTTAGGTTGGAAGGCCCTATAAAGAGCGGAAAATTTTGCGGAAAATGCGCAAGCAGGACGGAAGGACGAACGGAAGGACGGACGGACAAAATTTTGGTGTTGGGGGTAGCGTTAAAAAGTATTTTATGTTTTAAAAAAGACAGTCGGGACATTGACCGTTTTCGAGTGTCCTCGAACGTTCTTAGATAACGCCATTTCCTGGTCTTGCCCGTATCAGGCGGCTTCGTGATTAGAGGTCCTTCGGCCATTGAAATGCACGCGGAAGACCGATAAAAGCTTATCGGCCAAACTCACCACGCCGCTTCTCTGATCATGACCAGCGGCTGAACGTAGTTCAGGTTTGAGTTGTCGCAGATGACCCGCGCCAGGCTGGCCTTTCGAATTTCCTCGATTTGAACTGTAAAGACAAGAACAAACGGCAACACTGATGAACCCAAATAACGATGTTTTGGAAGCTGATGTCGTTCCTACACTCCAAAAGCCAATTTCGTAAGCACGTTGTGTTTCCGGCAATGCGTGACGCGACCGTCCCGTGAATCATTCTTTGTGTACGTTTTGTACTCTGCGCGTTTAAAGTCGCTGGATGGTGTGTTGTGCACGCAAACACCACAAAACGGTAAGCGAGAACTGGGGAACGTCAGTGATGGTGTTGATTATCGGAATTACGTCGAGTGGCCTGGTCCATGCGTTGAAGACTTCCAGCTGATACATACAGGGTGTTGAATTTAATTGAAACAGATTTATGGTTAAAAAAAAAAAAAATCCGTAAAAGGTACACTAAAGCGGTTTGTGTATGTGAGTTATACGGTCAGGGGGACATTATATTGGCGGCTATAATCTTCACAATAAATTGTATAATTCACTAAAACTTCTTAAATAACCCTTTAATTAATTAAATACACATATGGTTTCAATTAGAAACTTGTTGAGCGTCATCGAAAATTACTAAATCAGTCGATGCTATCCCGTTGCGCTCTCTGTGACTGTTCTTTGGCACCATTCGTTTGTAGCGTCGGCTGCGCTCGGAATCGCAGTGAAATGAAGCATATCACAAGGCTCGGTAAGGTGATATAGCCTCGTTCAAAATGTCAGGGTAGTGCCCTAACTTACGTCGATTCCTTTTTCATTTCCCGTACTGAGTTACTGTGTAACTCCCATTTACTTAGCTACATATTTCTAGTGCGTTATATTTTCGGCGGCACCTCGGCAGCACGTGTAGAAGTGCAGAAGCGACTGACCTTCGTTGAAGGACGACTCGAGCCCTCCGTTCTCGTACCAGAAGCGGTCGCCGTTCTTCATTCGTCGGAACTGCTCGGCCACGAGACAGGCGAAGGTGGGTCCTAGCGTGCCGCCGGGCACCGATTTCTCGTTCACGCCAGCCGGGAATAAGTCGATGTCGTCGGGGTACCTGGATAAATGTGAAGGAAATCGCACAGCCGCTCCGGTAACTGCTCTAACTCGGCACTTAAGTCGACGGTCCCACGGCATTCATTATCTTCAGTGTGCGAATATTTGTTGTTATTTCGTGGTACGTATTAAAATACTTGCGGTTCCTGGTCTCGGTCACTACTACTTAACCCTCATACTTCGCAAATAACAATTCCGTCGGAGGTTTTTTTTGTTTGTTTTTTTTTTCATTCACATTAAAGTAATTTTTTTTTTCCTGTCAAAGCTACGCAAAGTAACAATACAATCTATGCAATAACCTTGAAAACGTGTTATGTTGATACGCTAGAAAAGTGAATAAGTATCCCCGTGTACAATTAAGAAGACTTTCACAAAAATCACGATCCAGTAAGGAGCTCGCCATTTTTGCGACTGAAAAAATAAACGTGTAAAACGCAGAAACATTGCAATGAGCGCGCCCAAAGATACTGTTCTAAAGAGGTCTACACGCCTGAAACATAAAAAAAAAAACACTGGACTTTAAAAATAAAAACGTTTCTGACGTACATTGATAATACGTAAGTAACAAAATAAACTCTCCCGCACCCCCCCCCCCCCTTTTCCCTAAAAAAAGGACACTATTTACGACATGGGACACCTTTTTAATTAGGATCAATTCCGAAACTAACTTCTATATTGGATGTAGACAGGAATCGTTCAAATGAGTCTAGCACCGTCAATATTAAGCCAAAAAAAATATATGTATTTTTTTCCTTTCTTCTCCTTGTTTCGAAACGTTTATTTTTCTTACTTCAGGCGCTAAAAAAAAAAGAATTTCTTTTTTTTAGAGTTTGTGTTTCTTTAGTGGGCGTCCGCAATATATGTTTTCGCCTTTTGCGAGTGCTTGAGGTTAGAATGACAAAGCGAATTAGGCACTCGAGAGTGTTTACGAAACGACACAGGCAGGTGTCAACGCGGTCCACGTATCCGCGGTGCGGGGAAGTCTCCCACGCCGCGCACGTACTTGTAGACTTGTGCGAAGGCCTTGGCGGACTCCGGCGTCATGATGTCGGCCAGCTGGGCGAAGTCCGTAATCCTGGACATGCCGCAATGTTCACGCCAGTCATTGTAGCTGGGGATGCCGTGGTCTCGGCCCCGTTGGATGTTCAACGCCACCAGGTCCATACCGAAGCCCTGGCCGATGGGCTCGTACAGGTGGTTCGTCAGCTGCGCAGTTGAGCGGGGCAGACATTATTGAACGCACACTGTTTGCAAAAAAATTCTCAAGAAGGCAGGCGAGCTGGTGCGTATTAATCGTGATGTTTAAACCCTGACACTGAAGAGGAACTTGAAGACAAGTTAGAAGGGATCTCTTCGCGTCTTTGGTGTGCGAAAAACGAAATTTCACCTGGAATCAAGCTCGAGAACAAAGTGTGAAAATTGAGGCAACCGTGTGAATTTCATACATCAACCAAAAACAAGGAAAAAGAAAGAAAAATCTGGGGGACGCTTAAGCTTCGCCTTTAAGAGTGGAACGCGATAGCGTTCTCGGGTACCGTTCGCAAAGCCTTCTCATATAAACGCGTGCTCGTTGCCAAGCCGTGCAAGCGTGTGTGTGTCGTCCCATAATGCAACGTGCGCAGCCACGTGTGACGTCACGCGTGACTTCACACGTGGGGGCGCGCGTTGCATTATGAGATTTTCCCGCTAAATTTGCGGGAAACTTTTCCGCTGAATTTGGCAGAAATATTTGCCGCAAAATTTGGCGGGTACATTTTCCCGCCAAGTTTAGCGGGTTAATCCCATAATACAACGCGCGCAGCCACGTGTGACATCACACGTAGCTTCGCGCGTTGCATTATGGGAAAGCTTCGCGCGTTGCATTATGGGAATTTTCGGTCCCACCGACGCCGGCGTCGGATTTTCTGCGACACGAGCTCCTAAACGCTATCGCGTTAAAACGGGCACATACATATACACAGTTTCTCAAACTCAGGAACTACTTTATTTCACAATCTCTCCTTTGCATATACATTGGCACCTCCTAGTGAGGACGAAGCGAGATATTGCCGAATAGTGGCCAAGATGCCAAATATCGAATCGAATATTGAATAGGCAAACTTCTATTTGCAATTAGCATAAACTGAAAAAAAAAAGAAAAAGTTAGACTGCACAAAGAGACCTGCGTGTTTATTCTCTCGCAGGGCACGCGGAAGGAAGTGCGGCTAGCACTCGAAACGCAGCTGAAGATTGTACGCAGTAAGATCGGATGGGCTAGATGGTGCATTTCAATAATGCGAACATAACTGACAATCTCTGTCCGCTCATCTTCACCGAAATTCGATGTGCCTGCGCAGTTCCTTCATTTAGAAGATTGCGGCACGGTTTTTATACTAAACACAGGGATATCTGTGCTCAGAGAATATTCAGTGACTATGGTTCATACCAACAGAAAACCTTTGCGTACGTTACGTCATCTCCAGCTTCAGTAACTCGGAATCTCGGTGAGGCACGAGAAGGTCATAATGGTGGTTTCAATGTGAAAGTGCACTGAAAGAATACTACTAAATACTAATTCATTTAGAATTTACGCACTAAGACGTTTTAGGGCCTTAAGAGTGTAAATCAGCATGTCACAGGACAAACACCCAAAGGATGTTCACAAGAACACACTCAGACCGCTAGTGAATGCTCAAAAAATAGCATGCTGGCGATCTTAGCAACTTTTTTGCGGATATATTTATAAGCAACAAGTTTAGAAGCATCACATTAATTTTCTCACATGCGCAGGAACGGCCAATACGCAGTAAATCACGCACGAGAGAGAGAGAGAGAGAGAGAGGAAATACGGGAATGCTGACCGTCTGAAAGGGTTTAGTAATGGGTGTCTCTGGTACAGGTCATTTACACCGTAGACCCTTTGACGGTCGTGACTCTACTATCGGGTTCGAACGAAAGGCGAACACTGAAGCGTGTGGCCGTGGACACGTGCTGCGTCTCCTGCAGGCCTCTGGAAACTGGTAAAACTGTGGGGTGAAGAGTAGGGCTCTGCGAGGGTGCGCGTCCTATACTCCGATGTGTTTGACCCTTGCCCCGCACAACCCAAGATTCGACGCTGTGTCGGTGGTGCTGACTGACTGAATAAATCTTTATTTGCCCAGATGGAGGGTTAGGCGGCTGAAAATTCCGTCACAGTTCACATTTCATTCGAACCCAATAGTACATGTACGGCGGTGATTACACATTTGAAAGTGACCGCTTAACGCAAAACTGCGCGCAACGCGGTAGGTGTTGCCATTTGTTATGTATTTCGCGAACTAGAAACGTTATATTCGCACCGTATTTCACATTGCTGGACTATTTATAGCTTTTAAAGTCGGTGCTCCGCTCACGTGATGCTCACTTCGCATACCGGCCTCTCCGGCAGTAGTGCCAGTGGGAGCACTGGCTCCTCCGATTTAGAATTCCAAGGCTTTTCGGAATTAAATGTAGAGGATGAGAGCTCATCATCCGAAGAAGGAGGACATCTGTAAAGTACTTCGGCTAGAATTTTGAAGACACTGGAATGTCGCAGAAGCGAACGCGCCAAAATGAAACCGAATGGAAGTATTTTTAATTTGATGCTTCTACACCTCAACAGCTGGCAAGCACTCTACGAGCTCCCGCTAGATGATTAGAAAACAATTGTGCACTGACCATTTCTTTATATTATTCCTTTGAAAACGATATCCGATCGTTGAAAAACATCTTTATATATATATATATATATATATATATATATATATATATATATATATATATATATATATATATATATATATATATATAAACTGGACCGTCAAAGTGCTAAGGGTGCAAAAGAGAAGATGAAAGAGAGGATGATACATCCTCTCTTTCATCTCTCACCTTTAACAAGTCTAGCCCCATTTCTACAAGAAGGCGAAACTAAACCCCACTGAGAGACAGATTATACCAGTACGGATGCCTTTTCCTTCTTGTAAACAATAAAAGTTCCACCATGACAATCTTGGAAAGATTACCCGCTTGGCTGTTGTAATTGGGCTCCGATGTAATGGCGCGTTTACACTTGCGGATTCGCGGGTGGATCCGCGGATGCAGAAAGTGGATTTTGGAGCGGGGTGGCGAAATCGGCTCGTCGCTGGCGGAAAATCTGAATCACGCCGGGACCCATATCCAGATTTTTCACCGGCAACGAGTCGAGTACCCGGCTCTGAAATCAGCTTTCCGCCTGCACGGATCCGCCAGCGAATTCGGAAGTAGAAACGAGCCATAACTGCCATACGTCACTTAACAAATGCTCGCGTGTCTAATTGCTGGTCGCAGAACGCCCATTAAGTTAATATTTGCAATTCATCGTACTGAAAAAAAAAATCATACACACCCATACGACCCCCATAACACCAAGCGGAAGACCCATATATCAAGAAAATTTGAAAATTAAGTGGTTTTATCAGCGGACTTCACAATTTTAGGTGTTTACAGACAATCTCCCTCACCTTGTACAGGTACTATACACTTAAAACACATTAAAACTTGTCGGTGCTTGCACAAGATCTGTTTAATTAAAGTATCGCTAATGTCAAAAAGTATTAATGCCAGGTGGTACAAAACGATGCCATTTATGACACAAGGAAAGCATGGTAGACAGAAGGAAAGCATGGTAGTCAACCATGGCCAAACTCTCAAATTAACACGTTCGTTCTTCATTAAGAAAAAGCATATGTTATATGGTTCTTTCAGATGTCATTATGGGGCCGTATGGGTGCAAATATGTGTTTTTTGTTTTTTTTCAGTAGCGTACGGAACGAGCGAGCTCGATGACCAGTAGGCATATTTAAAAAAGGTTTTGACCTAAAAATACAGTAGGCGACAGTGGGCATGACGTAAGACCGTGAGACGTTGTGCTGTGCGTCGCAGCGCATCATGCGTATTTCTGAAAGGAAAAGCGTTTCCAGCCTAGTCATTCGCCGAGCCCTTTTCGTAGATGGCAGTGATTGGCCCTCCTGGTGTGCTGCGGGAAATCAGCTGCACAAACTCAAGTATCTGTTTACGGGAACGTCCCGGGGTTTGAATCTCGACATTTGGCGAAAACGGTGGCGAAGAATCCGGTGGCCGTGATTGGCCGGCGCGACGCTTGACCTTGGCGCTGTCCAATCACTGCGGTCGAATTCCTGGCCGACTTTTTCGGCAAGTGGCCAGATTAGTACCCCGTGCGTGCGGTAAAACATAACTTGGGGCTTACTTGTTGCGTGACGAAGCGATCGTAGGTCTGTGCAGGCTGCGTGATCAGGCCCCTGAAGAAGCGATCCAGGTTGCCCGGGTGGTAGATCTCGTTCGGATTGAAGAACTGGGCCGCCAGCGGTATCCGCTTGTGCACGGATCCGTCCTCGTTGATCAGCTCGATGTTGCCCTGCGCGCGGAGTCCGTGCAATGCAAATTGATTGAAAATACTTTTAAGCTGTTTACACCACTTGTCGGCGACTTTATGGAGTTTGACAAGTAGCTTATAGGTACCAGTTATGCGTTACACGTGTATCAAGCGTGTGGAATTCATCCAGCTCCCTACTAATTAAGATTTTCTAGTACACACGGGTCTAGCAAGTGCTTCTTGTTTGAAGCAATGTTTCATGGCAAGGCACATTTTAAGATAGGCGCGCCCAGCATTGCTTTTGTAGTATTTTTTGTATATATATTTATCCTGAAATTAAACAAAAAATAATGCATTTTTTATAATGCTTTTACTATTTCAAATTTGTCCAGGGCACGCCCCAAAGCATCTCTTCTTCTTTGCTAGGTGGCAACAGCCCCTGATATCGATAGTGTTGTTGAAAAAGGTATTGGCTATTTACCGATTTAGCAAGAAAACGGAAGCCTTTGTGCTTTTAAATAATCAGTAATAGCTTTCGAACGGACGGACAAATATTGGCAGATATGTCATTTTAGAAGCTGGAGCTCTTCGATCGTTGTCTTTGACAGAGCTCCGGCTGTGTTCATGTTTACGTTTAAAGTTTGAGATCATGTGCGCTGTATGGCACTGTACATGGTCAACAGTCAACAACGATGGGAAGCCCAAGAAAAAACACAATGACATTTGAGCATTATTACGGTTATAGTCTTTGAATGACATATTTTGAAGTTCCTTTTTGTCACACAGACAGTGCAACCTAGAGTATCCGGAAGTTCAGGCCACACCTCTGTGGCCGAAACTTCCCGATTTTATGAACTCTGGTGTTATAATTCGTGCACATGAAGTTATGTTGAAAAAACAAAACAAAACAACTTGTTCCTAATTTAAAAGAAAGATTTTTTTCTTAATGTGTCGTATTTCATTTAAGGATTCGCGCTTCTACCCCGGAAAACAGTAATTAACATCTGCTCACACCCACTCACACATGCACACGTAGAAACACTCTCAGAAAAAAACATATAAAACACATGGGCACACGTAATCGGACGTGTTACACGGACACACAGCACACACAAGTCCGCATGACCGCAAAACAAATACTCAAACTCGAGCTGACAAAGGAGATTCTGGTTGCATGAACCTCAACACCTATGTCGCTGCTTGACGCTGGACACTGCTTAACGAAAGCGTTCCTCGACAGTGCGTAGCAGTGTTGATGTTTTCAGAGAGCACAAGCTAATACGCGCATTTCTGATACGCATTATTTCGTTTCTCGATATAGGTATGATGGCTGTTTCAGAACTTCAGGGTAGCGCGACAAAGCCTGCGCGGTCCAATGTATTTGGGAAATCGAACCCTCACGTCGTACTCACCTGCACGAGGGTGTGCCCGTATCTGTACGCAGCGGTGGCGAACACGTTGCCGATGCCGGCGTTCAGATTGGGATCGTAGCTGTGGCTGTATCCGTACGGCGTAAGCAGCAGGTCGAACTGTTCCATCACTTTGCGACCTGGCCGACGCAGAGAAAAAAAAAATGTAGCATATCTAATTCACGAGTTTATAAAGCTTAATATGCATAACCGGCGGAACACACACAAAAAAAAATGAAGATTAGATTCACGTTCACAATAAGCAATGAACGTACAAACATTTGTTCTCGAACTAAGCAACGAGTCCTTGCGATAGTGCAAACGTCATCCTTCACCCTCATCCGTGCAACCGCTCTGGCGTTAATCGGCGCGCAAAATTTGTAGACGTTTTTTTTTTTTCTTTTTTTTTTTTTTTTAATGGTCTTGGTGACTGTACGCAGGTTGCAAAATAATTCCCTGTCGCAAATAGCGGGTAAAAAAAAGTAGGTTCGCTCGCTTCACGGATTTCAATATGAGCTGCAGCTTACTCATGGTTCAGATTCCCTCCAAGGGTCCGCCAAAATATCGATCACCGAAAGAAGGTTCCTACAATCACTGTCAGCTTGAGCAACAGACGACGTGACGATTCCCGAACATGTTATTATCGTTTCTCGGCCAATGAAATTGCGGCATTGGCCCGTACAGACGCGGAAGCGCCCATCACGAAGCGTCAACACAATAAGCCACTCCCAGCGTCTCTTCTGCTGTCGGCGACTGTACAACAAGACTTACAGGTACGTCTGCGAACCATGTGCTTGTTAAAGTCAGATTGGAAAAGTTTACGCGCCAAACCAACGAAGGGCATCTGGCGACCACCTAGGGACCTTTCTGAGGAGCAACCGAAATCTCGATTATACCGGGCCTTCACCTCAATAAATCTCCGTCAAATTGCAAACACTTTGGCTAAAAAAATTTTTTTGTTTGTTTTTAAAGGTTAGGTTATTACCATGGTTATTTTTTTATTCACTAAATGACGAAAAAATATTATACAATCTTAATCATGCTGACAACGACTGGTAAGCACAGAATGTGTGATGGGCCATCCACTTATCGGTATTTATCTGCGGGGCAAATGGTAAAGGCTCTCCTGATGCTGCTGCCGTTTATTAAGTTCCCGACAAGCTCGCACACGTTCTGCGGCTGTCTGCTTCGTACGAGCCACGGCCACGGTGGGAGAGGCGAACGGCGTCTGAACGGCACCGCCTACCGAAGATTCGCTCCCATTTCCGACGCACGCCGTAAGACGGCGCAGCGTGACAGGAAAAGACGCGAAGCGCGCTACCGCGCCTTCACGCCGCACCGCGCCAAGGAGTTCGCTTTTGCGTGCTAGCAACCACCGACCCTGGATAACTCAGTCAATAAAGAAAAAAAAAAAAACCTGTATTGCTCAGTCAGTAAAGCACACGACTCGCAATTTTAAGGTGGTGAGTTCAGATCCTGCCGGAGATTGAAGTCTTTTTATAAGGTTTCCTACGAACGTAACGCCTTCCGGGTTCGGTTTTTCGTTACATGCAGCCGTTACAGTAAAACATTACACATATCCGTGAAAATCGGCTGATAAAACACATTCTGTGTTACAGAACGCACCCAGGAGCAGTGGCAGAAACTCGTTGAAACAGATGTGCTGGAACTCTGCGGCAACGATCCGCCTGGCCTCCTGGTACAAGATCTCGTCCTTCCAGCCAGGGTTGAGGCGGTGCAGCTCTCCGGCGACCCGGTTGTGCTCGCGTAACCACAGCGTGTGCATCGCCGTCAGGCTCACTTGCTCGTTCACGCGCTCGTCTCCTGCGGAAACGAGGTGGGGCGAGACCCGCGCGTCAGAAATGAACCTTCGGTAACGGGGGCTTCTTGAAAGAACCGTTTGCATTGACATGAAAGAGTACAGGATATAATGTCGAAGCATGTCAACATAAATATTGTGTAAGTACAAACACTTAGACCAGTAATTATTATTTGCGGAGGATTTTTTTTTTAAATAAATGGTGTACAACATTCATCACCAGCTAGCACATATTTTGTATTTATATAGTTATTTGTTTTTTTGCTAAGTATCAATATTGACTAGTAATTATGCATGGTCATGTAGGAAACTTCAGAAGAAACAGCAAACCCCACTTTTTCCCATTTAATTCAAATGCGAATTATTTATTGTCAATTTGGTTTTATCTAAAACGCCTGATGCACCACCAGCCGCGCAAAGTACACTAAAATTTGAACATCTTTATTTTTTATATTTGGTTTTATAATGTGTTATCTTGAAAGTACGCGTTTGTACGAACTATGCACATGAGAAAGATCTGAATCGAGTGAGCATTTTTGAGATAACGGTTATTAACCAATGTGCATTTCATATCACGCGTTAATGTTCTTCTGTGATAAAAGTCTAAAGCTTGCGCTACCCCCCCCCCCCCCTCCCCCATGGTCGTTACCTGCCCTGAAGCAAACGAAGTCAGTCCCTTGTTCGTTGCACTCCTGCGTGCCATCCGTCTGACGAGGCAGCAGCTCGTCCCTGCTGAAGAACGTGGACGCCAGCCGACCTGCACAACATCAACAGTTGCGACGTCAGTGTATATCTTTGCTATCTACAACTTTCCAGTACCTCGTACTCGCGCCAACGTTCAGGACCATTCTAGAATTAATCGAAAGGTAGCTCGTACCGTCCCTGAAGCTCCGCAAGGACTTGGCTTCTTCTTCCGTCGAGCCGTAGATGTTGGAGGAGTCCATGTAAGCAGTCAGCTGGTTCAACTGTTCACGAGGTCCTGAAAAAAGTATTGGGCTTAAAACGTGCACTGGAAATATTTATCAACAATATGTTTCATGTAACCATCAAATTTTATATTGAGTAAAGCAAACGCCATACACATAAAAGTTTTTTTTTTTCGGTTACTCTTAAACAGAAACGCCTGCTTCTGTGTCTAATATTCCAAGGGCCAACGTGATTGATTATGCTTTGTGTTCGCGTTCTCAATGGTACTATCCTTTTTCGAACAGTGTGCACAACTAGGAAACTTGGGTTAGCCTCTCTTTCTTCCATTCCGGTCTTTCTCTCTCTACTTCTTTCTCTCTATCGCTTTTTGCTGAGGGCCATGAGACGTACGCCAACGCGTTGTTTGCAGACAAGCCCGGGTTTTCCCGCACCAGGTATGGCCACTGCGCGTACGCAGAAACAAGCATCGCGCGACGTCTACGGATGCGCCGTCCCGACAGCAGCGCCACCGCAACAGGTGGTGACGTTAGAGTTGCCGGTTGGTCTATAAAACTATATGGAGGAAGCGGAAATGACGTACCGAACGTGCACTGTGGTCGGGGCGCCGGCACGGAGCGTACGAACTCGATGCACCTGAGGTTGAACTCCGAGTAGAAGTGATCGTTGGCATCCAGGTCGATGGGCATGCAGGCGAAGTGCCTTTTGGTCGGGTTCGTAAGGAACTCCTCGTCGCAGCAGGTGATGGCCGAGCCGTTGCGGACTGCGAATAAAAGGCTCGTCAGGCGACTGGCGTACGAAACAGCTGTCTATAGAACTATCCTGAACAGTGCCCTGGTGACTGTTTCGTTGCAGATCACGCGTAGAAAACCGGTCAATTAGAAAGCCAGAAGGCATCTAGATTCAAGGATGCTATCAGCGCTGGGTCCTTTCGAACACGCTGTTTTGCATAATAAATGTTTCAGCGCTTCCGGCATTTTTCGAGGTTGTGTTATTTTTAGACCTCGGGATTCGTTAGGAAACCTTCGTAATATTGTAGTAGTAATGAGCGTCTTAGTATAAGTGTTCCTCTAGCAAAAATAATAAAAGACAAAGACACAGATGGCGTTGAAGCAACCTTTGTAGATCGCAGGAATTATTTCTCTGCTTGCTCTGGTACTTGGGATGCGTCTCCAACTTGTGTGTTTAGTGTGCATCGAAAGTGGTCCCGAAATGACAACAAATGACGTCACAAAAGCAGGAGTGTTATGCTGCTGGATATCGCGATTCTGGTGGTTGGTGCCAGAAATCCAGCTAAAAAGTACGAGAGAATGTGCGTATCGCTGTCGTCATGGCGTCCCAACTCTTGGCTGCCGAAGCTTCTGTGGACTGTCAAACTGGAGAGCGACCTGCAGCGGTACAGGCGTCGGCCACAGCAACGCCCCCTGCTGTGACACCGCCAGGATCGTGGCCGGCGACAGCATGACACTTTTATGACGTCATCAGGCGGAAATCGAGGGACCACTTTTTCGGACGTGGTAAGAACACGAGTCGGAGAAGCGCTCCGGGCATCATTCTTTGAGGAAGAGTATGCGGAGCGCAAGTTCGTCTGCTTCCTTTGCAGGGGTTGTGGTGCCGTCAGAACGCCGAGTTTTGATTGGCTCTGATGGAAGGATAGTGGGTAGACCTCAAAGCAGCTTGCTTTGAGGTCTACTCACTATCTTTCAATCAGAGCCAATCATAGCGAATCAGAGCTTGGCGTTCTGACGTCACCACAACCCCTGCAAAAGAAGCAAACGAACTCGCACTTCGTATAGGTTTGTAATCCTGTTGTTGTTCTTGTTTTTCGTAGAATATGCCTACGGTAGAGTGTAGTATGTGTTGAACGGCAAACTTTTGTCTAACAAATGCAATCTTGTCTACGTTCTTGCTTACCACATGAAAACAAAAACTGACCCTAATGCATTAACAAAAACTAAGGAAGAAAGAAATGTTACCTTGTAAAACAATAGTATAACTGCACTGAGACAGTGAGCATACGAAGAAGTAGCGACTTGCGTGATTGTATTTTGGGCAGTAAGCTTTTCTCTTCTAGAAATTTGATTATTTCGGTTGCTTTGTAGCAGAGCATTTTTTTTAAGTAATACAAACTGTTTTTAAATTAAGTAATATAAAATATATATCCTATACACAAACTCATCTCTGTTACGTCACGGCGCGGTGTTGGCGCGTCGGGCGCACTTCCGGTCTGGGGCTGTGGGTGGAAGGCCCCATGTGAGACGTGTATTTCTGCGTTGTTTTGAAAGGAACCAGACGAATACCTGCCTTCTCGTCAAAACGCCGCGACTGGGGCTGTACCAGAAGAGCCGAGAAAGGTTTGAAGATCAGTTTTCATGAGCTCAGTTCGTCCGAGAACGTGGATATGTGCCGTGAAAATGGAAAACCAGATGCCGTCGGACCACGATGCTTGGGCGGGAAGCACTTGGGTTGAATTCACGGATACTTGTGGACATCAGATTTATTTGTTTTGTTCCAACATGAACGCCGGAAAACCGTCAAGTTGTACGGACCACCTGTGGACTACGTTCAGTGCGTCTTGAAGTTCGAACGGCCGCCTGATCGATCGAACTGTCGTCTGCTCTTTCAAACGCTTATGCTTGTCGTCTGCTCTTTTAGACGACACCTGCCCGTAGACGGAATGTTGGCCCGGTAATTGCGATAAGAAGTAAGTGCAGGCGTCAAAAGACTTAAGTTTGAAGGTTGGTAAGCAGGCTCGATGTAAACAGTAGAAACAAGGAGATGTTGATCATTGTTACCAGTGGCCATCACCGACTTGTCATGCCTGATTCACATGGTCCGATTCTGCTTGTGATTTTCAGTATCGACGTCGACCATCTCAGCTACGGTTCACGCTTTGGAGCCCGAGCGACTTCGCGACTGAAAATTGTGCGCGAAATCTCATCATGCGAATCAGGCTCTCGCGTGCATTCTGCGGCGTCCACACGGAATGAATCGTCCCGTGTCACATTATTAACGCAAAGTTTTGCGTTGTAACGAGCCTCAGTAATTTCGCTGAGGCCACTCAAGTAGTCAGACATTGCCAGGAAGACGTAGAATCAACAATTCGAACGCGAAAAAGGGCAGGGGGAGTCACACCGACGCCGACAATATCGCATTTCAATGGTTCGTTTATGGGCGACGGCGAGCTTCTTGCCCACACTCCATCGCGCATGCGGGACGCCGGTGGCGTCCGCTAGGGGCGCTCCGGTTTGTTTGTAAACATGCGTTGGTGTATAGCTATAGTCCTTCCAAATCCCTCGTTAAAAGCAGCAAGCATCTTTTCTCTGCGATCGTCGGAACACTTCTCGAGACAACACTTTCCTCTTGAACACAATTCGACTGTGTCGCCACAGTAGTTTTCGCGCACATGTCATTGATGGAACGCGTCGCCATCGGTCATATGTAGCCGTTTAACTCGTTTCAGCGGATGTTCACTACGGAAATCGGTCGTCCTTATATATGCTTCGTTTCAGGCCACGTCCAGGCGCAGCCGACGTACGAGCTATATGAGATCAATCAAGCGGCGTCAAAAGCACAAGTCGCTGGGCCTTTTCTGTTTATGAATGATTCAGCAACGATATAACAAGATGGTCCCATCAGCTCGTAGCTTCGGGTGTGTCTGGAATAAAGGTGAAACGAAGTGTTGCCGGGTTAACAAAATTGGGAATAATTAGCATAAATACTCAAATGCGGACGAACGATTCACTTGAGGGTCCCCCTTTGTTAAGAATTTTTTTTCTCAAAAATTATCTGACGCGAACTGAGCCGACACAAAATAATCGAGGCCCGCGATAGTCCTCTCTTCTTCCACGACACGTCATGAAAGACGGATGGCGCCAGCTCAGATATTGGACCCGATTTCGATGCCGAGCGTCGTTCGACGTGCTGATTCGACACGAGGCCCAGCCGAACGCTGACGCGGAACTCGTGTCTTCGCTCGATCTCACCGTGAAGACTTCGAAATTGTAGTTCACGGGCTTCGATGATTCTAGGTGACGGTTTGACCGAAGGGTACTCACATCTGGTGACTCCGGTGAGCGTGAGGTCGTGGTCGACGAACTGAGCGAACTGCATGAGCATCAGCGTGTTCCGCTCGTTGGGGAAGTCTCCGTCGGGATCGGCGGCCACCGAGATGGTGCGGGGGTTGGGCAGCGGGTTGCCGTCCAAGCTCACTCGGGGCAGGGTCAGGCCTGCACGAGGGACGGAGGACGTCATTTGTAGTCATTATTAGAGTCCCGTTTTACCAGCAAGTCAGCGTTTTCCCACATCAGCTGCGGGGATTGCGGGTGCGCAGAAACCAGGTTCCCGTGAAGCGAAGCGTCTGCGCAGGATCAGTGCCGACAGCAGCGCCACCGCAGTTGGAGTATAGTTATTCGCAGCTTTCGAAAGACGGACTCGATATCTTCAAGCTTGTTGCTCGCTGATTCGTTCTTCTCATCGACTGAGTCTGATTGGATGCCACAATAAGATGCTCGCTTCCTCGACACGCAGGCCGCCCCCCCCCCCCCCCTCCCTTAAAGCAACTGTCGAACTAGAGACAGTTTCAAAGAGACAGTTGCTTTATCGGGCACCACTCGGAATGAGTACTGAAGTTACGTCTGCATCTCTGGTCTCTATGGCGGTAGTATTGTTTGATATCTTTAATTTCCCTGCGGCTTATTATCTCGTTATTTCCATATAGAACGCGACGTAAACAGTAAAAAAAAATCTGTGTATAAAAATTGATTGATCGTTTTAGCACCTAACGTTTTTCCTGCTTTTATTAGGTTTCTGCCTGAGTGCGTGAGTACTTTTTTTTTTTTTAATATAACCTAGATAGAGATTAGTTTGTGAAGCTGCAGTAGAAACGCAAATCCACTAAAAGTTCGTAATATCATCGCTTTTTTGCTTAAAACAAAACACCAAAACCGTGACCGCTTGTAAAAACAGGCTGAGGTAAAACGTGATAATGATATCGCAATCTGACTCTGCTCGCAGAAGGGACTTTCAATCAAACATATCGAACCCTCGAGGCTTTAGAAAAAACAGAAACACCACATGCACGGGTCTCAACTGCCTAACCCAAAAAGTGCCTTCTCGTACAAAAGGAGAAAAAAAAACGATCGTAATATCTTCATTTTTCAAACAAATAATATACTCCCCTTTAAGAAAAAAAAAACAAAAACGTTTGCACTTTTTACAAGCTTAATGGATCTTCTTCGAGTCACGAACGTCCCGTGTGGAGGGGATCCTGCCAACTGCAAATAAAGAGCAGCCCAACGTGCCACTGCCCGTCAGAACCCATTGATATCGTGTCGTTGTATCGGTCTTAATTTAATTTTATGCCCTATACCAGCGACGCCTAAAAAGAAACTCGCTAAAAAAGGACGACATACGCGCAGAGGTAGGTGCCGACAATGCTGGTCGTGCGGGACGGTGCCCTCCGAAAATGTGACAGTGGAAGCAAGGGTCAGGAGACGGAGTGGACGCATGCCCAGAGGCTTACTGGATAATGTTCATTATCTCTGAACTTCTCGGAGAGATAGGAGAATGATGTCTAAGCTTTCCGTTCCCTCCAAAGCCTAGATTAGAGCGTCTTCAAAAAATGTTAGGTAGTAGTATATCAAAGAAATATGAAACGCTGTCACAGCTGACACTGTCCACGATAGCTGATAGCTTAAGTATTGCGTATGAGCAAACGCAAGCACGGTGCGTTTGCGTTAGTGTTGCGTGCTCTACGCTACGTCCTCGCCAGGCGCCATTCCAAGGCACAGTTTAGGTTCCCGCGCACGCGCAGTATGGAACACGCAACGCTAACGTAAACGCACAGTGCTTGCGTTTGCTCGTGTGCGCAACACTAAACTCACTAGTACTTCCTCTGTGCACTTGCGCTCCAAAACCGTAAATTCACACCACAAGAAAAAAATCCATCGTGTCACAAAAGAGACAGTTACGTTTGGTGCATTGCTACATTGAAATTAATGTGATCTGCGTGTTTTATTAATTGTTTTTTTTTCAATTTTACGAGAGACTTACATTCGATTTTTGTAATTCTATGGGTAATGTCACTTCAGAAGAGACTATTCAGTCTTTAAGTTAATGTGATTATAGTTGCATGTGATAGACTTTTTTTAATGGCCGCAAAATGTTTATTAGTGTCTAGAGGGTTTGCGTACAAGAATTGTTTGAGAAATATTGAGTTCACTGGTGTTCTAAGCTATCTGAGCAGTCGCTCCTCGGGAGATATTTTCAGATTTATTTTTATTTTGATACGTCTAACGGCTGGTGCAGTTCATTGGAAGTGCAGGTATGGCTATTCGTGATTTTTCGTGAGTATTTTCATTTTGCCTCATATATTACTGTTCACCTTGCTGCCGCGCGCCAGGTGCAGGGCAGGAGCATACCTATGTTTATGCAAGGCGGTGTATAATGTATCAAATTAGTTTTGTCTAATAACATTCTTTTATTTCTTACTGCGAGCGGTCTGAGTCCCGTCAAAGGATCGTGGAGCATGCATTACAAGCCGTAGGCAGCTGGCTCGTCATCCTTTTTTTGTTTTATTTTCAAGAAACATGGTCGTCGTACGACTAAGCAGTAAAAAGTAGAGCACTGTGGGACTCTAAAACTAAGCCGCAATTAGCGCATATATTATCGAGAAAAAAAAAAACTTTTATAGGAATGAAACTGCTTCGCCCGTAGAAATCACCATCTGGATGCCCATAGTCTCCTAGCTAAAGCCCTTGTGGAAGCGATTCAAATAACTGGTCTCGATAATAAAAATCTTGACAACCAAGTGTTGCACTTTTATCTACTAACTCTTTATT
The DNA here is from genome assembly GCA_013358835.2 of Ixodes persulcatus. NCBI lineage: Eukaryota > Metazoa > Arthropoda > Arachnida > Ixodida > Ixodidae > Ixodes > Ixodes persulcatus. The sequence goes on from JABSTQ010009119.1 coordinate 70,750, forward strand.
TTGTAGCCTTTTTATTCCTACGTTTTTGTTTTTCCCTCTTTTGACTTTCACTCTTTTCATTACTTCCAAAAGCTGACGTAACACCGAAAAAAGAACCTACGTATTATATATTTTCGAAAGGTTCTCTTTTTATTTTTGTAATACAGTCAAGATGTAAATGTTTTCGTGCTGTGTTCGTTTGTCCCTTCTTCCCCTTGTTCCCGGAGTTACTAGGTCAGCTTGATGTACAGAGAAGCTGGCGCCGATAAATCGGTCTTACTAAACAAAGCCCGCGTGGACAAAATCAAGAACCCCCCCCCCCCCAAAAAAAAAAAAAAAAGAAAAGAAAAAAAGGTCCAGGTTTACCGTCGGCGTAGTTGGGCGGCATGAACCTCTCGAAGGCGGTGAGGGACTTTCCCCACTCCCTGTTCTGGAGGTTGTTGCAGCGTCCGTCGGGGGACCGGTACTTGGTCGAGGGGCAGCGCGGCACGGGAGGGCAGGCGTCCGAGATCACCGTGTTCTGGATGTTGAAGCGCTGCAGGCCATCGCGGCCCTGCGTCGAGTCCAGGTTGAACCTGCAACGAGGGGGTGCACTCATACTGGTTGGCCACTGTTTCCTTCGAGGCACCGCCAAAATCGCGACGCATGCCGTGTTTTTTTTTTTTTTTTCTTCTTCCGGCACTCCAAAGCTTTACTGCTCATACAGCATACAAAGGACATGTTGTTCGTTGCAGGCACGATGACAGAAGTATCTGTGTCTTCAGACTGTCTTTTGGATGATGCATGAGCAGTGTGAGCGCGGTGTAAAAAAAAAGTACCCTAGTTATTTTTTTTTGTAGAACGCGGAGATTTTAGCTAATCATGGCAAAGAATAGGAGTATTCCAGCGAATTACGATGCAGATAATACGATTAAACTAGCAGAAATATGATGTGCTCAGGGACGCTGAGCACGACGCTCGACTCGCTCATTGCCTCTGGGAATACCGCGTTGTTAAGATAGAATCGTATTCTGAGCTCGTTCATTCGCCAGGACCTCTCCTTTGTTTGCCGTGATTGGCTGCCTTTGTGTTCTGTAGGAAATTGAGCTGACAGTCTTTTTGTTTAGTGTGTGAGGAATAAACGTTTTGACGGAAACAATAGAAGTTTAAATTCGTGCTTTTAGTCCGACGTTATAGTTACTACTACAAAAAAAGCTTATGCGGTTTTTCTGCTGTAAAACGAGCCGGAAAAAACGGCGCCTGCGTATGGAAAGCTCGAACTTTCACGGAATGTGCACTGGGCCGGTCAGTCTTGCCGTGTGAAATTTCAAGGCGCAGTTTTCTTCCTGTAAATAGTTACAGCAAAAGACATCCCTAAGTCAAGGTTGCGCGCGCTCGCAGACCGAGTTAGCGACGCTATTTACTTGTAGCGCCATCTCTCGAAAGGAGCCGCGAGCAGACGACGCACTCTGTTGTCTGCTCGCTGCGCCTAACGAGAGACGGCGCCACAAGTAAATATAGTCGCTAACTTTGTCGTCTGCCAATACGCCTAACCTCGACATTGGTCAGTTTTTTTTTTTTATTTCTTTGTTTTTTACAGGAAGAGAACTACGCCTTGAAAGTTTACTCGGAAAAACTGACCTGCTCAGTCCACATCCGGTGAAAGTTTGAGCTTTGTATGTGCAGGCACCGAGCTTTCCGGCTCAGGAAGTTGCATTCATGAATCGTAACTATCGTCGGTTACGCCTGCTTTCTGCTAATGCCCGTGTCCCACTAGAGCGACAGGCAGAGACAAAAGACAGCGACAAGCCTCAAACCCATGCAGCATGCTCGCGATGGTACCTTTGGCAGGCGTTTAGTCGTTCGGTGCTCGTAAAGTAAGCACGAGCGATTGCAAGCTTGCCAAAGGGCCAAAGTAACCCTCGCGTGCATGATGCTCGTGTTTGAGCATAGCCTCCTTTATTCTACAAAGCCTCTCAAATCGCGAAAGACACTGGTAAGTGGCAAAATGGCAGCGCAAACGACAAAATTAAAGATTGGAGTGCTGATACTCTAATCATAGCATATTTGGTGGCTCTGAGTAGCACGTTCGAGATAATGACATGGTCTTACTTTCTTGCCAGTTCCCTGGTGGCTTCCAGTCCGATGAGGCCGTCCCTTCCGAGAGACTGCACGATGGGCTTGGACCCGAAGAAGGCGGCGTGCAGCGACGCCGTTGTTCGTTTTTTCGCGAACTTGCCTGCGAAAGACACCAACTCACATTAGCCGGGAAATAAAACAAAAATGGGAAAGTAAAAAAAAAAAGTTTGTCGTTAGATGTTTAGACAGTGTGATGTTAGGATCTGCCAGGGTATGGCGACATTGGTGCTCGCCGTAGATGTGAAAACTACCCAGTGCGGCACAACCGCTAGACTGTGGTATTTAGCATGCGACACACGCAGTAGTGATACACCACGGCGCGCCGGTGCGATACATGTCTAAAGGCCCCTACGCACATTAACGTTTGAGAGCGTTTGAGTGCGTTTGAATGCGTTGCGGCTGCGAGAAACCATGACATCCCTGCTTCTTATGTCGCGTGCCAAGCTATTCCTCTATTTGGATTCTACGCTTCATATGAAGCACATAAGTGCCGATGACTCGCTTTCGTTTCGCGACGCAACGCAGTCAAACGCACTCAAACGCTGTGAAACGCGAATGTGCGTAGGGGCCTTAATTCGAAACGGGCAGGGGTGGACATTGAACCAAGTATTCCTAAAGCCCCTCTATCCTGGGAAAAGTGGTGCCATTCATTGTTGTGGAAATGCTCGAGACACGTGCCGCGCGCCACTTCTGCGAAGAACATGGCGTCTGAAATCTAGCTGAGTGCTGCGCTGTGCCGCCATGAACTTCCCAAGAGCTGCACGGTTGTACGTGTCTCGTGCATCGACGCACCTTGCGTTACTTTTGAAACTTGAAGGGGCTTTAAGTATTCCTGGGTTCTGCAGCGCGAGCTTCCGCTCCACGTGCTCCGAGCCCGCCGCGCAAAGCATCTTGGGAACCCATTGGTCACAGTTTCGGTTTTTATTTGCCAACCTCGCTTCCCGACATCCTTCCCGCTTCCCGTCGCGATCAAATACGGTGCTTTCATTTTCGACTTCGTGACTTCCTTTAAATTTATAATACTGTATACGTGTTGCCTGCCAATACGGATAGAATGCTGGGGCACGTTTTTCTGGGCTCCCGGCGTGCCAGAGTTTGTGGTCAGGTAAGCACAGGACCGTGATAGTATATGAAAGAAGAAGTGGGACGGTCACCCTATTCCATCGTCTCCTCAAAGTCGTAGGCTTCTTAAATAATCCATGAGCCGGGAGGGTTATACTGCATTCTGGAGTGGTGGCCAGGCCGCCAGAAAAGTATGCGACGCGGCCGGCCGTACTCCTCGCTACGTTTACGGCCGCTGGAGGTCCGTGCTACCACGGGGGCTCTCGGGAAGATGAATGGGTGCGATGCAAGCGAGCGCCGACTTTGTTCTCGTGCAATGCTGAGATGTGCGACTTCGTCAACGGGGCAATCGAAACCGAAACCTTTCTACTCCTCTCCGTGACCAAATAGGTCCCATAATGTAATTAATGCGCGCAGTGTCGCGTGCAGGGATTTTCGGAAGTAGTCTATTCCCCGGGAAGGTGGAGAATACGCGCACTAACTCCATGCAACAAATGTGCTGCAAAAAAAAAAAAAATCAACAAGAACGGCGCATCACGTTTGGCAGCACGCTCTCTTTGTTTGGGGTGCAACCGCCACTGTTCCGACTCCCCATACAAGGTGAACGCCTCCGGGCGAAGTTCGTCGCTTATTCGCACTATATTCGCTTCATGAAGTCCAGCTTTTACGCAGTAACTGAGAATATCGTATATTACTTTTTCTTCAGAAAACACGGAACACCAATCTTGTGACCTCAACAGTCAGTTTAGCAAGTCGTGAAATACAAGACGATTGCAGTTAAATAGTGTTCAGTTTCCGTCAAGTAAAAGGAAGGAATCATTGCTGAGGACTGACTTAAGTCAGGCGACTTCCGCCTTTCCGATTTGATTTAATTCATTTCGAGAGATTGGGCACTCGTTATAGCATGTTCGTTGTTGTCGAATGCGGGTGTACGTTTGACGAATACAAAAGGAAAATTTCCAGCAATGTTTGCGCGTAACAAAAGTGGGATAACTATTTTAAAAAAACAAGGCCTTTCGCAATCTAAAGCCGCGGTCATACTGCCAATATATAATAGGAAAGACAGCCCGCAAACACTGTCCGAGGCGTTCTTGTTTCTTTTTCTGACTATTCTGTCACATAGGTTATACACAAACTCTCTGCACACAACTTTGAACATATGTGTGTGAATCAGACATGCTTTGGACATCTTTGAAACGTGTCCGCATTTACTTCTGCCATCATGCCTGCAGCTAGAAGCGCCTTTTGTATGATACACGATCCGCCTGACTGCGGCTTTAGTGCTACTTTTTTTTGTTAGCTGGCATTGATTTCTCTTTTTTTTTTCATGCTTATAACTGAAAAAATTAGGAATTGAACCCGAAGAGATCTGTTTGGGCAATTTTATGTTCGGGAAAGGGGCGACAAGCGGGAAGGGAAATATTTGCCTGTCGGAGCTTTCGGAGCTCACGACATACTCCTAGCGCTCAAATGTTTCTCGCACTTCAGGACGCTCCAAGCACGCGTGCATGGAACAATGCCGTTTCCACTGACAACGTTTGCCACTTCTGAGATTTCAGCCTTCGGTTCCTGAACTAGTCAATGTTTACGTATAGATCGTAATCTTTATCTGCTGGAGTGCACCCCGACGTTCACTGTCTTTCAACGCAGTATGCTACGTCCTCGGCATGAAATACTGAAAATAAGTGACACAGCATGCGTGCAATCGGTCACCTTATTATATCCTTCAAGTTGCCCGCGGTGCTACGAAAATGTATGTAGGTAAACGTAACTGTGGAAAATACTCTATTGCCGTAAACACTCTCTACACAAAAACATTTTCTTAGGGCCATGCGTTTTCTTTCATACCATCCACAAGGCTGCATGGAATGGTGAAGCGTACAAGAAGCCGCGCTCCCAAAGCGCTCCCCACGCGGTCTACCATGCTGAGCGAACCGCACCAGCCATCGCTATTTGCATCGATCGTTAATGTGTTATGCAGCGCCCACCTAACTTATCTGGAACACGCGAATGGTGCCCTATCGTGGGAAAGCTATCCCGTGGTGGCCGCGCCTGGAAAACTACTCTACAACGAAGCGCTCCATGGAACAGTCCGAGCAGGCGAGGCCGCTCGCTGGACCGTGGACACGACAGCAACTTCGCCGCTCACGAGGATGCATGAGTGACTGTCGAATCAGTGTGATTAGATGATTCAATCAGCGAGAATTTAATGCGTAGATCGCCTCGCAGGCGAAATGGCTGTGTTGTCCCCGGCCCAGCAGCGATTTCGCGGCGTCCCCTGCTGGGACTGTTCGATTGAGCGACACGTAATTAACGACATTAAGCAGTTCTTCGGCTACTTCCAGGACAGCGCTGCCATGAGATAAGACGCAGTTCTTGTGTTCGGGCTAAGTTTGGTCAGCACGGTACATTGCTCTAAAAGAAAGGCTTATTAAAAGGAAGAAAGATGTGGTAAAGTTGTTCTAATTTCGCCCTGGTTTTGTTATACTTGATAGGGCTCTCTAAGTTTTGACAATAACTCCGCACGACTCACCATCGTTAAGAAGGGTCCTCTCGGCGTCTTCAATTCCGCGGACGATGCTGAGACTGGCTCTGCCGGCGATGTCCAGGTCGTCCTTGCTGATCTTGGGGATCGACACCCTCCTCGCCGTCACCGTCACCGGGCGGCTGAAGTCAACTGCGCACAAAAGAAGGGCCAACTATTTTCGATCTAAGTTGGAGTGGTTTACGACAGTTTCTTCAAGGCAACGGGCACGAGTACCTGTTTTCTGTAGACCATGAATACAATGTCTTGTTCGTGCTGTTCACGCAGAAGGTAAAGATCGGGCAAATCGGATGGTCAATAATTTATACCATTAAAGTTAATAAAGAAGCTTTCGACGTAAAAAAAAAAAATAAACATTTTTTTGCGTTGTTTTTTTTTCGAACTGACTGAACGTGTCTGTTCCTTGTTTCTATAGGAACGAGAAACAGATATGCTCAGTCACGCGAAAACCACCACCTGTAAGGTGTCTCGTTTAAATTCTTGGTTCATTTTGAAAGCTACCCTCTAGAAAGGTAGTTCATTAGTAGGTGTATACAATATCCCCAAAGAACACAACATTTTTGATAAGCGACACTGCAATTTAGCTATCAGAAATGAAACGTGGGTCTATTTAACACGCACAACCGCGTTGTTGGTAGACACGGCTTTCAACCTGCACAAGCGCCAAATTTCACGAAGCAATGAGCACGAAACCTAGACCAGAACCCTCGCTATATGAGCCACCTTGAGCTATCCGATTGTGCATCTTCAGTGAGACCACCGCAAAATCCTCAATTAACGCCCAACCACAATGAAGGAATAAAAAACAATGTTTTTATTCCTTCACCCTAACAATTCTTTTTTTTTTTGTGGGGGTTGGGGGTAGGGGTGCTTTAAATTTTGTGGCATACAGCTCAGAGGAAGAGAATTCAAATAGCCAATTTAATTCGTTAGTGAAGTGCCGCTTACGTGTTCCGGTGGCAGCCGGCGTGTTCAGCGGGCAGCAAACTTTGGTCGTGGCGCCGCACTTGGACAGCGCCAGGTCCTCGATGGCGTTGAACTGGAATACGCAGTGGCTCAGGGGCTGGCAGATACCGGGCTCACCCGTGGACAGCGTGCAGTCGGACGCCGGCCTGTTGGCCGCGGGGGCTGCCGCCGGCGCAGCCTGCTGGCGCTGGCTCTGGCCCCGATTCCGGCCCTGGCCGCGACCTCGGCCCCCATTTCCTGGTCAAAAGGAAGACGCGTCCAGGTGTCATGGCCGCTGACCACTTGAGCAACGCGGGGCGGGGCGGTTCCTGAGCAGTTCATTTTCGCTCCTCAGCCAATAAGTTTGTCCAGAGGAACGTCCAATGACCAATCACGAAGTAGGAAGGGTGAGCATCATGTGACATACCATGCGTCCGTCTCTTAAGCTCTCTGTGACCATAAAAAAAAAATGTGGTAAATTGCTGGGCGATTGTGTTGCACACGTGAAACGTTTTAAAATCACGTGACATCAGGTCGCGTGACGTCAATTTTCCTGCTAAATTTAGTGGGGAAACTGAATTGGTTTGTATTTCACGGGACGTTAATTTTGCCGTTAAATGTAGCGGGGAAATTGACGCCACTGATGCCGCGTGACCTAAGCACCCATTCAACTTCCCCGCTAAATTTAGCAGAGAAAGTGAATTGGTGTCAAGGTCGGTGACGTGCCTTGATGCAACTCTGCGCGCGTTGAATTATGTGACGTCCCAGGCCACGGCCAGGTCTTCACGCCAGGCGGAACTCACGACAGGCCACGGCCAGACCAGGTCACAGGTCACGAAATCCGCAGAAACTAACCGAAAAACGTTTCGTGTTATATATATATATATATATATATATATATATATATATATATATATATATATATATATATATATAAACGCATTCAGAAGTTGAATACGGTGTATAATTCATCTCACGAACGTATGCAGTAAACAGAAAGGCGCAAGCATGTGAGCCTTGCTCAGGAGAATGTTTTTGTTTGTACGAGAAATCGTGCATATGAGGCGCCTTGCAAAGCCACGCGCTCGTGCCCGGGCCTTTGTCTACACTGCAAGGTTGGTGAGTTGGAGTAAAGTAGCTGTCAACGTAATTAGGTTGCCTCAGTTGTGGAAGTCTTGCGGAGTGAAGGGGGGGGGGGGGGGGGAACCCTCTCGCTCCCTTCAGTCCGTCCCCCATCGTTTGAAGCGCCATCTAGATTTTCCTTTCAAAACTATGCGTTTCACAGAGTACGATGAAACGCGATCTATAGACTCTGCGCTTCAATGCATAAGTATTCCTTTTAGTCCCTCTGTTTTAATGCGAAATCATTAACTGTCTCATAGAGCGAGCCGAAGTCATCAGCCGCGCCAAACGGCAGCAAATTCCCCCTGTCCCAAAGGAGCGAAGTGAAGCCGCGATCTGAAGCATCAAAGCTTTGAAGCCACGCAATAAGCCACGCAAAACATCAGCTAAATTCACCTCTCCAAAAGGGGCGAAGGGAAGCCAAATCCCTGATGAATTAAGTTCCCATTGGCTGGCGCGCGTCATCAAGGAACGAGGCTCTCATTGGCTCCCGTGCGTCGTGGTTCCAAAAGCCGCCACCAGAGAAACCCTAGCTCTCCATGGCGGCGCAGCGCACGCGGCGGCCCGGCGAGGTGCGGCGGTGCGAGTCTGGCCGCTTGGCCTGGAGCGGCCACAGAGCCCGTTCGGGCGAACTCAAAGGAGGTTGCATAGCCGAGCTCAGTGCAGCTCACGAGAGCGCGCGTTCGACCGTCGGCCGCTACCTCGGCAGTACTGAAACGTGGCCGTCCACGCCACTACGCCGCAGGCGAATTAAGGGAGCGGAAGAACGACATTCATGGTTTTCATTCACAACTCATAACAGGTGTCCTCGGACGCTTTTTGTTATTTCGTGAATGATTTTGTACTTATCTTACTGGGTTTATTTAACGCAGTCAACTGAGAACTAAAGCAATTTAAACTGAGAAATACTGCGAGGAGTAAATGCCGCATGAAAAGAGGGCGCGACAATATGCCACTGCCTTGAATAGAAGAATCTTGCGAATAAAATGAAACTACTTTACTCCAATATCAGCCTTATGAATAAAAAATTTACTAGTTCTTTGTTTTTATGTCGCAGGCTTTGGTATTTTGAGAAGTATCCAAAAACATGTAATTGTTGCGTTAGTGCTGATCATAACGCACGATCATACCTGACTTTCGACAAACATATACGGTGGTAAATCGACGAAAATTTTCTGACAGTTCTTTTGTCCGCCAGTTTGTGTTTCGAGTCCTTGCATTCACGCACACAAGTGCGCGTGTGTGTACAAGCACAAAGGTTTTGTGTTTGTGTGTGGGTGCAAAATGTGTTGAATTTTGAGGTATTTGCGAAACATTCAAAACATTCTGGGAATGGCATGATATACAAGCCACCCCTGTGTTATTTTTTACTAGGCTAATCCTTATGGTAAGCATTGTCGGGTGACACCTTCTGAAAGAACAATGTGACAATTTACCCGTATACCTGTTGAATATTGTTCGCACTATAACTGGATGTCCGTGGGCTATTGAAAGCATAAAACACCAGCGTGCGCTATAAGGCGTGAATAGTGCTAAAAAAAGGCAAAGGCCCGACAGCGTAGCTCCTGAAATGGATCTGTTTGGACGAGCTCACGCGGGAGAAAAGCATTTTATAAAGGCACACGCTTCCGCCCAAGCCTCCGACAACGACCCACAGAAATCGTGCGGTGGTATGAACTACTGTAGATGCATTTCATGCAAACGCGCTCGCGCTACGGCTTACGCTCCACTATAATAGACGCTTTGAAAAGTGAGGGCCGCCTGCAGATATTTCCAAAAAAAGGTCTCCTGGGCCGGTTTGCTCATCTTGCGGACGCGGCCGCGGCTGCGGCCAAGAGGGATTTTTTTGTCACGTGACCAGCTCCATGGGGACAAGGAAGTACCTAGCGTCCCTGCCCTAATGGCGGAGAAATCCGTATCGCTTCAAGCACAAAAGCCTACCTTCGTTCGCAGAAACTGACTGCAGGGACTTTCAACTGGAGTCCAATTGGCCGCCCCTTTATACTGTAGGAGCGGCAGGTAAAGTTACGGCCAGGGAGGGTAAATATGAGCCAAAATAATGAAAAACCACTCGAGATAAACGCGGCGGCAGTATATTTACATACCTCCGCCAGCGCCGGCGGCAAGCGCCTTCTGCTGTGGTCGAGAGGTTAGAGCGCCGGTACTTGTCGTCGCGGCGTGAAAGTTCCGGGTTCAAATTGCGCTAGGAACTTCTTTTTTTTTTGTATTTTGCGCGTGTCTCATTTTTTTTCTGTGATCCTTTTTACGAATCATCCACTTGCACTGCTGCGCCTTCCACTGTTTTTACTGTTAGTCCCACCTGTTCAATCGAAACACCGGGAAGAAAAAAAAAAAGATCAAGGCAAGTTAATGCGCTAATACAATCGTTTCATAATGTTCATTAAGAGAAAACCGAAGTAACAGCATTGGTATGGCTTTCACACAAACGGAGCCGAAACAAGCATCCTTTCCCTAGCAACTATAATATTATGTGTTTTTAAATATACAACGCTCTTGCTATGACTCATTTCAATAACAGGAGACGCCGATTTAGTACTAATAAAAACTGCAGTTGTGACAATTAAAAAACTCAAAAACTTCCACAAAATAAGAAAAAAGAAATAAAGACTAGCAGCTGTGAATGCATTGATTGAGCGAATTCCTACAGGCAGGTCAGTGAACGGTATTTCTCGAAGACGTCCTGTGAAGGGTTCGTACTGGACTTGCAGCAGGTGATCATATTTTAGTTCTACGACTTACACTTTGCCGGGACTATTGTTTTTCGGGCGAAATCGTCGGTACGGGAACCCCCCAATATGGAGGAAATCTGATCATTGATCATGAATGCACTAGATGGCGCTTCTTGTTGCATATGGTCTATTGGACATGAGGACTTCGTCAGCGTGCAGTCTGAACTCGGCTCAGCCGGTATTGAGAACGAGTGCCGTGTCAGCGTTTGGTGAGGACTCGGATCGCATCACGCGCTCCCTGTCCAATGAGCGGATGGATGGATGTTATGGCTACACCCTTTGTAAGGGGCGGTAGCTTGCGCCACCTAGAAATGGCGGCCACCAATGTTGCTTGATGGGGTTTTCAAAGGGGTCTATTTTGAGTCAGACCAAAGCGTGGAAGACTCCGAAGCGAGGGTTTCTCTTCGTACTTCTAGAGCTTATTTTTTGCCCGCAACTGTCGTGAAACCGTCACGTGGTCACGAATAAACAGGCACGGCGAATAAAACAAAAATCGCGCAACCCGGTGACCAAAGCCCGAAGCTGCGAACCTAGATCTGAAGGATATTTGCTAAAGGCGGCCTAGTTCGTAAGCTAACCACTCTTCAGTAAGACGATCGTTGGGACGTTTTTGTGAATATTGCTCGCTTAACGCATCTTTGCTTTTCTACATATTTTATAGCTCTCCTCCGTACAAATCTTTGCACATTTCATCTTAACGTCTTGTACGTTCTTCGAGCTAAAATATCTCCGGCAGACCTCCGTATCGTCGTTTATCTAGTGATTCCGTTCTACGAGGTCGTTCCAAAGGCGTCGAATCGATATGATTCGTGTCAACGTTCCTAAGCAAGAAGAGATCATTCCATATATTTTCGAGACGAATTGACTGAGTCACACTATCCTAATATGTATGCGATTATACTTTGTCTCATCCTACAATGGACTAAAGGCCAAAGCCACGGGCTGCCAGGGCCAATCACGTTCCACGCTAAACTATGACACGCTTAGCATTGATTAGGGATGGACGAATAATGCTCCGAACCCAAAAACGCTGCATCATTTTTATAGCTTCGACACTGCAAACAGTTTGTACGTCGTGGCTTTTTTGCAATGTAACATTGTTGAGTCACTCACTGCCATTCGATTCGAACCGCTCTCCGGCCATCCGCATCAGTGATCCGAGACGCGGGCACTGCTGATACGTGCATCAAAGCGCAATACCACGCAATTTCTAAGTGGCTCGTGATTGGATCTGGCGGTTTGTGGCTTTTGCCTTTAGTCCATCGTAGGGTGAGACGAAGTATAGATTGCGTACTCGTTTTTAGGAATTTATATATCTGTAAGACTCTGTCAATATCTCTTTAATCGGAGATGTACGGGATGAAAGTGAGGGAGAGGAGGTGACGAAAGCGTGCAGGGATGTGAGAACGCCGAGCTCTAGTTGTAATTATTAGTGGGTAAACTCGAGGCTAGCAGCCTTCGTCTGCACTGCACTTGTCGAACGCGTTAGTACGCGGAACGCCGGCGTATGTAGTTTGGCTTTCGCATTCGACCGCGTTCGACGAGCAGAGTGGAGACAAGGGCAGCTAGCTTTACGTCTACCGACTATTCATTCGGCTCGTCGCTCAGGCGTCTCCGCGCACTCTCCTTCTCTTTTTCAGTTTCTGCCCGCACGGGTTGCATTGCTGGTGTCCAGCCTATCTATACGATGATATCGCTTTTTCCCCATTCCACAAATCAGTTTGCGCTGTCTCCCAATTCTTCGGTAACTTTCTTTTTACTGTTTAACAGACTAGTGTAAAGTAAGTTTGGTGGAGGTATAGAGGAGGATGTTCACAGGCTTTGTCTCTTATACTTGGTGTTGGCCGCGGGAGGCCTTCTGAGCATGCGCAATCGCTCCCTTCCGCTGAATATCAGACGCCGCGCATGCATCCACAGGCCCAGTGACGCGGCATTTTTCGCCCGGGAGATGAGCGTTGAAAAATGTGAGTGGAACTGAAAATAACGGCGACTCACCTCTTCGCTGTGCCTGACCGACGCTGACCAGGAGCAGGAAGCAGGCCAGAGCAGCGGCCACGTTCCAGTAGGAGAGCCGCATTCTTCAACCTGCACCAGTAGGTGAAGGCGCCCACTGAGCTGCTGCGATCCCTCTCGGTGCTAGAGTATACCACCGACCGACCCGTGCCCAGACTGTGCCGGCAGTGCTGGCGGCGATAGGAAACGCCGACTTCCGTCGGCCGTTGGAAGTCGCGCATCCTCGGAGGACACGCGGTATACGATAAGCACGTCTTCCTGATCAACCCTGTCTCCGCTCAAACAGGCCGACATACTGTGGGAGCTGGAGCTTTGTCTCGGAGAGATAGGTCCCCGAGCTTCCGCGAGGAGCCTTCACAAAGTTTCCGCCTGTGACCTTGAGTCTCGGCTGATGACTGGCAAGCGCTGAATCTCCCTCGCTCGTACCTTTGACCCGTGATCACATCCGCTAATATATCATACAAACGACAGCCTGCAGACACTGTCTGTATGATTTCCTCGTATGAGGGTCACATTAGTCCTACAAAACCGTTTGTAGAAATCTTCAAAGCATACATCTGTATAAATCAAACATGCTTTAAATATTCCTGAGGCGTGCCTGCAAAGGATTCTGTGATTTTGCCTACAACGAACACAGTTTCTTTTGTATGAGGTGGGAGCAGTGTGACGGCGGCTTAATAACTTGTTCACACGTGCAGCACCGCGCTATAGCGCAACGCTATACGCGCTATATCAACGCTCCATCAGCGCTCAGCTGCATGCATGAAACCCATCATTTTCCTGTTCACGCAGAATGCAGCGCTGACATTAGCGATGATGCGAGGCTAACGTAGTGCCATCTCAGCGCTAGAATGCATCAGTGAACCGGCCCTAGGGGGTTGGTTTTTGATTGTCGTATTGAAAAAAAAAAAAAAAAAAAACATTTCGAAGTTTGCCTAAAAGGTATAGCCAATTGGCTATACCATAGCCTCCTCTATACTGACAAAGCCTGGCAGATCGGTACGAGACGCGGCCGCCGAAAGTGAAAAGGTTTATAGCGGCAGACAGCGGATGAGAGGAGAGGCATTTAACGGGTGCCCCGCTGCGGCGAGACGCCGAAACACACTTGTCCCGAGCGATGGAATGTCCACTCGTGCTCCTCGCGTTCCTGGCGCTACCGCTTCTTTTCTCGTCTTGTTTAAAAACCATGTTTCGGGTACTCGCCTCTGCAAAAGCTGTGCCCTGACTACAGGCCCCCCGAGAAATTCTCTGTGCTATCAGATCTTCGCGCTCCAAATCTGCGACCGGGCATTCTATGGCTACACCCTTTGTAAGGGGCGGTAGCTTGCGCCACCTAGAAATGGCGGCCACCAATGTTGCTTGATGGGGTTTTCAAAGGGGTCTATTTTGAGTCAGACCAAAGCGTGGAAGACTCCGAAGCGAGGGTTTCTCTTCGTACTTCTAGAGCTTATTTTTTGCCCGCAACTGTCGTGAAACCGTCACGTGGTCACGAATAAACAGGCACGGCGAATAAAACAAAAATCGCGCAACCCGGTGACCAAAGCCCGAAGCTGCGAACCTAGATCTGAAGGATATTTGCTAAAGGCGGCCTAGTTCGTAAGCTAACCACTCTTCAGTAAGACGATCGTTGGGACGTTTTTGTGAATAATGCTCGCTTAACGCATCTTTGCTTTTCTACATATTTTATAGCTCTCCTCCGTACAAATCTTTGCACATTTCATCTTAACGTCTTGTACGTTCTTCGAGCTAAAATATCTCCGGCAGACCTCCGTATCGTCGTTTATCTAGTGATTCCGTTCTACGAGGTCGTTCCAAAGGCGTCGAATCGATATGATTCGTGTCAACGTTCCTAAGCAAGAAGAGATCATTCCATATATTTTCGAGACGAATTGACTGAGTCACACTATCCTAATATGTTTGCGATTATACTTTGTCTCATCCTACAATGGACTAAAGGCCAAAGCCACGGGCTGCCAGGGCCAATCACGTTCCACGCTAAACTATGACACGCTTAGCATTGATTAGGGATGGACGAATAATGCTCCGAACCCAAAAACGCTGCATCATTTTTATAGCTTCGACACTGCAAACAGTTTGTACGTCGTGGCTTTTTTGCAATGTAACATTGTTGAGTCACTCACTGCCATTCGATTCGAACCGCTGTCCGGCCATCCGCATCAGTGATCCGAGACGCGGGCACTGCTGATACGTGCATCAAAGCGCAATACCACGCAATTTCTAAGTGGCTCGTGATTGGATCTGGCGGTTTGTGGCTTTTTCCTTTAGTCCATCGTAGGGTGAGACGAAGTATAGATTGCGTACTCGTTTTTAGGAATTTATATATCTGTAAGACTCCGTCAATATCTCTTTAATCGGAGATGTACGGGATGAAAGTGAGGGAGAGGAGGTGACGAAAGCGTGCAGGGATGTGAGAACGCCGAGCTCTAGTTGTAATTATTAGTGGGTAAACTCGAGGCTAGCAGCCTTCGTCTGCACTGCACTCGTCGAACGCGTTAGTACGCGGAACGCCGGCGTATGTAGTTTGGCTTTCGCATTCGACCGCGTTCGACGAGCAGAGTGGAGACAAGGGCAGCTAGCTTTACGTCTACCGACTATTCATTCGGCTCGTCGCTCAGGCGTCTCCGCGCACTCTCCTTCTCTTTTTCAGTTTCTGCCCGCACGGGTTGCATTGCTGGTGTCCAGCCTATCTATACGATGATATCGCTTTTTCCCCATTCCACAAATCAGTTCGCGCTGTCTCCCAATTCTTCGGTAACTTTCTTTTACTGTTTAACAGACTAGTGTAAAGTAAGTTTGGTGGAGGTATAGAGGAGGATGTTCACAGGCTTTGTCTCTTATACTTGGTGTTGGCCGCGGGAGGCCTTCTGAGCATGCGCAATGGCTCCCTTCCGCTGAATATCAGACGCCGCGCATGCATCCACAGGCCCAGTGACGCGGCATTTTTCGCCCGGGAGATGAGCGTTGAAAAATGTGAGTGGAACTGAAAATAACGGCGACTCACCTCTTCGCTGTGCCTGACCGACGCTGACCAGGAGCAGGAAGCAGGCCAGAGCAGCGGCCACGTTCCAGTAGGAGAGCCGCATTCTTCAACCTGCACCAGGAGGTGAAGGCGCCCACTGAGCTGCTGCGATCCCTCTCGGTGCTAGAGTATACCACCGACCGACCCGTGCCCAGACTGTGCCGGCAGTGCCGGCGGCGATAGGAAACGTCGACTTCCGTCGGCCGTTGGAAGTCGCGCATCCTCGGAGGACACGCGGTATACGATAAGCACGTCTTCCTGATCAACCCTGTCTCCGCTCAAACAGGCCGACATACTGTGGGAGCTGGAGCTTTGTCTCGGAGAGATAGGTCCCCGAGCTTCCGCGAGGAGCCTTCACAAAGTTTCCGCCTGTGACCTTGAGTCTCGGCTGATGACTGGCAAGCGCTGGATCTCCCTCGCTCGTACCTTTGACCCGTGATCACATCCGCTAATATATCATACAAACGACAGCCTGCAGACACTGTCTGTATGATTTCCTCGTATGAGGGTCACATTAGTCCTACAAAACCGTTTGTAGAAATCTTCAAAGCATACACCTGTATAAATCAAACATGCTTTAAATATTCCTGAGGCGTGCCTGCAAAGGATTCTGTGATTGTGCCTACAACGAACACAGTTTCTTTTGTATGAGGCGGGAGCAGTGTGACGGCGGCTTAATGACTTGTTCACACGTGCAGCACAGCGCTTTAGCGCAACGCTATACGCGCTATATCAACGCTCCATCAGCGCTCAGCTGCATGCATGAAACCCATCATTTTCCTGTTCACGCAGAATGCAGCGCTGACATTAGCGATGATGCGAGGCTAACGTAGTGCCATCTCAGCGCTAGAATGCATCAGTGAACCGGCCCTAGGGGGTTGGTTTTTGATTGTCGTATTGAAAAAAAAAAAAAAACATTTCGAAGTTTGCCTAAAAGGTATAGCCAATTGGCTATACCATAGCCTCCTCTATACTGACAAAGCCTGGCAGATCGGTACGAGACGCGGCCGCCGAAAGTGAAAAGGTTTATAGCGGCAGACAGCGGATGAGAGGAGAGGCATTTAACGGGTGCCCCGCTGCGGCGAGACGCCGAAACACACTTGTCCCGAGCGATGGAATGTCCACTCGTGCTCCTCGCGTTCCTGGCGCTACCGCTTCTTTTCTCGTCTTGTTTAAAACCATGTTTCGGGTACTCGCCTCTGCAAAAGCTGTGCCCTGACTACAGGCCCCCCGAGAAATTCTCTGTGCTATCAGATCTTCGCGCTCCAAATCTGCGACCGGGCATTCTATGGCTCCGTCGTCGAACTGCCAGGCTTTGTGAGTATAGAGGGGGCTATGGCTATACGTCTATGGCTTGTGTACCGAAAGCAGACACACAAAAAGCAGGACTTTGCTGCTGCGTGCGTTCCTTCTGCAAAGTATATTTCGCGCCGCTTTATTGTTTTTATTTTATCGGCAAAAGCAAGTAGGAATGGCCATTGGCACGGATCGATGACGTCATGTGCAAGTCGTGTAATACTTGACCTCCCCACGGATGCCTCATTGGGTGAAGTGCAGTGTGCGACCCCATAAAACCAAGGATTATAGTTGGTGACTGGTTAAGAATAGTGTAGAAGCCCGCGCTCGTTGATTTCCATCGTGCTCTGGCTGTGCCTGCGCCGAAGTGCTATTAGCGGTGAGATGTTTCGGTGGCGCCCTCGTTTGGTTACCTTTCGTGACGTCATTACCTCGTGAACAACAAATTCGATGGTGTTCGTAATGAGCAGGTGGAAGCCTGAAATCATAGTGCTCTCAAAGCAACAGTGCCAACACCGTCAAAATTGAAGTTCTTATATCCCTCTTATTTCCGACGATGAGACATCCTTTGCTGACGTCATAATCAGCGTTCGGCCAATTGTGGTAGGCCAACCACAGCGACGATTTCGATCGCTCACGTCGCCAATAAAGGGAGGTTATATAGCGCTGGAAAAGGCGCTTCTACTGCATTGTTGACCTCTCACCCACTATAGTTCCCGAACAGCTGTTGCTCACATAAGCTATCCTATAGACAACACTTCTGACTGTTCGTTCTAAATTTAAGGTCAGCAACAACTAGGGCTGGGCAATTGATCGATTAACTACCCATTCATCGATCAATGCTTTAATCGCGATTAATTTTTTAACTGGTTAATCGATAAATTTTTGACGGATCAAAACAAAGTAAAAATTGAACGCTTTCACTGCGCAGACATGGAGGAGGACACCTGTGAGAAGGGCAAGCTTTAGGTAAAATTTAGGTAAAAAGAGGTGATATTTGTAACTCCAGTCCAGACAAATGCAGAAGGTTTCACGTGTCCCGGCCACTTCAATGACCTGAGTGTCTCCGTTTAGTGCTGTACAGACTATTGTGAATAATCAAAGGAGATCGCTCTTCTTCTGCCTCGTGCAGCTGAATTAACAATCTGTGAGTGTGAGTGTAGTCCTTTATCTGTTCTCAACTACGCATCGAGGTTGATTCATATTTGAAATTCTATATTGCGCCGCTTATCAGATATTCAGCAGGATGTTTTCTTTTACATTTTAGATTTATTATGCATGAAAATTAAATAGACAAATTAATCGATTAATTAATCGATTAAAGCGTGGCGATTAATCGGGTTAAAATTTTTAATTGACGCCCAGCCCTAGCGACAAGGTTTCTCTATAGTTATTTACATTAGCTACATTAATTCCTATTGTCGTCCGCTCATGGTCAATTTCAGACTCACGCGAAACTTTGTCAGGCTTCTTACTTCTGCTTCGGCGCTGCCTCATAAATGCATTTAAACTGAATACGCAATATAAACCTCCGAGACAAGTGTAACATTTTACTTGTTCACTCGAATTTCATGTTATCAATGAATGTTTCTTTAAGTGATTGATGCGTTTTGTCACATAACCAGCTGTTGGGTACTTCGTACCTAAATCAAAGAATACATTGATACCACAGTCAGTTTTATTACGCCATCACTGCCGACCATGCATCGTGGGAACTGTAGTTATTCTGCACGCGGGACAACCCCGCTGAGAGAGCAGAGCAGTAGGCGGCACGAGCTGTCTCGTGAAGTGGCGCCTGCCCCTATGAACTACAGTTATGGCGGCGTCACGCATGCGTGAACCACTTAACGAGATCGGTCTATTGATAAGATGTACTATGTATGCTCTACCATTATAAAATGTGTACATCGTGAGTAATGCCCTGAACTGTATGTGCCCTCTGGTGTCAAAGGAGCAGTCGTTATCATGGTCAGAATTGAGCTGCAGAAACCGTTTGAACCCGGACAATCTGATTTCTGGGTAGTGCATGGGAGAGGGGGGGGGGGGAGGAGGACAGGTATTTTGGTGTTTCTTTTAAAGGACAATAAATTATAGTTTTCGACATTACAATGTGTACCGTCTTTCAGCCTGATGCGTTTTAGCTATTCCGGGCAGCGGATGTAAAAGACGCGCAGAACGTTCCACATTCGCCTAAGTGCAAAAACGCACATAGTAATGAATTTGATTGAAGTTTGACATAAACGACAAAAACGAATAAAACTAGACTAGCATTCCAAACGTCACTGAAGACATTGCAAACTCGCATTAGAAGCTTAAATGATTGGCACCTCATTCGGCAGTATGCGCCCAAAATTTCGGGAGATTTACAAACCGTGAATGTATTGATAAAGCTTCGAAGGTTTCTTAGCGAAAATTGGACTGCGGCTCTTAAAGTGTCGCGTACATCGTTCCTAGAAGTTGGGATATGCCGTAAAAGCTTCGACGTAAGCTTGTCACCGCGTCCCTTTTCTGTTGGGACCACAGTGTGTATCATCGCGTGAGCGAAGTGCGAGACGAAACAAAAAATACTAACGATATAATTTAAGCATCTATTTAGACTAGTTGTTGTTGCTCTGTTATTACCCAACCATCAGCAGTTCTTGCACTATGATGTCGAACACCGGGAAGAAAACTTGGGTAACGAAACTTGTTGCAACCTGATTGGAAATTTCACCGTATCTTCAGCTACCCACTCTCGAGTATCGACGCTCTAGAGACCAATGAAACCACTACGTAACAGATAAAGAGCAATGAATGCGCCTACGCGTGTGTTCGACGAATTTAAACCTGAACGCCTAGCCCCAAAACGAATGATTCTGGGTAATCAAATTACGATGCTTAATTTTTTCCGGACTACAGTGATGTCTCGTTAATATGGACGCCCCCTTTTCCCCCAAAAAATCGTCCATAATGTGAGTTGTCCATATTAACGAGACAAAAATGCATGTATTTTCACAGTTTGTCCCCGAAAAGGGTTTCCATATAGCGGGGTATCCATACTAACGGTGTTCATATTAACGAGACATGACTGTACTCTTATCGTACTGCAAGAGGACGTCCGTTAATTAGAACGCTACCTTAGTTCGCACTAGCCATATCTGCGCCCAGGTTCTCGCTTTCCTTTGCAATAATAAAGGCTTTGGCGTGCCAAATCATAACGTTGAAGTGTCAGGTGCACTTCAACGCTATGATGAGGAAAGAGTGGACGAGGGTTTTGTCAGTGACCGTCCACTCCGTAACTCGACACTCATAATCAAAATAATCACTCTACAGTTATGTCTGGTTAATAAAGAACCCGTTAATGCGGATACTTCGCTATATAGACAACATTTTGGGAGACGAGCTGTGTAAATACATCCACTTTTTTTGTGTGTGTCCGTTTGCGTGTGTATGTGTGTGTGTGTGTGTGTGTGGGGGGGGGGGGGGTGGAGGGGGGCGTCCATATAAGCGAGACATGACTGCTCAAATATTAGTAACAATTTTTTTCTTTTAAGTTTAACGCTTTCTTCTTTTGTTTTCTTTTTGGAGGGGGGGGGGAGGGGGAGGCAGGCGTCCATATTACGAGACATCGCAGCTCAAATTTCAGTAATGACTAATGAGCAAATATTTGATTTACCACGACTGCCACGTCAGCTTGCATTTTCTCTTTTTTTTTTTCCTGTCTAATAGTTATATATTTTTGATAATTCTTCATGCGCTCGAAGGTGCCGAAATACGATCCTCCTCCTTGCTTCGGCGAATATGCATGGAGTCGTTATTTATTTGCGCATCGCGCGTGCGGCTAACGTCGGTGTAGATTTCGTTTCGGGCTGCGTGAAGTTATTCCCTTCATTTTAATACTCGGTCGGTATATCTTTCTCGACCTTAAACAAGCTATATCGTACTTGCTTAATTAAGCTATGGTCACCGATAACTTAAGAAACTCAGGTCGTGGCGAGTCCCGAGCCCCACTGGAGCTTCAAACAAAAACAACCAACACCGACAAGCCCCAAACACGTGCAGCATGTACGCGAAGGTACCTTTGGCATGCTTGAAGTCTTTCGGTGCTCGGGAAGTAAGCACGAGTGATTCCACGCCTGTCAAGAGATACCTTCGCGGGCATGCTGAGCGTGCTAGGGGCTTGCTGGGGTGTCGGTTGGTTTTGCATTTCAAGAGGTGTTTGCTCTTTTTTTTTTCTTCAAAAACTATCTAAAAAAAGAAAAAGCTACATTTCGCTGCGACGATAATTCGAAGTGGTATTTTTGTTATCAGTTCGCGTTTAATCCTCTCTTTGTGACTATTAGGCTTCATCCCGAAGTGTCGATAAAATTGAGACGTCGGTGGGCTACGATCTGAGTGTCAGCGAGCGCCCTATGCTTTGGCCATTTTGTTGCTCTTTCGCCAAGCGCGCTCCGAAATGTACGAAAGAGCTCGCTGGGCGCGGAGTTCGTGGTTCTCGGAGCTGGTGTTTATACAGCCCCAGCGCCGAGAGAATTCCAGCAACTGATTTCCCATTTTTCATGACCTTGTGGAGGTGCGCCCCGAAATGTACGAGAGAGCTCGATGGGTGCGAGGTTCGTGGTTCTCGAGGCTGGTGTTTGTACAGCCGCCGCGCCGAGAGAATTCCAGCAACTGATTTCCCACTTCTCATGACCCTGTGGAGATGCGGCTGACAGGCAGACTTGTACGTAATCCGTTACAAGTAACGAAATTACTTGTAATCCCTTACATTTATCAGTAATTTAGTAACGGAATAATTACATATTTTCTAGAGTAATTTTAAAGTAATTCCGTTACATTTTTACGTAACGGATTCCTTGTAATCCGTTACATTTTTTTTCAGGACTCCCCCCCCCCCCCCTCTTTTAAAAGAAAGGGTTGTTTTTATTTTGGTAAAGTCGAGCGCTGTGACACCGCAAAGGGAGGCTTGGCACTCTTCAGTTCCGCAAAGCCTTTTTTTTTTTTTTTTTGCAACACTAAGCCCCTGAATTTATTTTTTTTTAGACCTTAGCAACAATGTCAAAAAATCGAAGTGAACATTTCTACAAATATAAGGAAAAAAAAGGGGGGGGGGCAAGTTATATCCGCTTTTTTAGTCCCTTTGTTTTTCTTTGCGATCGAAGGCGGGGCGAGGCGGACACCAAGTGATTGTGTGCCTCTTCGAGAAGCTCGAGGCGGTGAGTGCACAGACAAGAATTAACAATATCCTTCTCGGTTATAGTGACTACGACCATTTTCATAGTGTCACTGAACGAGACAACGCTCCGTCTACCCTAAAATCCACTAAAAGGGATGTGATAATATGTGAAGGTGATAATATGTGAAGGTGTTATTGCCACAAGCACCCTCGTTCGTTGCTGCACCCTTATCATCTTCTCTTAGGAAACAGGATGTATTTTTTTCTGCTTCTTTCACCTTATTTGACCCTGTTTTAAGAGCTACTTACTCTTTGTAGTCCAACTTCTAGGGTTGGCCTACTTTATTTGTGAATTCCAGCCACGTTATCTGCATCTCAGTCACCATTTGTGTGAGTCTGCTTTTTGCGAGCACTTCGAAAATGGTAATGGTCTTCCTTTTTTCTTCTCCCTGTTTTTACCCCAGCAGGACGCATCTTATCTCAAGCAGATATGTTTACATACAAAACATAATGGTGGCTGACATAGACTTGATATTCTGGGCTTGAGGAGAGAGTGAAACTCGTGAGTGGGGCCATAGCGCGGCTTACTTAGTTCTCTGCCATCGCTGCCCGTGGCATCAGCAGACGTCTATCTGGAGAACATCGGAGTAAACTGCAGTCGGTTCGTGCTCTGTGCGTTTTTGAACGGCATCAAGAAAGGTACACACGGCAAACGTACGTTTACATTTCCTTGTTTTAACCGACGTTCTAATTAATTGTTGTTATGAGTGTCCTTTTTTTTTCTTTCCACCCTTTTTTATTCACCAACGTCTCAACCGAGACTCGACCTGTTCAGAGCCAAAGGAAGCAAAATATCGATAATACCTTACTGATACAACTATGTTTTGCTATTGTCTGGCAGTATATGCCGGTATACTAAGATGGACATAAATTAATTCTTATTCTAGTTTTGGCCAGTTGTATGGTGACTTCTACAGCTTCGCGATTTCGACAATGGAAAATTTCAGTAGATTGGTCCGATGACTCCGATAAGGATACCCGATACTCCGCCGCCGCACATGCGCATTCATCATAACGTTATCGGGGGTATGGAGGTATCGGAACGATCTACTAAAACACTCGAATATCAGGCAACGGCTGCTACGACGAAGCTTTGATCTATCTTCGAAGTAAATAGTACTTCCATTGCTTCGCTGAAGAAGCTCAATGCAGAGCATAAAGCATTTGTGGGGAATAATATGACACTTCCATACAGTGCCTCAGTTCAAAGGGTGTTCTTCAGCATAACAGTCGACATCTTCAGCAAGAAATAGTGCAAAATGTCTGACGAGACTTTCGAGAGTCAGCTGTTGCTCAGAATACTCAAGGGCGTTAAATGGAACAGGTTGCAACCATAAGAACTTGAATAACCCTCTTCCCTTTGTTTCTTAATTGTAGACCATGTTTTTTAATTGTAGACCATATTGTTGAAAGTAACGCCACGAAAGTAACGGATTACTTTTTGGGGTAACGGTCACTTACTTTTATGGGAGAGTAATTGTAATTGTAATAAATTACAATTTAGCCTTGAGTAATTGTAACGGTAATTCCTTACAATTTTTCAGTAACGTGTACAAGTCTGCTGACAGGCACCGCGGGCCGTCGACGGCACTGCGGCTGGCACCCGAGCAACGCGGAAGACAAGGGCCAAGCAAGCGTCCTTTGGTGTGCGACACTCGGAGCGCTCTTGTGTGTGTGTGTGTGTGTGGGTGGGTGGGGTGGGGGAGAGGGCGTCATACGACCTCCGGACGTGTGTATTATCTCTTTCGTTTCATGGAACTGTAAATGTAATTATTTTCAGGTACCACTATCAAACGAAAGGTTTTTGCTCTACAAGTGTGAACTTATAGGCATCCTGCGTTGCCCGGGACGCGCTGCGAAAAATGACTCGTTAAGACTTGTTTTGGATAGTACAAACTTGAGCTACTCAAACTGCCACACATATAGAAGCGTACCTGCTCTGGCGCGGAAAACGATAACGAAGAAATTAGAAGAAAAAAAAAAAAACGAAAAATGGTAACGCCGTCGAATCACAGGCCAAAGCTAGGACGATAAGAGCGTGAAACAAGAAACGCCGTATCACGCGTGCCAAAAAAACATAGAGGGGAAGAAAAAACACAAACGTCGGGACGCCAGATGTTCTAACGTCACCACTTAGAGATACGAGAAGCGTACCCAAGCGGCATGAATCCGGAACTTTCGAATGTCTTCCGGCATTGAATGTAGCCGATTTCGGACGTCCAAAGTTGATTTTCCGTTGTTCTGCACTACACAGAAGGAAACAAATCGCGGCGAAGGCGCAAAAATGTTGGGAGTCCCCACCAGGCAACGTTATTAAACCACTCAGTTGGGAAACTGCCATAGAGACTGCTCAGAAAAAGTGGCCCCGGTCTGTCCTCGAGCACCGAGCTAATGGCGAACACAACGCCGCCATTTCTTCCGCAGCGGCCACTCGAGGAACCGCACGTTACTTATACTTTGGGTTTAATCGTCCATTGTGGCGCCGAAACAGAAACAGCTGACGAGGTTACAGGGGCGCCACCCCGTCTCCCCAGCGGACGTGCCGCGTCTACTACCGAAGTTAAAATGCACATAGGTCGGGACGCGCTACCTGAAAGCACCGCTGAGGCATGGTTGTATAAAAACAATATTAATTGTGCCGCAAAACCTTGCAAACTAAAGATTTTAAAAACATCACGCGCCCTTCATTTTGTACTAAACTTCAATAAATTTCATAAAAAAAGAGTCTTTTCCGTTTGTTTTTTACGGAAAAACATGCTTTCTAAAAGCTCAAGGTGACCACAGTAAACACAAATGATAAAGAGTGGCGCTGTTGTCGTATTTAGCTCGGTCTCGGTGGACGCCAGCGGCCCAGGTTTCGACGGCGAGTTTCCCAACTGAGTGTTTTAGTAACGTTGCAACCAGGGGAGCTTGTACTACCCAAAACGAGGTCGCCACAGTTTGTTCAAAGCTTCAGCGCAGGAGGCCCATTCGTCGCCTTTGAAAAGGAAAATCGCTAACATGACGAAGCCAATGAAGCTGCACTTTTGGCTTGGATTGGCTTCGTAAGGTCTTAGCGTCGGCTTTGGTTGGAATTATGGCGGAACGGAGTATAGAGCTTCACAAAAATCGCCTTCTGCGCGCTGCCATCTTTGTCTGCTGGGCAGTGGAACGCCTACTGAGCATGCGCTGTAGCCCTGTTGCAGGGATATCGGACGCTGCGCATGCGTCCACAGTTCGAAAAATGCTGAGTCACTGGACTGTTACGCATGCGTGGCGTCTCATATTTCGTGGAAGACAGCCACTGCGCACGCTCAGAACGCCTTCCACAGCCCAGAAGACAAAGATGGCAGCGCCCAGAAGGCGTTATTTGGAAAGGTCTATAGGCTAAGGGGGCCGCAGCCGCCCATCCGACTTTATTTTCCGGGCTGTGAAACGCATTCCGAACTTGCGTGGTAGCACTTTCCTGCGTAATATCAGATGTCGCGCACGCGGATACATTCCAGTGACTGAGCATTTTTCGCCTGGGTAGTGAGTGCTGGAATGGTGTCGATGGTAAAGTAACGTCATACTTTGAACAGCGTCACTTGCCGCGTTGGGACAATCATGCATGATGGCGGGCGAGTGCGGTAGAGAAAAATATTAAAAAAAATAAGAGTGTGCGAAGCGGTGGACAAGGAGGAAGAGGAGGAGGAGGAAGCGTGAGTGGAGGGAGGAGGAATCCATTTGGTTTTCAAAGCGCAGTGGAGGCTACGAGCCGCTGACCCTAATCAAGAAACTCCCGAATCACGACGTTGCAGCTCTTAGCATCTTACTTTGGGTGTGTCCTTCGAGGCTAATCCAACCCCATCCAGTAAGTGCACCGTGACAATGCTTTGTTTTTGTCTGTACGTCTTCGTTTGTTTGTATCTTAGCCTTCGGCTGAGCTCTGACTAACGATTAAACCGAGCGTATACAACTGCTCTTAGGAAAATCATGATGACGGGCGAATGCGAGAAAGCAAGAAATTAAAAAAAAAATGTGTGACGTTGGAGAAGAAGGGAGATGACAAAAATGGTCGAAGTGCACGCGAGTTGGTGCGTATTAATCACGACGTTGCGTAACGACCAAGTATAGGTCGAGTCGTATTTTTCTTAAGACGCAATCTGTCCCCTTCCTTCTGTCTCTTCTGCTTTGTCTTCAAGTTTCCTTCCCAGTCTCAGGATTTGATTAAGGGAGATGTCTTAACTTTTTTTTAGGGCTCTTATATTTGTCCCGTGCAGGCACCGTATTGCGGCGTCGCAGACGCGTTTATGCAAAATACCGCTCCTACGACCCGCGGTCTGTGTCTCGAGCGAAGGTGACGGGTGTAAAGGTTGTCACGCCGATTCAAAAATACAGCCTAGCGTCGTACCTACTTTTTTTTTTTTATTCTGGGTATTTCCCCAGACGCTCATGTTTACTCTGTAAACGTGCCACAGACGGCGCGAACGCAATCGCTAAATGACCAAGATCATTTGGGCCAGGCACAGTCAACATTTCCTCCAAAGCATGGCGTTCACGCGTTTGACCTTGCTTGTTTCCTCGTGTGATTTTTTTGTGTCTATCATTAACGTAGTCATCTAGTACAGCGTCTCTAAGTTATCACAAATGGCAAAATATTAAACGTAACACAATTCCGAGGTTGGAGGCAAAAGAAAGACGACACACACGCACAAATATACTTTTTTGTGTATGTGTCGTCTTTTGCATAATTTCAATCTCATGGGCGCATTATTGCTAAACTTCACTAGCTTGTTTGCGCCCTGACGTCCTGTGCAAAATAATATATTTTTTTTATGTTGCCTATACATTCAGTGATGTATCCAGTAGTTGCCCGGCGTAGTGAGTGTCACAAACTCTCTTCGAATACATATTGCTTTTCATTCGGTGCACACTATAAAAGTACCTGAGTCTTTACTTTCCCACAGTGCATGCGGAGATATAATCACCGTGATATGCAGATAGTGTTCAGCGAATGAACGACGAGGCCCTGAACAATCAGTTTGGCTAAAAAAATCCCAGTTTGCACATGAAAAACAAGCGTCCTAACGGTTATGGAATTTTATTTAAGTTCTTTGTGACTACTGAAGTTGCCTGCTTATTAACATCTATAGTATTTGTTTTTGTTGCTTACGCGTTTGTTTATTCGAGAAGCAAGCGGTGACCCCAGACGTGACTATATTACGGAAGCAACGTTAGAAAAAGTGCAATACAACGCCTGGAAATACTCGTTGTGGTGGTGGGGCGGGAGAAGGGGGGGGGGGGGGGGGGGGGGTTAGATGCGAGCACATGCGAAGAGCAAACACCAGAGAAAACGGACGCAACGCCTTTTATTTCTGTCTTAATTTTGTTCCTTGTATCTACTCGCGTTTTAACCTCGAAGAACGTTTAACCAAACGCGATCTCCCGCAGGTTCACCAGAGATTTCGAAAGGAAGAAAATCATAACTCGATATGAAGTCTCCCGAATGTACACAGACTTGACATTAAGACACATTCGCCCAGGAAGAGATCGTCTCGCGAGATGATAAAAAGAAAATCAATAAAAACACGGAGACGACCTATGAATTAGGTGCCTCGTAATTTTACCGACAACGTGACGGCTGTTTGCGCAGGCAGCCCTGCGGAACGGTTTCACGTTGGCACGACTCCACGAAGTTTCACCCGTATTGCTATTCTTTCCTGGATGTGGCGTAACGAACAAGTTTCGCTGTGAGTGTCTACATTCGGAGACACGTGTGTGCGCCTATTGTTTTAATTGACAAACTGATATAGCCAAAAAAAAAATTAAACCGCCATCAAAAAAAAAATAAAAGAAAAGGAAGGCTGTTTGCAAATCAAGACAGGCGCCAATTTGACTTTCACTCATTGTCCGCATACGGGCATAGTGTTTCAAGAGACTGAGTCAAATGAAACTATAGAATAGTACGTCTTTTTCTGAAATTGTAAAGCCGCAGCCACTCTGCAAATACATTCTACAATAGACAGTCGGCAGACACGGTCCGAGGCGTGCTCATTCCTTGTTTGATGGCCCTGTCACATTGATCATACAAAATCTATTTGACATCTTCGAAGCATACAAATATATAAAGGAAACGTGCTTCGAACATGCTAGGGGTGCGGATACTTCTGTCATCGGTTATTTTCGGTGTTTATGAATTTAAATAATACTACGTGCAGAGACGCAGACAATATTCAAGTAAAACCAGTTAAATACGTTCTAGACCTAATAGCACCTTGCATTACACATATTTTTAACTTATGTATATCTATCGGTATATTTCCTGCACACATGCAGATTGCCAAGATATCTGTATTGCACAAGAAGGTGACAAGAATGATCTAAATAACTATAGAACAGTTTCAATCCTTCCTGTATTTTCCAAGGGGCTTGAAAAACTTATCCATAGCCGTCTGGCTAAATACTTTGAAAAAACCATATGATTACACAACGCCAATTTGGCTTTCAGAAAAATAAATCAACAGAACTGGCACTACTCGAGGAAAAGGAATTTATTCTGCGCAATCTTGAAAACAGAAAGTTAGTACTGGGAATTTTTATCGATTTTACTAAAGCGTTTGACTATTTAAACCATGAACTACTACTAAACAAAATTCAGTATTATGGAATTCGCGGTCAAACATTACGCCTTCTTCAGTCATATCTTGGTTATCGGAAGCAGTATGTGTGCTGCAATAATTTTAATTCGACAATAAACAAAATTTCGTCAGGTGTACCTCAAGGTAGCATACTAGGGCCATTTCTCTTTAACATCTACATAAATGATATTGTGAACAGTGACCCATCATCAAAATTTATTATTTATGCAGACGACTCGACCATACTTTTAGCTGATGGTAGGGCAGATGAGCTTGTGTCTAGAGCTAACATCCAGTTAGATAAAATTACTACATGGACCAAAAGAAATGCTTTAAAAATTAATACCAATAAAACGAAGGCAATGTTGTTCCGTCCCAAAAATAAAACTGTCTTTTCCATAGGCTCTCTATTTCTAAATTCTGAGCGGATTGCTTTGGTCGAGTCTTTCAAGACCCTTGGAGTTGTGTTTTCAAATAATATGTCATGGGATAGCCATATTGAATATATAAGTAAAAGTTATCGGAGGTGGAGGGCTTATTACATCGGAATCGGTATATACTTCCGACATCAGTAAAAATACTATTGTATAAATCATTGTCTTTTCTCAACTAAATTATTGTCACCTAATATGGGGTACAACTACAGCAACAAATCTTTGTAAAATACATATGCTTCAGAAAAGAATAGTACGCATAATTGCTAATGTACCTTTTAATTCGCACACTGAAAGCCTGTTCAGAATGTATAATATAGTATTAATTCACAAAATGTATAATTATAGACTTGCAGTAAAGTTTAGAAATGAATTGCTAACTGCTAATACTTACTTAACCCAATTGTCACATTTAAGAGAACATACACTCCATTATCGCTTTCGAAACCCTGAGCGCTGGAGCGTACCTACCTGTCGATTGAACATCGGCAAGGAAATGTTATCATTCAGGCACCTAAACTCCTAACATTTTTTGTTCCAATAATATTTTTCCAGAGAATCTATCAATGAATGAATACGTTCACTAATGTACGATTTTTGTTATGACTGATTTTATTTTCAACACTCGTTATCAGTGGTTACGTAGTGATGAAATTTTTTGATTTGTGTATGTATGTGAATGTGTACTTTTCTCTTTGATTTTGTTCATATTGTGCATTGAGTGCGCGAGTGTTAGTTTTTATGTTTTTGTAACTATTTTAAAGAGTCGCCGCCTGTCGAATGTAACGGGGGCGAGGGCTCGTCAAGCCGTTAAACACGGCTTTTTTCTCGGCCTCCGCCATTTTTTTGAATGAAAATAAAGTATTATTATTATCATATACGTGCAACCAACACCGTACTTGTTGTATGATGTAGGATCAGTGGGACAGCGGCTTAAGAGGCCTTAGCCCCTCATGTCCCAAATACTTCCGACGCCTGTGCATATTTCTGCTCTCAGAATGCTAACATCGCCTTACGTGACCACTGCTTCTTAATCTACATAGGTGATCGTCCACAAGCTCGAGAAATCTGACCTCCAATTGAACCTTTTCAAAAGTCCATCGAGCAACATTGTTCTGGTGACCATTGCTTGCTAACGAAGCGCGTGATTGGCTACGAGTCCTCGCCAAATGGTGACGTCAGAGCTCGTTATCAACACAAGCTGAGCCGAGTCTGACGCCCGACCGCTGACGTCTCCTTCGTGTCCAATACATGCTCAGAGTATGTGAGCAAGCAATGGCGGACTGTCGTTGGCGCGGACGTTTGAAAAGGGTCTTATTGTTGAGTTCTCTTGCCACCTCGAAGCCTCATATTTTTCAGATAAGTGTTGTTTAGTACACTTGCGTTCGATATCGGGGAGTTGTAATCCCACTGACTATGTCTATAAGTTGTAAGTGTACCTACCATCCATCTCGAAAACTCCACGCTAATGTAAGTGTAGATAATTACACTCCATGTCGTTTACGCACGATCTGTCTGGGAACTTGTCCAAGACACGTGTGTGATCTTGGCATAACTTGCTGGAACACTTCAATGTCCATTCATTTTATATTTCACGCCTTCGTTCTTCACGCGTGTAATCCACGCGTAGATGCTTCACGTAGATTTTAGTAAGCCCAGCATGTCGCATTTTCATGCATCTGTAGCGTCCCACCCAGCGCGATCATGAGCCCTGAAAAGCTTGTTTTCTAGCACGCGAGCTCTGAACTGAGAGCTTGGAGCTCAAACCAAACCGTGACGTCTTGGTCTAAAAGGCGTATGACAAAAGATGGAGCGAAGATGTCTTTTCATGTGTAATGCTTCAGCCAGTGTCCGCGCCCATGAATGGTTATTTGAAAACGTCCTGTTTCCCCTTTTTTCTAAGCGACTGTTAGGAAAAATGCATAGGCTGCCATGGTGCTTCAGGAACGTGAAGCACAGAGTTTCGTGCCCAAATAGAAACGGAAAACTTCTGTTACAATTTGTTCGCTCTATGTCTCTACAGGATGCGTCTATGATTGCGATGCCAATTCTACAACCACAGAGCACTCGCTACGCTGGGTGTTATGTTTTGAGTGGACGCTAACGCCTGTCGTGGCACAGAAGCTCGTAAACTTTATATTCTATTATTTTTAGGTTTTAATTTTGCTACGAAGAGAGAGACTGCAGTAATGGCCCGAGCAATTATTTGACCCGCCTGATACCAATATGTCGGAATCTGGTGCCGACTCCATAAGCCAGCTGGGTCAAGTTGAATTCGCTTGATCAAGATTATACAACCAGCCCACTGTGCAACTAGCTGACCAGCAGGGTACCTTAGAGCTACCAATGCGACAGAATAAAACTTTATGGACACCAAATAATCCAACATTACTTAGAATATTCAAAGGCGGTTGTACCAGAATTTTGATATCCTCACAGTGAGAACGAGTGCAGTCCCATATTGACCCCGTGTCCGATCGATGCGTCGAAGGGCACTCGGCGTCAGGCTCGGGCCAAATCGATCAGTTGACCATCTTAGGATGATGACGTTCCATGGAGCTAGAGGAGTCTGCTCACATGGTTCGATTATTCTAGCCGGCGCCGCCCGAGCTCACAGTGGAAAGCCAGTTTCTCGCTCGGAAGCTGGCGAACTGCACGGCACTCACCTGGTGTTACGAGTCCAGCGCAGTAAAAAATGCCGAGCCTCGGGATCGGTGGCCTCCTTGCCGGTCAACCGGTGTTCACTGCTGCCCGGTGTGCGCGGATATCGGCAGCGACGTCGACGACGAAATCCGAAAAGCAGCAACAGGTTTAGCGTTCGGCCAAGTCGCCGCTGGCGCGTCTCTGCCGCACTACAACGAGGGGGAAAGCCCCGAGTACCCCCTCCGGTCCCTTCTTCTTCTCTCGAGGCGTTTCTTTCGCGTCTTGACTTTCCCCCACGCCGGCCAAGACTGCGATGTCTGGTCCCTCGTCCTCCGCTTATGTTAATTCGCTCGCTTATCCCAGGTATCCGGCGACGAAGAAATAACCGTCCCTCTCGCACGAATGATTCGAGGAAAAAAAAGAAAAAGAAACGAGTTGCGTCACACGTAGGTG
This sequence comes from Ixodes persulcatus, assembly GCA_013358835.2. Taxonomy (NCBI): domain Eukaryota; kingdom Metazoa; phylum Arthropoda; class Arachnida; order Ixodida; family Ixodidae; genus Ixodes; species Ixodes persulcatus. The sequence goes on from JABSTQ010009119.1 coordinate 102,964, forward strand.
AGGGAAGGAGGCTGCGCTTCGTCGTAAGCAACGGCAACAAGTCCTTCTTGCTATTTATTCTCTTTTCGTTACTTCGTTTCGCTCGCACTCTCTTGTTTTTAAACGGCTGACGTTTGTACCGATACACCGTTCACCCTGCGACCGACCGCAGTGAACGCTACCAGCCATCGGAGCCCAATCTAATTGCCTCGTGGGTGTCTGTGTTACCCTCGGCTGGATTGGATTGGAGCGCTGGATTGGATAGGGACGGCTCGTAACGTCCTGTGCCGTCTGTCTTAATACAAAACGGTAGTTAGGCTCCGGCGCGCCGTCTCTACCCCGTTCACCCCTAGGCTGGCAGCGCGGCGGAAGCCACGTGCTCGTTGGGCAGGTCATGCGTGTGTCTTTAGTCACGTGATGACGCTCCCATTCATACCCACGCGCAGAGAGCGGAGGGAGGTGACGAAAGGGAGGCGGCTGATTGGTCCTGCGCGCGCGTAGCTCCCACCGCACTGTCGGCTTAGGGGGTGAACGGAGTATATGGGGAACGGAAGACACGTATACGTGTCCTTGCGCGGTCAAGGACTCCGTCCTCGTAGACTTCAAGTGTTGGCGCAACCACGTGGTAACGTAGTCGCTGACAGGGGAGGGTGTCCTCTCCTTGCACGTGTTCTCCGGCTTTCCGTGGGCGAGGCGTGCTGCTGTGCGAGGAAAGACCTTGCGCGGATTTGCAGTAATGAACTGGTCCTCTTGCGCGCGAACAGTCCTGGTGGGAGGGAGGGCCCGGTTTCCGATGGCTTCGGAGCGGCGCCAAGGGTAGTGTCAGAAAGTCGACGGAGGACGGTTAACGAACGACGCGGCGCCGGCCACGGAGACGCCGTGTCAAGGTCGTACGGGAGCTTGAACGAAACGAAACGTGCAAAAGTCGACTGTCATTGAGTATTTTGCTGTTTGGATAACCTGGAAAGGTGATTGATATGAGAAAGGGAGAGGTGACCAGCTAAAGGAATCCTCTGGAGGTTCTATAGGCCTCCTGGGGAGGGGATGCCTCTGGTGTGTGTACACTTGGCGTTTGCGCTGGATAGAAAGGGTTGTCTCATCAGAACGTCAGCTATACGTACTATCGTGGACACTGTTAGCTATAACACGGCAGCGGCGGCCGTCCCGTACCCCCAGCGCCACATAGCAGTCGCCGTCCGAAACTCCACGCATCCGCCGTGTGGCGAACTCGCTCTTCCCGTTTGCGAGCGCACCCTCGCATTGTCGTCTGCTAGGCGCAAAGCAGGCGATGCCACAGTGCTGCTTGTCTGGCACCCTCGCTCGCCATAGCGAACTGGTCTCAAACTCATTTTCAACCGGCGATTTTTATTGGGGCAGATCGCAGATTTATTGGGGTATTAACCCTCTCTACGTTTTTTTTTCTTTTTTGCTTTTTCACAAACAGGCGTGCGCAATGCATCTTTAACAATATGCGTTCGCAAACCAGTATGAGCGCAGCAGGTGCGATACAGAAATAGGTTGTTATACTCCGTTTCACCTTAAGTCCGAGCACAGCGTACGCTACAAAACGACAGAGCCAATCAAATAGCGGCAAAGGTGCAACGTCACGGAGTGCATTACCAGGGGACCCAATAAAATGCAAAAAGTGCGCTTTTGTCGCTGCTTGGTGGTCCCTATCGTCTCGTAGCGTCCGCTGCGCTTAGACTTAAAGTGAAACGGAGTATAACTGCAAGTTTGTTCCATAAAATTGTAATCTACCGTGATATTACATTTAGTGGCGATGATTATCCTTAGCCAGCGGAGTCAGGGAATCAACCGTGGGCACCCCTTACGTGGTGGTTCGCTGAACCGTGTTCAGCGAAAATTGGCGAGCGCCGTGGCGCCGTCTGCTCTGTGCCTAGCAGACGACAAAGAGGGGTGTGCTCGCAGGCGGGAAGAGCGAGTCCGCCACACGGCGCATGCGCGGAGTTTCGGACGGCACCTGCTATGTGGCGCTGGGGGTACGGGACGGCCGCCGCTGCCGTGTTATAGCTAACAGTGTCCACGATAGTACATAGCCGATCGCGAAGTCAGGGGAGATGCACCCTTTTCATTGTATTAGTAACTGCACTTCCCAACGAAGTGCGGAGATTCTGCAGCCTCGTCAACAGAATGCCTCACTCACTCCAAGTCATCGCGTATGGGAATCCACCGCCATCTATTCCAGAATCTAAGCTTACGAGACACAAATTCATCTGCTTCTTGCACAGGGGTTGCGATGATGTCAGAACGCCAAGCTCTTATTGGCTGATTGAAGAAAATAGCGGGTGGGCCTCGAGGCATCTAGCATTGCGGTCTACCGTATTTACTCGAATATAACCCGCACTATTTATGAACAAGGCCCTTGTGTCTACTTTCCCGCAAAGCACATATACAGCCAATCATCGCGTTGCGCATAAATAACATAGCGAATAACTAGATCAAGAACATGACTCTCCATACAAATGCAACCTTCGCAGATGGTATGTTCGCGCGAAGACGTTATCTCTATCCTATAAACAGCTGGTATCATGCTGTCGATCGCGGTGATTGGCAATCCGCGTGCTCCGCGGAAAAGCGAACCCTCAGGTTTTCTTCATAAATAGTGCGGGTTATACTCAAGTAAATACGGTACCCACTATCCTTTCAATTAAAGTCATTCAGAACTATGCGTCCTTCTGACGTCACCGCAACCCCTGCGCAGAAGCGGACGACTTGCCGCATAGGCATTACGGAACGCGGTCACGGGATCTCCGACAGTAAGCCATGTATTTGTACGCGCCTGCGCCCAATACCATGTGACTAGCTTGTCCCCTAACTGTCTCCTCCGGGAAAATATATGTTCAGTCTCTGGTTAATATGGACACCTCCGCCCCCGCCCCCCCGACGCAAGTGTGTGAATCAGCCTTAAGACGCGCCGCGGTTTGCCGCTACCGCTTCCACTCGTCCTCCTTTTCGGCTTTAAAGCCCCAACCGCATGGAGTGTTTTTTTTTTTTTTTCACGAGGTCACCCGCAACAATGCAACGCGAGAGCCGACGCCGAAATCTGGACCGGACAGATATCGGCACGGAGTACCGCGTCTGACACGAGGTGACGCTGACGCGGACGAGGCGCGGGAAAAGCATCCCATGTGGTTGGGCCTTAACGCAAACAACAGCGGATAGTGTGATAATCGCGCGTGCCATCACTGCATAGCAGGCTCGTTGCGCCTTTTGTGCCGATGTCAGCTCTCCTCACTCCGAAACTCGATGCTTAGTAGCGTCAACTTTACCTGACGGAGACTTCTACTCAGGAAACGCGATAACGATAGAGCGAGATCCTTACTGGCATTTTGAAAGAAAAGGACCGACGGCAAGAATAAAAAAACAAAAAACGAGGGGTATTGTTTTGAACGATCACTTACTAGTTGCACTTAAAATCTCCCCAATAAAGTTTTTTTTTTCTTTGTCGGAGTATGGTGCCATATTGAAGGATGAAGCAGGCCACTTGGAACACGGCGTCATTCTGCAGTTCCTGCAGCTGCTGATGAGGGTAAATAGGAAGTTTGGTTTATTTTTTAAACAGGAGGATAGTCGTGTCGTGTTTACTCATCGCTCTCTTGTCACTTGACGGACACGGATCGACGGCTCCTTTCTCTTCGCTCAATGCCCCCGAGCGAACAGAAAGGAGTCGTCGATCCCTGTCCGTCAGGTCTTGAGCATCAATGAGGGACCGCTTCTACGGCTGCGTGATTTTGTGGCAGCCACTTGCGCCGAGGCAGCACGGAGGAAGTTCAGTTTCTGCCAACATTCCGTCGTCAAATACATGTGGTCTCTGGATCTCCAAAGCCGCGGGGCATTGCCAGCTACCTGACCGACTTATTGACCGTGTGACACAACCCTATGAGCTTAAAGGGATACTGAACTGAAATTTCGAGCTCACAAAACAGGGCTGGATAGATAGGCGGGACGCTGCAAAACCCAAAAACATCACTCTTACAGCGATATGTCCAACGGATCGCCGTATTTTTGGAAAAGAAGTTTGCGATTGAACACGGCCGACGAGGCCGACGAGACAAGGCACGTCACGATTCCCATTCCCTCTCCTCCTCACTTCATCCCGTCGAAGTGGTGAACCGAAGCGAGGAGGAGAAAAGCGAGATCGCTTCCCCTCATTCTCAAATTCTCCCGGAGGACAGTGACGTCAAAGATCTCGCTTCATCGCGCCCTTCTTTACCAAAAGTACGGCCATCCGTTTGAGATATCGATGTATGACTGATGTTTTGAAGTTCGTAGCGTCCCGTTCAACGCTTCTGCGGCCTTATTTTGAGAAATTCAAATTTCGGTTCAGTATCCCTTAAGAGGGGCGGATAGAGCTACGCAGACGTCGTGTTTTGATGCGACCTTTTTGAGCCTGTGCAACATGTTGTGGATGTAGGGCAGAACTACTACGGGTTTCTTTTCCTCCACCTATCCTTGGTTTTGCCGTTGCCTTTCAGTTCGTTTAGACATTTTTCGGCTACCGTTACCCGAAGTGTTTTTGGATAGCCACTTGCTTCTAAACGAGGTGAATCTGCTGTCTCTGGCCGTCATTCACCCTTTGGGTGCATGAGTTTTTCATGGCCTGCGATAAGCACCTGAGGCGACACTTCTCTTAACTAGCTTCGTGTGGGCGGAGTCATAAGGTAAAACTCCCTTCTCCCTTCGCTTCTTATACACCCAACATGTGTGAGCTTCCCCCATGGTCAGATTGACATCCAGAAACTGCAAGCTGTCGCCCTCTGGGAGTTCATATGTGAAATCCAGTCCGCCATGCACTTCCCTGAAACGGCTCATGACCTTTTCTTTGATGCTGTCTGTTAATTTGTGCTCCTGAAAATACAGCAGGTAGGAAAAATAACCAGTTGTTAGTAGCGCTTTTCGTGTAGAAGTGTCGTCCTTCTTTGTCCAAGTTTGTAAACCTAGCAGCGCAGAACAAAAATAATGAAATGGGTGAATCGCTCAAAACGAAAGTGGGTTGAGAGGTTGTAGCGATGGGTGTAAGTCTGTGGAACAAGTATTTTGCGCCCTAAAGTCAGCGTCACACTGCTCATCCATAATACAAAAGACACGGTGTTGGCTACAGACACGGTGACATAATTGCACGCGGACACGCCTCACGAATTTTCCAACCATGGTGGCTTTATACATAAATGTATACGCTTAGAACATGTCTGCAGAGAGGTTTTGTATGACCAGTGTTACGGGACTATCATACGAGGAAGAAACATGGCTCAGACAATGTCTGCTGACTCTCTTTCGTAGATTTTTTTTTGTTTTACATTACAAAAACAATCTTGATTTGCTTCTTAAGATACAATTCAAATGCAAATCCCACATAAGCCAATATATCGGCTCGTGGGTGGGACGCGACAAATTCCTCCGCAATTATTTAATTTTTTTTATTAGAGAATTATGTAACTTGCACTAGAGCGCGACATTGAAAAAAAAAAAAAAATAGAGTTTCTAGCTCCAGAAAAATGTTGTTCTTCAGTCTATTCAACTGATTCATTAAGCAGCAGTAATGTATAAAGTAAGTTGTATTTCGGTACAACTTACGTCACGTCGCTACCGTGTACAATTCAACTAATCGAAGCGAACCTATTTTCTAGGGGGTGTTTTTACTCTGTTCAAGTAGCCACGTTTTTGACAGCTTTCTTTTGATTTTGGGGGATTTTATCTCGAGTAACTCTTCAAAAAATTCCTTAGAAATCTTGGGTACATAATAATTTCTTGTTGCTTCCACATATTTGGTATAAATAAATGGTTCGATCAATTTTCTATTTGCATTAAAGTTCTTCCTTTTGGAATTTTTCACTTTATGTTTGTTATTAAAAAAATGTTTTATTATAATATCACGCTTCATTTGATCTCTTAAATGCAACACTCCTAGTTCTGTTATATAAATTTTCTTAGTGTGTAATACGTTTTTCGTAGAGTTTATCAACGTCGAGCATTCTTGGCAGCGCTTGGTGAAATAACATTATATTTCTTTTTATGGCTAGAATAAAAAAATATATACAAATTAATATATAAATAAAAATGTTATCTCGATAATTTTCACAAACTCGTGGAGGACAGAATGTTTCTTGCGTGTATTATGCGTGCGTTATGAATCGTTAAGCTTGGTTACGAAGAGCTTTGTGTGATACCATGAACTTTGCACACACAACACACTGAAGTGCTGTCCGGGTCCAAGAAAAAAAAAAAAAAACAAGAGGAGAAGTTAAAATTTAATCAGGTCTCATAAAGTCTTGAGACCTGGTTGAGAGTTACGCTTCGTGCTTCGGGAGCCAGCTGCAAGCGTCGACAGTGGCTCGCAGCTGGCTCCCAAATCGCTACCGTAAGTCCTGCTTAGTCCACCAGTTTGCACTTGCCTTCTGGCGCCGAGCGAAAGCGTCGGGCTGTTGATTCCTGTGGCGCCACTTGGAAAATTGAGACAATGACGAATAATTAGGCCCAATTACAAATAAGTGCGCTCAATTATGTCGAAGTTACCTTCTACGCGCTTTGTATGCTTATGCGTTGCCTGCTATGGGCTATATAGGCTTTATATTGAATTAGCCTACGTGTAACAATTTTTCTTACAGTTGAGTGTAACTCTTTTTGCAGAAACCCAGCCGTTGAACACATTTTTTGTTAAAAAAAAAAGCTTTGAGGAAGAACAAGTTGGTACCCAATTAAAAGTTGGAAGGTTCTCACCAGAGAATTGGGCACAGAAAGGCTTTTTGTATTGTGAGTAGCGCGTACGGTAATTAAAAAACGCGTTTAACCTCGTTAATTAAAAAAAATTAATCCATCTTGGTGATATGAGGTGGTTCATAAATACGTCAGATTCGTTTTAATGCTTGGCGCTTCGGGGCGGCCTTAGTAATCTAGAGTTGCTGGTCCACTTATCCCTTGCAGGTACCCTTGGAAGGGATACTGAACTCCACAAAAACAACTTTCAAATGCCTGGACAGGGCACGTATTGCACAAAATTAGTTTTTATAAAACAAAAATAAACGCATTATTTATGTCTCGAGGAGTCGAGACTTATTTGAGCAATTCTAAACGATGGCTATTTGGGGTGCACGTCTTTAATTTGAAGCATATTTTGGAATGACGCAAAATTCAAAATGACACGTTGTTTTTTGTTTTTTTTTAGTCATGTACCATTTTTAAAGATGCCTATAATTAGAGATGTGCGCCCCGACACAGAAACATATAGCTATTTCGATAACTTTCGTGCTATTTTTTCCTTTGTACAAACTTTATTTTATTACATATGTGCACTCTTGCGACACTGAAAAAATAGAGTTGTTGCTATTACGTCTGCACGGACAACTCTGGCCGTTCTCTTTCCTATAAACTGACTTTCTCTTTCAAATGCCGCGTTTAGAGCCATTTCCTCGGCAATCGCAAGCCACATCAAAGATTCGGGTCACGCGAAAAGAGCCACAGACTCGGACTTCCTCTTAATGAGACAGGATGCCCCCCAAGAGCAGCGTCTATTTCCCCGTTGCTCCACAACAGCCACGAGGCCGCCCTGTGCGAACACTGACGTCGCCGTCGACGTCGTCGCCGACAGCCCAACATATCCTGGAGCAACGGTGATTCCCCACGCTGCAATCGTGTCATGCTTAGTGCCTCTCGCAAGGCGTTGAAAGAGACTGTGAAACGAGTAGGCAACACGGGCGGAGCACCACCGTCTATATATGCTCCGTTCACCCCTAGAGGCTGACAGTGCAGTGCAAGCTACGCACTCGCCGTACCAATAGAACGCCTCACTTTTTGATCACCTGACCCCGTCGGCATGGGCGGGAGGGAGCCTAATCAGCTGGCGAAAGATAGACGTCACAACTGATCCAACGAGCACGCATATCTTCCGCCGTAATGCCAGCTCGGGGGGTGAATGGAGTATACTGCTCCGTTTCCTCTTACGATGGACCACACAGGACGCTACGAGCCATCGAAGTCAATGAAAGGGGGGGGGGGGGGGGTGAGTGCCACGTGACATTTGGGAGGGGCGCAGCGATGCGCCGGGCGTATAGTCACGTGATGCGGTTGCTGCGCTGGATTGGCTAGGATTGCAATGAATCTATCAAAAGATTCACTTGAATCTATCAAAGGGTGACGCGAAGCGGCCCGTTTGCCCGACGCCTCACTCGCCTGTCGATTGGCATTGAAGGAAATTTATGACAGCTGTAGACTTCCGAGGTCTACAAGGCCGAAATGGCGACGTTCCTCCTCGTCTGCGCCGCTTGTGAATGACGCCACGTATACCCTGTTTCTGGGGAACCCCCCCCCCTTTTTTTTTTCCCCTTTCTTTTTGCGTGTTTAGACATCTGACGTGTTCGACGTTTAGAGTGCATACATTATCAAAGGACACGGATTTCGCGAGCACGATCTCTGACAGCGTCACTCTTCACACAGCACCGTTTGCTTACGTTACGAAGCTTACAACCGCAAGTCACCGGCGCATCCGTGCTTCGTATTCGGCGTGTCAAGCTTCTATTGTAGCCGGTTTCACCGCTTCGTAGGAAGTACGGATGTACCGCTGATTTGTGGTAGTACCGACGTAAGAAGTACGTAAGCGTCCTAACGTAAGAAAACGGTGCTTGAGCAAGCGTTTTAAACATTAACATTTAAGCAATCATCCCGCACCTCTATTCATCTTAATTAATGTTCCCGGAAGAAATGAAATCATCTAAGCTTCGATAATGCTGTAAATAAAAGAAGGCAATTAATGTCACTTTCGCCGGGTGTAGATTTCCTGGAAACTGTTGGGGCGCTTTTTTTATTGGCACATGATTTCGCGCGCGAACGTAAGCTAGCAATCACCCACATACTAGAAGTTCGGGCCTGGAATGCTTTTCAAACACTCAAAAATTCATCGGCATGCTTGGCTATGCGGCAAATATTTCCTAGCAGCAATTTCCACAGACCTCCCACTGAAAGATTGGGTGGTATATTCTATCGTGCTTCTTTTTCTCGTGCTTAACTGCATGACCTTTTTGTTCTGATTATCTCGGGTAAGATTAAGGATTATGTGCGTTCGATCTGTCGCAGGTGAACCTTTGAAAGGAAACGCGCCTTTCAAAAGTTGATTTATAGGACGCGTAATGTATAGGATTAATCTACATCTACATTTCATATAAATTATGTATCCCTGGTAGCGTACAATTCTTTGGGCCGAGAATTTTGTTTTTCTCTTGCAATTTAGGATCTTGAAAGGCCGAGGAAGCCAAGGTATAGCCAAACTTGATATTCTTTGTCCAAAATCCATGCTCAAATGTCTAGAATTTTCTTTAACTTTAAAAATAAAACTAAGCATTGCCGAACGCTCAGTTTCTGTCCAAATGTAGCCCCAGTGGTCCGGACAAGATGCCAAACTTTTAGACCTAACCAGTACACCTCATTCAAAAGATATAAGTGACTTTTTTTTTAATGAAAAATTCGGGCTTTTATTGGTAGTTTGCGCCATTCAGCCCCATATATTCGTGAGCTCTGAGGGTCACCATACTTTTTCCATCGGAAGTTTCTGAAAATTTCATAACTTCTGAATAAGAAACGACTCGTTTCAAAACTTTGAGAGTCCGGACCACTAGCATTACATCTGGGTAGGAACTGCGCGTTCTGTAATGCGTAGTTTAGTTGTGGTATTGAAACATCACTGTACATTTATTTCAGGGACACCCTGTATTTCGGCCCTAAATCGGCAAACAAGTGCCAGAGTTAGGCTTCACTGCCTGGTTCTGTTTGTTGTCACTTGGCTTTTTTGGTCCTCGGTTCCCCAGAGAATTGACCCCGTAAGTGTGACGTCACCGCTCCAAACAAACCGTTGCTAGCGGCGTTGTTATGGACGAATACATGGGACTGAATGTCGCTCCGAAAGAACAACCGGTCGAAACTCGGACGTGGAATTTAAACTTGTAAAAAGAATATATGTAGGGAACCCAGATTTCACATTTACTACGACAGAGGTTTGCCGTGAGTCGTCTGTTTCTGAAATATTTGTGACGACAACTTCCAGTCCTCGAGACGTCTAGAGATGCCTGCTGCAGACGACAAACGCATGACCAACGCACACGGAATGACTGAGGTATGTCGTCTGCAACAGTTTGAATTGTTTGCACAATGATCCGATTTTGATTTTGTAATAATTTAGAACATGGCAGGCCTAAGAAAACTCATAAGATTTACATAAACGAATTGTATTTGCGTGCGAGACGATACTGTGTGACGAAACTCATCACACGCATGGAGATCTGCTTAAAATACAGCGAGGAAAAGCGTCTGTTTAGAGCAGTGTTGGAACTAACGCGTTGCAAGTAACGACGTTACTGGCAATGCGTTAGTATTTTTACTAATGTACAAACGTACTCGTTAGAATCTCGAATGACTAACGATTAAAGTAATGTCGTTATTATTTAACAGTATCTGCTATCAAATTACGCTACCCGTTATTTGTTAGTTTTGATTAAACATGGGCGCATGATTGTTTGAAAACCAAATATTTGTATTTTGTACACTACGTAAAGGGGGCAAAGAAAGCCCAACAAAGCTATGTATGAGCGGCGTCATTTCAAACTCCTTCGGAAGACACTTTTAACGTTCCCACGACCGGGCCCAAAAGGCGTGAGGTTATCGCTGCGGGGAACCCCTAAGCGTCCTTGGTGCAGTCTTTGTATAGAAGCTGCTAAGAACACCGTCGCCGTGCCCTGAAGGAGCAGCCGTCTCGCTGGAAAGAGACATCCGTAAGGCAACAGTCTGCCGCCGCTCGAAGAGTTTTGCCTCAGCGTCCCTAGCTACTCCCGTTAGTCACACATTTCTCTTCAAAACAAATATATTCTCGTACTGTCAACAACAAAAAGGATAAACTTGAAGTTTGGAAACGTTGACGTTCCCACGCTTTGAACCAAAACAAGTGTGTCAGTGGTGGCCGGGTGCTGACGCATCGTTAGTTCGAAATGCAACGTTGATTTATGAAGCAATAAAATTACGTTTATTTTACCGGATTAACTTTGACTACATGAAGAGGTCTATTTTGCGTCCGTTACGTGGCGTTCATTCGGTCGATCATTTCAGAGCGATTTCTTCTTCCATGCTGGTGCTATGGTCAAGGTTCGGTTCTCCGAATCGCGCTCGAGAAGAGTCACGTGTTCGAGGATATATACATTACACATCCTGCCGACAGTGAATCTTTTATTAGCCTGATCAACGCAATGTGAAATTCTTTGTTAGCATTTTTGGCGTCATTGAAAGTTTGAAATTAGAAGATGATATGAAGCAGCGTCGGGCCCTCTTTTTTATTTTGCAGTTGACGTGCGTTGTAAAGAAGGTGCAATTATTTTGACTCTGACATCAGCGGTTCGAGACCCCGAACTTCGTTTTACAGGCTCGCAATATGGGTGTATGTTTTTTACCTGCTTGAAATGATCACACTTGGAAAAAAATCTTACCGATTCTTCAGTTCTATAGTAAGACCCAACATGGCGAAGGAGCTGGATAATAACATCGGGTAAGTTATATTGTCGCGTGCATGACCGAGAAAGAGCGCTTCTCCTCGCACCTAGAAGATTCGTGTTTACTCTTATCCCGAGTGTATAAGATGGAGGCAAGAACGACCTTCCCTAGTCAGTCTTCAACATTCGAGGTCGAATGTTCGAGACGCCCAGTGTAGTAAATGAGGAGTTGAGCCTGAGCTTTGGCGACTCACTCAGATACTCTCGACGACTAGAGACATTCAGTATAAGATAAGGAGGCAAGAATTTGGCGTCATTGAAAGTTTGAAATTTTATTGTTATGTGTTGTTTCTAGTTGTTTATTTATATAGTTGGTTGCTGGCTTGTGCTGTTTGTGTGAGTTTGCAACGTATAAAAGGGAAATGTACCCCACTCCTCTGCTGTAATGCTGCGGCGCTGCAAAGTACAAACAAATAAATAATGAATAAATAAATAAATAAATAATCACTCACAAGAAGTGCATTGTTACCGAAGTTTATAGAGGCGGTTTATTATAAACAGCTGTCATATACTACCAGTGAAACACAAATTAACGACAAACTAACGTAAAGGTAACGTCCGTTAGTCATGACAAGTAACGACACCGGTATTTCGTTACATCTGCAAAACGATGACGGAGCTCCGTAATGCCCGTGTCCCACTAGAGCGACAGACAGAAACAAAAGACAGCGACAAGCCTCGAACCCATGCAGCATGTTCGCGATGGTACCTTTAGCAGGCGTTTAGTCGTTCGGCGCTCGTGAAGTAAGCACGAGCGACTGCAAGCCTGCCAAGATACCCTCGCGTGCAGGATGCTCGTGTTTGAGCATAACCTCCTTTATTCTACAAAGCCTCTCAAATCCCGGAAGACTCTGGTTTGATGCTTATCGCTGTCGTTTGTTTCTTTCTGTCGCTCTAGTGGGACGCGGGCATAACGCGTTAGCATTTTTCCAAACTAACGAGTAACGCTATTTCGTTACTTATTTTCGTTAACGGGCACAACACTGGTTTAGAAGATGATATTAAGCAGCGTCGGGCCCTCTTTTTTACTTTGCAGTTGACGTGCGTTGTAATGAAGGTGCAATTATTCGTTTTACAGGCTCGCAATATGGGTGTATGTTTTTTACCTGCTTGAAATGATCACACTTGGAAAAAAAAATCCTACCGATTCTTCAGTTCTATAGTAAGACCCAACATAGCGAAGGAGCTGAATAATAACATCGGGTAAGTTATATTGTCGCGTGCATTCAGTATAAGATAAGGAGGCAAGAATGACCTTCCCTAGTCAGTCTTCAACATTCTAGGTCGAATGTTCGAGATGCCCAGTGTAGTAAATGAGGAATTGAGCCTGAGCTTTGGCGACTCACTCAGATACTCTCGACGACTAGAGACATTCAGTATAAGATAAGGAGGCAAGAATGACCTTCCCTAGTCAGTCTTCAACATTCTAGGTCGAATGTTCGAGATGCCCAGTGTATACTAAATGAGGAGTTGAGCTTGAGCATTGGCGACTCACTCAGATTCTCTCGACGACTAGAGACATTCACTCTCGCTCCAACCAGCTGTTACACCGACGCCGCGGCGTGCGCTGCTGGTGTTTCGACGCATTCCTTCTTTTGTTTCTGGAACAAGTTTGCCGATTAAACCTTTATTTTCAGTTTACGCTCGTCGAGCCTTTTCCACCCGCGACATTTCTGGTAGAGATGCGGGGTGAAGAGGAAAGCGTTCCTTCTCAGTCATGCACGCGGTAATATATATATATGTATAAATATGTTACGGACAGTTCGTTTGATCACACAAATGTGCACTGAAGAACTGTACTGTCATAAATCTTTGAAACGTGTGCCGGCCTGCACTCCGATTTTGATACACCTCACGTCGTCTTCGTACGTGATTCGGCTTCACAGTGTTTTCACCTTCTCAAATATTGCGGAAGAGAGGTCCACGGGATGGCCTTCGCGCGCTCGCGCATCTTGATCGTCAAATAAAGCTGCGTACGGGTACTCTTTGCTTCCGAAATCCTACAGAATGTTGACCCCGAGAATAGAAGTTCCGTCAATTTCCTAAGACCAACATTGTGAAATGCTGCCAATGAATACTTTAGCAGGGCTGATAGTTGAAAAAATATCCTACTCGGCCTAGGATGGACCATCAAAACACCTCCCAAGTAATTAATTTCTTAAAAAAAACGATAAAGACAACATCGTTTTTTTTTTTTGCAGTTGATACGTCATTAGCGGGGGGTTTCCTGGTCGGCAATTTTCGCAAAAGGTTGGTGAACCAAACAGTGAGCACTAAACTTGCGAGTTCATCTGTTCTCTTAGATTCAGCCCATTGTTAGTCAGGTCGTTGAACTGCTTTTTCGATGAGCCTCCATGTATTAGTCTCTTCATTAGTTTATATTTATAGAAACTAGTATCAGCCGTTACGTCCAGTACGGCCGTAGACATTCGTAATCCTCCCCCGGCGTCATTTGAGTCGTTTCGCCGCCGAACCTGGCCAAATGAAGAACAAGATCAGATAAACGTGGGTGTTAAAACGTCCTCAATTTAGGCTCGTAACTGCGTCGTAGTTCTCAAGGTGGCCCATCAGTACTGTATCATTGGTTCTGTACCACAAGGAATACATTCATATAACAAAGCTAAGCGAAAACGACATAACACACTCACACAGCTGCGAGCACGCTGAAGCCGAAACCAACCAAATTGAAGCCACTTTATGGCGCCGCCTGCGTCAGCGCCCTCTGTCCACCGGTCAGGTAACTACTGATATGATAGGTCTATAACGACGGCTTCAGCAATGGTTTGTTTGGAGCGGAGTGCCCTGTTGTGACGTCATCACTTGCGGGGTCAATGCCAGCATAAAGCTCCACCTCTGGTTGCTCGGTTTTCACTGGGCTAGGTGGCGCAAGCTACCGTCCGTTGTAAAAGGTACAGCCATTAGCATTCATCAGAGCCGTATATGTAGAGAGTTTGGCCATTCGTTGGGAAGTATAGGAGACAAATGAGGAGGCGCCATTGGCCGAAAGCGGGCTGGGCGTGTTCCAGGGCGTCTTCAGAAATTCGAATGTGACCAACCAGAAGCCGGAAATAATACCCTGGCGGTGGTCGCGAGAAACAAACCTGATAACTGCATTGGAGTAACTCTCGATGACTGAAAATATGGTACACGTGATGTTTCAATAACGCTCATCCAAAATGATGATGGAAGAGTGCGACTAGCGGAACGATCGACATAATCCGTACGCCAAGGGCCGAGGGCCGGGAATCTGCCGTCCGAGCGGTCACACTTTGTCCGAGCAAAGCAGAGTTGAGCGGCGCATTCGTTTCTTACATCTTTCTGCATGATTATGGTCAAAACAACACGTGCACCCTATTTTCAACCACAAAGAGTTACTACACTTCACTCTTACGCGCTTATCAAAACCATTTACGAACATAGACCTTTGATCAGAACTGTTTCTCGCTACCACCGCTAGGGGATTCTTTTCGGCTTCTGGTTGGTCAAGAGAGCGTGCCAAGCCCTCTTTCCGAGTCTGGTGCACGCCCTGGCTCTGCCCGCGCCTCCCATTGACCAAACTCTCTACATATACGGCTCTGGCATTCATTCATCCATCCATCCACAAGTGTCAGAGTTCATTGCCTGCTGGGTCGGTTAATAAATGGCATCTTTGGCTGATGACTGGCACATTGGCAATCATGTGGCGAACCAGAGAGAACCCACTGACCACTGACCACTGACCAACGCCTTAGAGCGAAGCCTTATTAGATCCACGTTAGTCCCCTAGGATTGCCAAACTTGGGCTAAGTTAGGTGTTTGTCTACCATGCTGCTTGACAGGCACGTATCCAGGGGGGCGGCCCATGGGGCCCGGGCCCCCCCCGAAATCTTCCTATTTGCTGGGGCCTCCTCTCCCCCCTCCCCCTCATAGAACATTTTGTCATAGGCAGGCCCCCCCCCCGAAACAAAATTCTGGCTACGTGCCTGCTGCTTGATATATAGCAAAACAAAACAAAAAAAAAATCTGGAGGGTGTACGCATGAATACCTTGTATTCGTTTGTGTAAGAAAATTATTAGGCTGTGCCCCAATCACAAATTTTGAACCGGTTATTTGGTTATTTTTATTTAATTATTTGATCAATATATAATATGGGAGCTGATAGAACTGGTGAGATATTAATAAATTATGAATATATCACTATACATTTCGGGAACACAATCGTTTAAAACCGTGAAGCGATGTGATTTCAGGAAAAAACATTATTGTTTATTTTTTTGTTTGTTTTTGCATGCCTCGAAACGCCATGAAGTGATGGCAGAAGTGGTGCAGAAAAAAAAAAGAGACAGTTGTGTAACACATTTTTACTAACGTCAAGTTGCCAGCTACTAAGTCACAATGTAAGTAATCGAAAAGTGCGAGACACATGTTGTTTACCGATAAATAGTTTTAGTTCAAATATCAAATAATAAAAAAAAAGTGATCTGGCATTTTACTGATTCTTTGTCCCCCTTACCGTGGTTAGTGAAAAAAAAAAAAAAATCTGAATGCCAGTAGGAAGAAATATTATCCAGCAGGAAGCTGGGCACCAAATATGAGAAAGATTTCACTGCACGTTGTGAGTGTACTAAAATTATCTTTCAAATAAATACAAATATTGGCAGGTTCATAAGGACAAAGCTTTGCAACTGTGTCTCAACTGGTGTGTTTAGCGATCCATGTCGTCCATACATCGAAAGCGGTGCCGGAGTGGCAACAGATGATGTCACAAAAACCGGAGTGTCGTCGTGCTGTCGGGTGTCGCAATCCTGACGATTGGCACTAAAAATCGTGCCAAAAGGCATACGAGCGAACGTGAGTGTCACTGTCATCGGACAATCCCGACTCTTGGCTGCTGAGGCTTCTGCAAACTCCGAGTCAGGGTGAATGATGTTGGCATGGATTAACATAAGCTGTAGTCGCGCACTACGCCAACGAACAACCAACACATCTTGTCGACCTAAAACAAAAACAGCTATGCAGTGACGATTCATGAGACCTTCGGCAGTTCCGCCTTTTTCTGCATGTGTTATTTGGTCTCAGAGGGGTGACTTCCAGGAATTAGGAAAGTTGTATGTTCCTTCAAACCCCAGGGTTTGGCTCACACACTGCGGTAGAAATAGATTTCAAGGACAGAGGGTATGGTTTTGGCCTTTTTTTATTCTATATGTCTTTGCATAAACGGAATTCAGCGTGCTGGTTTCTGTGTTCGAGAAAATATGGCACCTGCCGACGTTATAACCACCGACATGGTGCGCACAATGCAAATTAGGCGAATACGTTCACAACGCACGCGTATAGATTAAAACGCAGACGCCTTGGTAGCTCCTCATTCAATGAAGTGAAAGAGAAGTTGATGCAGCTTTGAGACAATATGCCGGCCTACGAACCTCCAGGTAGGGGGTTCGAATCCCGGCCGAGGCGCCCACAGTCTGACGGAGGCTTGTTGCGGAGATGTCGCCGTATATCTGACATTTCGGTCGCACGTAAAAAGTTGACCTTAGGTGGTCAAAATAAATCTTCAGCTAGGACGTGCCAGATTCACTTTGTTGCTTTGGATCGTGAAGATCTAAATTCACCTTTGATTGGAAAATAGGGAGCAGTCACCATTAGAGAACTACCGTTACGTCATTAGTGATAAAGCCGAAAGTTTTTTTTTTTTCTTTTCGGAGAGCCAGAAAAATCTGAGAAACAAAATATAAGAGTCTATAAACAGTCTTGCTTTATTTAACATAAGTATTTACCGTTGTCTGTATTTCCTTAATTGGACGATTGGCTGCAGAAAATGATGACCCGCTGCAAAGTTGTTTTGACCTCATTAAATCTAAGAAGCGTTTACAAATAGTAATGTATGTTAGAGATACCATGGATTGGCAGTCGTACTGCAAGGACTAAAATTCTCACGCCATATCCAAAGGCACACTGAACTCTCAATGTGTAGACAACCAACCTCTAGTTTAATTTTATCTTCTAAATGTGCGAGCCAAGAATATTACCATTTTGCCATTTCTGTCTTAGATTTTCGCATACAGGCTCACGCTTACAAGCATTGAGCGCTTGGTAAAGGAAACTATTAGTACCTATAAACATTTGCTTCACCGCTTAAAGGCTTATTGTGAGTCTTCCGTGTTACGACAGTTAGCAATCTCGATCATCCATCATCTTTACGAATCTCAAGAGCACGTTCCCCGCGATACCTTTTTGAAGGTTACCTATGACTAAAGGCCTGACGTAGTAACGAAATCACTCGCTTCCTTCTTTTTTTTTTTTTTAGTAAAGTTGTTAACGTGTGTGTCTAAAAACCTTCGTGCGTTATTTGAGAGCTCTGTACGACCGTCGTCTCCTCCTTGGCTTGACTCTCTTCTCCACATTCGTGACGAGGTTCCTGGAATCAGCAACGAGTAAACAGGCACGTCGTCTCTTCCCAAGCAGAAAACCTTGCCCGTTATCCACGGGCAGCACTCTTCATCAACGCACATTTTTTACTGGTGGGTCAATGATTCCAGAAGCAGGTACTGAAATCGGAATACTTCATGGGCCAGCCTTTAAATACACCGCTGAAGAAAAATTGAGCCGCAAGGCATCTTAGACCGCAAAATAATAATTAGGAATTGATGTACTTCATTCTTAAGGAAGGTTTTGGCGCACTAATTCATTTTCACGGTCTCATGTAAGATTTGCCAACTGTGTCATATAAAAAGCTGTAAATATGCAACTCCTCCGTTGGATAGGTCAACTGGACCACTATGCAATTTTAAGTGGTCATGCTATTATTCTGAAGTGTGCACCACTGTAGAATATGTGGCAGAAATGGTAGCGGAGAGGGGTAGGGAATGGGGGAAGGGGCTTTCAAATTCTTTTAATAACAGACTGAAAATCCGCGCGGGGTCGTCGAAGTTACGTAGTTTTTTGGGATCCCAGAAAACGGAGCGCGCTTTCGCAGTCTGGCTGGAATTGACTGATTTAGTGACTCTTGATTATGCCTAGCAAATTTTTTATTGGAACCTCGTGTTTATTTTACTTACTAAAATGTTAAATTTTTAAAACTCGCTAAAATGTAATTATCCTACAATCTGTCTGACACTGTTTGACAATGACTAATATGGTCTTATTTATGTGAGGTCTGTAGTTTCTACACAAAACGTTTCGCCGATATTTAATGTCCTTTCTACAACAGCCAATGTCTCCAAAATACATGTATTATTCGCGTCTCCAGCTCGACGCTCGCCCTCCCACGGCGGAAACGAGAAGCGCTCTAGTGAGGGTCCCCCGACTCTCCTGCTCAGCGGGCGCGGCGGAACTGCTCGCGATCATGGCTCGCTAAATGTCATTTCCGAATGCAAACAACACTCTTCACTGTCCCAACGTGGGGCTGCAGCCGGTATGGGATTGTACCTTACTAGAGAGTTTTAGTATTGCGTATAGAAGCAAACGCAAGCACTGTGCGTTTGCGTTAGGGTGGTGTGATCCACGTTCAGCGTGCGCATCGTTGCCATGCCGCAATTTCGGGCTCCGCACACGCGCAGCGTGGAACACGCGAAGCTAACGCAAACACACAGCGCTTGCGTTCGCTCGTATACGCAATACTAAAACTCACTACTGTTTCACCGGCTTTCAACGCCAACGAAACGTGCAGCAGTGAGCAGACGCGTAAGCAGGTAGGCGTTCCTTCGAACTGGAAAGGCTGAGATTAGCAAAACGACGGCGAGCAAATACGAAAGTATTTGCTCGCCGTCGAAAGTAAAGGAGGATATTGGCGGCGACTTTAGAAGTTTTGCCGATTGTCAAAGGTCGCTACTTGGATAGCACCCTCAAATAATTAAATTTTACATGAATTTCTCACATTAGCTAGAATGTTGTCATTGATCTTAGAGTTTATTTTATAACTTGTTAATTGAAAATGCTGCAATTGACACCAATGAAGATAATTAGCACACTTTAGATTGTCATACTTGTTCACGCGTTTGAAATTAGATCATAAGCAACTAATTATTTCAGAGCTTGAAAAATTGCGTATTAAAATATCTTACGTTTAATATTTATATTTTTATTAGAGCAAATCGCGGCAATGTATGCCCCCAATTAACGCCACGATCACAAAAATACGCCATTAACCATATTAGTCTTTCCTGAAAGGTATCATTTTGTTTTCTTTATAGCATATGAAAAACTCTGTCACCGTTATCAAGATAAGCAAACAGTCAAACACTGGATGAAATATAAACTACGCATCACGTGTTGCTTTAAAAACACGCACACTTCAGCTGCCTGACTCGGATTCTGTCTTTGATTTTTTCTAATGAGAACAGCGTTTCTTAATTCATTTAGGTTAATCATCTAAATACCCAAAAAGCCATTGAAAGGCCCGCAGTTTATTATTTCTTATGACAATTATCTGAGCAAGAAAAGGCAGAAAGAACGCATAAATATCAGCTTTGATTTTTTCAACAAATAATAATATTCTATGTTACGTCCGCGAACAACTTCTTTAACTAAATAATTACGGTGTGAGACACACTTTGAGTTATAAAAGAATCTGAAATTAAGACCTATGCCAAGAAATTAAATCCAAAATCAAGGTTAGTTTCGGTTTCGCTCCGGAATTAAAACATACCTCCTGGCCTTTTGTTTTCAGCATAAAAAGGTGACCTGCGCTCATAACACCCTAGCTTCCTAGTGTTACCAGAAATGATTTGTATCGCTCAGTGAAGTCAACACACTAGACAGTCTCAGCAGCGGCACGCATCTCCGACCCTCACTAAACCGGCCATTTTGGAAAACGAGTGGCGCCACCTATAGTGAATTGGAGTCGCGAATACCCTTCTCTCCACGTTTATGTGTCTGCATTTTTAATGCGTGTGTATCTATATTTCTAGAGGAATGCATGCATGTGTGAACATATATTCTATTGAAAGTTTTATATAACCTACTTGTGTATGTTTTTCTTACCTTTGTGCCACTCATTTGTCTCCTGGGCGTTTTCAGATAAGATCGAACAACCATGTCCGGTGACCATTTTTAATTTTGATGAAATAAATATATTGTGCTGGCTTTATGCCCAGAAGAATAAAACCAATCCTTGTTTTCGGAAAAAAAAATTTGTCTGCGAAAAAAATTTGTAAGCACCCCCTCAGTCACATGCGCGTTTTGCGTATCGCGCGATGTGGACATTTCGGGCGGCTTCCCCCAAAAAACTGTTCTGGCTACGGGTCTTCAAATACTCACTAACAAATTAGGCATAGGAAGGATTGACAAAAAGTATTAATCACCGAGTATTAGGGTAGTTATTTTGAGAAACAAAATCGCAAACACGGCACAATGCGCAATAACGCTCTGGATTCAAGAATATTTTTCTCCGTATCTATAAAAGCTAAGGTCTTCAAACTTTGCCAGTGCGTTGCCCTGTATATAGTTCATCTTTCCATGAAATATTGTTGTCCTGGTTAGCTGGAGAAGTTTACAAGAATTGTTCACACAGGGGCATTTAACTAAAAATGCATTCTTTTGAAAATCATTTTAAAAAAAGGCCATCTTTAATTTTCTTTAAACTCTCTGAAATTAACGTTTATAATATGTACTAACAGAGCCTGCAAAGACATGATGCGATATTTGTGTTGCTTTTAAGTTATAAAGCGAGAAACATGGCCAAATTGACACAAACGCGATTGCCATAAATGGTGCGTGCACACACCCGTTCTTCACAATTTCATTTTTATTAAAACATGTAAAAATGCTACAGGGTGGTCAGCAAAGACAAATTGACAGCACGGAGGTGGACGTTAGTTTTGAAGTGAAAATTTCTAATACATTTTCGTACAACCGACTCAAAAATGCACATGGGCCGGAGCGATCGAGGTGCGCTACCCTGTAACATGCTTCGCGGTTCCTGTTTCAACAGCTGGCGTATAGCGTCTCCGTCTACGCGACGTAAAGGAAGCAACCGGAACGACTTTGCAAACAGATCAGCCTACAACCTTGGCGGTAACATGATATAGGAAGTAGGGCGCGGCAGAACCTGAACCTGCGTCGCCTGTGAGCGCCAATAGATAATATGTTACAAGTAACGGATTACTTATAATTATTTACTTTTCCAGTAAGGCTAAAATTGCCACATTGCGTGTTGTGGACAGTGATTTATAACATAGTTTAATTACCAAAAGATTAGTAACGCATTTATTTTAGTAATTGTTACTTTCATGAAAATGTATTTATTATTTATTTCTTACTTGACTTGCCCTCCGCTTACACTGAGGTCAAAACAGCTGCAAACAACACATTGTAGGATGGCAGCAGTTCTTGCGGTACATTAGGCATTGTACAAATGAAATATAAGTTTATAACGAATAAGGCGAGAACGGACTGCCACACAAAACTAAAGTTAAATTAAACTTGCGCGAAACTCGCAATGTTTAGAGTGGATAAAAATAAAATATGACGCTTGAAGGTTTTTTGTACGACAAGATCACATTTAGGAACTAATTGTGAGAGACTGTAGATTGTGAAGGGTACAGATGTAATTTATTTTAACGCATGTCTTCAGTGAAGACTGATTCTATGCATAAAGATAATGTTTCGACTGAGTCCATGTTTTCAAGCCCTTAGAAAGTTTGGTCCAATCTGACAGGTGTGTGGAAGGTAGGTATTCTTAAAAGGAACATCTATTTGGCAAAAACAACGCACAATGCTTTCGTTTTTTTTTGTTTTTTTTTTTTCTGAGGATTGGGGGGGGGGGGGGAATTGTGTTTTGGTTAGTCAATTAGTTTTAGGAGAAACATAGTCGCTTTAAATCAGGGATGGTGGCCTTGAGTCGGTCGAAGGGGTTGACCGAATCCGGAGTGGCGATAATGTCGGCTAGCTCCTTGGCGACGTCAGTTGGTAAGGATGATGGAGCTCTCATAAAAGACGGAAAAATCGCGCGGGCGCCTTAGCGCAACCGCTAGCCTTGTACCTGCACCCCGAGTGGTAACTTTAGTGCACTAATACCCTTCTCACGAGCTTAGTCTTTCTAAAAGTTACTGATGTAGTGGTTTTCGATGACGCTCAGCAAGTTTCGAATTGGACACATATGCCTATTTTCACTAATCAAAAAGTTAATTTGTTATTTTCATTTAATTAGCGAACTAATTAGTAAGTATGGCGCATTTGTTGACGTCCGCAACCACGAATATTGCGGTCCTTAAAAAATTATCCTTTTACCTGGAATACAATAATTGTAGGAATTTCATCACTCTTAGGTAAAACACCCTGCTAGAAAGACTGATTTTAGAAAGGCGAAACCAAAGCGATAAGTTTGTTCGTTCTTTGGAGCAAGTGAGATAATTTGTCGTATTTTCCCAATTAAATAATTATATAAGAATAATGAAGGAACTTTGGAAATATTCAATTTAGAACAAAAGTTCCAGTGACAGAGTTTTAGAGCGTCCACAGAAACACCCAATGCAAAATTTCTTATGAAGAAACCTTAACGCGGTCCTTTTTTCTGGGCTTCGAAAAATCCCGCGAATTAAGCAAAAAAGCACGTGACTTGGCCCTTGCGCGCTTGTTCATAATTCGTGCGTTTTTTTCGAAGCTCTGAAAAATGAACCGTGTTAGAGGTTTCTTGATAAAAACCACTGAAATGAATATTTCTGAGGACGCTCTACAGCTTTGTCATTGGAACTTTTGCTCTAAATTGAACATTTCAAAAGTTTATTAATTAATCTTAACCAAAGCTGCGACCAAACATTCGCAGTGACCGAGCCAAGTAAGGTCAAAGCAGTTTTTTTTCGTTACGAGTAAAGTAATAAATTATTTTTACGATGGTAATTAGTAAATGTAATCCGTTATATATAAGGCTAAGTAACGTATAATGTAATTTCTTACATATTTTATGTAACGGGCAGAAATTTGCTGGTAGCACGGTGGCGAGTGTTAGAGCAGTACAATATAAATAATTAATAAAACAATTAATTGATAGTGATAGTGGAAAGGAGGAAGGCTGGCTTTTTTCATTACCACAGGGCACCGGGACGAGAGTATTAGCCCCAAGAAGTTCGCGTGGCGCCCCCTTACGGCGAACCGGGCTGACTTCACGGCGAGGACAGAATTTTGCCCCGACTCGCCCCGCTCGCCCTGTGGAGGCTGTGACGACGTTAGCTGTCGGCGCGCTCGTTTCTATTTAATTTGTTTTGTGCGCGTTTTTTGTAGGAAGTGTAAATTTTCATATGTGGCTTTATTGAGGTATGGCCTGTAGCTGCAGGCGAAACATCAACCAACATTTCAGGCATGGTTGACAGGGCAGGCAACGCATGAATCGCAGCTGGTATATGAAAATAAAAAATAGGGCCACAATTACAGGAGCATCACCATAGATTTACATCTCAAACAATCAATGCTGCTGATGGTCTGAATGAATTGGCAGGTTATGTATACTGTTTCGTGTTTTCTTGTGCATTTTGTTTTTATCTCTGTTTTTAAGCAAGATCGCCGAAGCAGAAAAGCTGCATGTTGCTCGAGCACCATGTTATATACAGTCTGGACCATGGAGAGAGAATAACAAGGGAGACACCCCAAGTACAGAAGAAAAGTAAAGAAGGAACAAAGACATATATCACTTATTTATTTATTTATGTTTACATTGTCCTGAAGCTAAAATACCAGAAGCTTTTCTAACGCAAATTGTCACCCTTCACAGGTTCCACATTTTCTGCTACTAGTGCAGCATCTACCACTGGACAGCCGTTCGAATGCTTGCTGTTCCTCCTGTTTTCCTCTGTTGTCAGAGGGCCCAGCTATAGGGATTTTGGAGGCCTAGGAAGTTTTTCGGTGACCTGCACCAGTGTCTCTTTTAATTGGAAATGAGACTTCAAACAAAACGGTGTATTTTCCGCATACCAAAGGCTGGAATAAAGAAGGAATACCAGAAAAAAGTATAACCATTCCAAATTACGGTACTAGTGCTGTGCATATTTTGGGCAGTTCAATACATCTCATACAGGCAACTGGGGAAATTCGGCCGTTTTTCCTGCTACCAAACATACTAATTTCCAGTTTGTGCATCTTCTAGAAATAAAACATGCCTGCATACGTGTATGAACTATATCATTAAAACTACAATAATGTAAAACAACCCTGTTCCGCGAGCACTTCAAATGCCTTCAGACCCAGGGCCTTTACAACATTTGCGAACCAGCGCATGCAGAGTGGCACCCGCAGAGTCGGGGTCGCGAGCTAATTTGCCGACCACCCAAAGGCCCTTGATATAATTGCCATTTCAAATGCCTGCAAAGCGGGATGTAATAAGTATTCTCCTAAATCATCAACATGCAAGGAACAGAATTCCAGCGTCTGAAACCCTTACGCCGCAGCTCCACCGACCCCTTGCTAGATTGCCCTGTGTCGTGTGGACGGACGGGGAGGTTCATCGGCGGAATTGGCTCCGCCGATAGCTTTCGGGATTTGTAACCCAATTATAAACGTAAACGTTACAAGCAGGCTTATAAAATTTACAGAAGCGCGTCAATATCGGCATAACCCAGTGTTTTGTATACCTGGTAAACGAGGTACCGCTCCTCGAAGTGCCTGCGGCACACAACGCCAAACCAGGAAACCGGTGCAGGGAAGCGAGCCGGATGCGAGATCGCGAAGCAGAGTCCTTCCCCTGACGTCACGGTACATCTCACCCAATCAGGGCGCGGTGACCGCAGCGACGCTTGTGTTCGCTCTCGGGGCTAATAGAGATAGACGAGGCTTCGCCCGGGGTATCGTTGACCTTTTTTGAACTCAAGCGCTTCTCGTGGTTTCATAGAAGCTCGACTTTTAATGCGAAAGCATTAAGTGTCGCATGGAGCGAAGCCTGAAGTCTGTAGCAGCCACCCCACTGATCTCAATGACAATTGCTGGATCGCGCTTCCCGCTCCCGCAAGTGAAGCCACCGGACTTCACTCGCTTGGGATACGATTTGCGGTTTTGCTAGCCTTGTCAAGCCTGCGGTTTCCTGGGTGCTGCAGACACGTTTTCTACTCGTTCGTCGTCATTCGCCGAAGAAGTTTTTTAAGACTCTGTGTATTGTTGAGACTTGCCGTTGTGAACACGTGGAAAATTTTACGAAAGCGCAGTGCCGCAGGAAAAAGGCACAACTCGTCGAAAGCAAGTTTCGCCGGTCCCGCGGCGGGATCAAAGCTTCCGTGGCACGCCGAAGTGCTGCATCTCTGTGCCTTCGCACTCTTGGATACCGATCAAGAATCGACACCGTGTGGATGTGTTTTGCGAGTGCAATGTGCTTGAAGCCTTATGCAAAGGCACAACTCGTCGAAAGTGTCGCCGGTCTCGCGGCGTGAATAAAGCTTCCTTGGCGCGCCGAGGTGCTGCGTCTCTGTGCCTTCGCACGCTTGGATACCGATCAAGATTCGTTTCGGCGCCGTGTGGATGTGTTTTGCGAGTGCAATGTGCGTGAAGTCGTATGTACCTCTGGAGCAGCGTTTTACTTTTACTCTGTCTACTGTATTTGTAATTTGCGGCACTCGCGGTCCAGAAACCGAGCTTGATCCAGTGTCCAGTGGCGACGGAAGAGGGAGAAAGGAGCGGCATCAGCGGCGTTTCTTTTTTTTTTTTTTGTTTCCTAGGCGCTTATGGCAATCAAATCAGTACTACAACATCTACATTTCTGTGCACCCCCCCCCCTTCCCCCTACATTTCCAACCGAACACTTCCGACGCCCGTGGCTCCATTGTTTTAAAAGTGGCGATGTGATTTGAACCCTTAAGGTAACAAAGTTGCCCTTGCGATCTTGGTTCCATGAAGTGGTGATCGATTTGCTAACAGTTGAAAAGAGGCTTTCTTGTGTGATATATGCCAAAGGCACGAATAAACACCTACCGAAGTGATGGAATTCTCGAGTAATTGCATGAGGCTACAATAGAGTAGTTCACAGGAACTATTAAATTATTTTAATAAACAAAACAAAGTGTCCAAGTCGTAAGACATTCAGCAGTTCCAATAAAAGCAGCACAATAACTTCATGCATGCTTGTTATAAAAATAAAGCTCATAAAACATTACTCGGAGTCACTTTTCACTGACCCAGAAAAATAACAGTACGCATGTTATTGGACCTTATGTTTGGTCCCACACTCTGCTCTGTAAATCGGCGTGCCTGGTGGTGCAGCCTGATCTTCGAGTAGCAGGAAGCTGTGAGCTTGGCTATAGTTCAACGACATGGTTATTCTGGGGTTCAGTATCGAACATGTGTTCATGTATGCCTCGGAAGAGTTCAGCCAGGGTCTTCGGCAAGGTCATGCAGAGTAGCGCACACAATGGCAGCTTGTAGGTTCGGTCGCTGGATTAGCTTTCTGCAAGTGCTGTTACTGGCCTCGAGCCTCCTAAGGCATTTCTCAGTACTTTTGCATATAACCACAACACTTGACGAGGGGACAAGTAGCCCGCCCCGGTTCTTTCGTCTAAGAAGAAGGCCACCACTTCCTTCTTGCTCTTGCAAGGCTGCCATGCAGTCTGGGCAGGTTATCTTCCTTTGCAGCATGCGGACCACATAACCGGCGATGTAATCTACCACATTCTCCACGTACAGGGACAGAGTTGTGGTGTTTGGAACGTCCACATAGTCATGGTTCTCTGCTCTGGGGGAGGCGATCATGCCAAAGCGGCGGGCTGCTGCATGGTCATCCAATGGAGCATCGTGGGCCACGTCTTCATGGTGGTTGGCCCTCCTGGTCACGTGCAGAATGCTGGTCTGGTCTTGCATCGAACAGTTCCCCCTGGCCTGTTGCACCTCGTGACGCACAAGGAGCCTTTTGTACGCAGCCATAAACTGCAGAGCCGTCGGATTGTTATTCCAACCGCCCCTGCTTCTGATGGCGCCAAAGAAAAGCTCAAGATGATCCTGGCTGCACTTGTAGGTGAGCAGGTACCTCATGAGGGGTTCTTGACCACCCAACAGGTCTTCGCAGAGGCCCTCAAAGCTCTTTATGGCCATAAGAAATTTCAGAAAAGCAGTTTTCTTTCTGGTTAGGTAGAGTGGCAGGCCAGTGACGTCCTTCAAGCCGAGAATGTAGCTGGCTGCTTCTTCAAAGAAGGGCTTCCAAAGGTGATGTGTGCTCATTCTCAAGGGTGCTTTGAAGTTCTTGACTACAGGGTTCCTTGAGTTCATCATGTCGAACAGCTTGTCGAAGATCCTGATGAGCTTCACTGTGGCCTCGCTGTCGGCAAAAGTCCCGTCCTTGAGGTCAATGTTGCAAAACTCCAAAGCATCGGCGACGCTTGAGCTGATTGCTTGAGCTACTAGGTTCACTTTCATCTTTTGACGCCTCCACTCCACATGTGCAGGTCGCAGTTTGTTGCCTGCCTTGAGACCTTCTTTTTCTTGAAGCTTGTTTAGCTCCTGAATGTACATCCACCTGACGGAACGTCCGTCGGGATCCTTGATCACCTGCAGAGACGAGAGAGCATTGCGCAATAACTTGAGCATGTGGCATATGTCAAATAGAATGAAAACTCTCTGGTTAGAGTTGGCAGGATGTGAGAACCAGGGCTTCATTCCTTGAGGGGAGACAGTGAGGTCAACCCCAAGTGCTTCAATCATGGTCCAGTTCGATTGGAGCCCGTCGCATGTTATGGAACAGACAACAACACCAACGTCGTGTACCTTCATTAGACACGTGTTCACCAAGTTGGCCTTCTCTGCACCACTCATGCCGTGGATCAAGAAGTACCCACAGGGCAGCTTCCAGTGGTCGTTGAGAGCTACGAGCATGAAGACAAGGGCTTCGGTGGCAAGCGGTTGACTGTCATCGTCCACTGCAGTTCCAAGATCAATAAGTCCTCTGAACTTCTTCCCATCCCACTCGGCGTGCTTTCGAATGCTCATCTCGTCCATGAGCAAGGCACAGAGGACCTTTTTCCCCTGCTTTGCATTTTCTTCAATAGTGAGTCGCAGGGAGTGAAATGCCTCTGAGGTGAACCCAGGCTCGCCGTCAATCGAGCGGTACCATGCCCGCAATGACGACACATGGGGCAGTGCTAGGTTGAATGTGCTTCTTACATATGCATAAGCTTTAGTCGAATAGAACTGAAGTGTAAGAGCAAAAGTCCTTAACTCTGGTGGGTATTGCTCTTTCGTTACGTTTCCTTTCGTGTTTTTCAGTGCTCGAAGACAGACTTCCAGCGGCGTGCCAGAAAGTGACTTACTAAGAACGGAGGCAGCATCATTGCTAATAAGTTGCTTTTGCTTGAGGTCCTTGAGGATATCTTTCAGGTTAGAAACTTTTCCTTTTAGCCGCCTTGTAGCCTGCTGCGTGTATTTCAACTTCTTTCTTACTGCTTCTATGTGGCCCACCACGTTGTTCATCTTACGTTTCTGGGTCCGAGGGCTTTGTATGGTGTATGTGTGGTCCCGTGTTGCTGACGTGGATGGTTGTGCATCAGGGGTGTCACTTGTAGGATTAGTAGTGCCAGCGCTGCTGCCACGGTCTCTTGGAGGCTTTCTTGTCTTGTGTTGCTGAGAGAATGCCAAAAATGAACATAGACACACATCTGTCCCTACACTGAGGAAGAAAACAAATTCTAGGTTTCATTACTGTTTCTGGCAAAGTTACAGGTTGAGGCCAGCAACGTAACATCTACAAAAACACATCGTGTCTGTCCGCCTATCGGTTTTGAAAATTTTGTCTTCAATTTGGATAGCGAATGGTGGGCGAGTCTTTCATGTCTCACAGCCAATCAAGAAGCCTTACTGGGAGCTCAAGATGCTTTGAACATGTACTTTGTGAATCATATGCAGTTTAAGTAAACATCTAATTGTTAGCAATGAGATAGAAATAGCACAATTCAGGGTTCACAATTCTGTCATTAACCAGCTTGCCTGACCTCTATATCTTCTGTCAAGTAGCCAGGATTCAGAAAGACATAACAATATCTGATTACTAAACAAGAGTGTGCAAAATATAAAATTTCAGTTCGAATTGAATAGTGCCAAATAGTCACCAAAAACTTGTATATATTCAAGTATTCAATACCAAATATTTTATTTAGAATGTGCAGAAACTAAGCAAAAACAGCTCAAGCATTGTTAATGCTTGGCAAATGTATGAAAATATAGACCGGAAAAAAAGTAGAATGTATAGATTGCGCTTGAAAAAAGTAAGGACGAGCCTATTACCTTGACAAGGTGTTCAGGTAACTTGAAGAGAGTTGGGATGGCATCTTCTCTTAAGCGTACAGTTAGACCTGTTCTCTTGAAGCACGCCTCTTCAAAGTGGTCCGAGCAAACACGACTTTCTTTGGATGGCTGCCAATTTTGCCTTCGGATGTTGCGCACCCATTCTTTACAAATTTCTGGCCGACTTTGTGGAAACCTTGAACCGAAACAAGTATTGTTACAGGTCGCACTCCAATGAGACGTTCTTCCCAAAGCAATATGTGATACTTACCGATGGTACGTTTTTTTTTCGTCCTTAGACGGTTTACAGAACACCGCACAACAGCTCCTCATGACTGATCAGTGGTCTGGCTCATTAGCATCAATTCCACGTGACATCAAGTTTGACCGCGGCTCGCCTAATTGTGATTGGTCAACAGACGTACTATTGGAAACAATATGAGCGTGAACGCGCTTCTGCGGCGACATGCGGAGGCGCGTTCACGCTCATATTGTTTCTGATAGTACACACCGGAACAGTTGGACGATCGAGAACTCCGTGGCCGATATATGATGCAAAGACATCTACGCGCGACACACCTTCAAAATTTTACCGCAGAGTCGATTCTTGATAGGTATCCAAGCGTGCGAAGGCACAGAGACGCAGAGCTTCGGCGTGCCAAGGAAGCTTTATTCACGCCGCGAGACCGGCGACACTTTCGACGAGTTGTGCCTTTACATAAGGCTTCAAGCACATCGCACTCGCAAAACACATCCACACGGTGTCGATTCTTGATCGGTATCCAAGCGTGCGAAGGCACAGAGACGCAGCACTTCGGCGTGCCAAGGAAGCTTTGATCCCGCCGCGGGACCGGCGAAACTTGCTTTCGACGACTTGTGCCTTTTTCCTGCGGCACTGCGCTTTCGTAAAATTTTCCACGTGTTCACAACGGCAAGTCTCAACAATACACAGAGTCTTAAAAAACTTCTTCGGCGAATGACGACGAACGAGTAGAAAACGTGTCTGCAGCACCCAGGAAACCGCAGGCTTGACAAGGCTAGCAAAACCGCAAATCGTATCCCAAGCGAGTGAAGTCCGGTGGCTTCACTCGCGCTGCAGCGAACAAGCGGAGAAGCGCGATCCAGCAATTGTCATTGAGATCAGTGAGCCACCCCATTGGCTGGCGCGCGTTGTAGTTCCAAAGAACGCCACCCCAAAAAGAAACGACCCAGCCGCCGGTAAGAGGGCGCGGCCGGCCGCAGAGCCAGCAGAGCCCGCCCGGGCAGACTCCTGAGAGGCTGCACGGCCGAGCTCAGTGCGGCGCGCAGCTTGTAGGAATGCGATACGTATACGAATGCTCTCGCATTCCGACACGTTAGCAATTTTAAGTGTATTTGTTTGTCACACGTCTTTGCTGGAACACACAAAAATAGGCAAGTATATCTTTACCTCCGCTTTTTTATTTCTTGCGTCCGCCTTCACAAACCCCCTGCCAGAAAACAAAAATATACGTAATAAAAAGTGTTCTTTATACGCAAATTACCATTATACTGAAGCATAATAACGAATCTGAAGGCAAATGACGACCAAATGTGAATGCCAAACAATAAAATGGCGAAAAGTGTGCAAGAATCTGAATTTTCCTTCTTAATTTAACGTTTTGTGAGGTCCTAATCAGTGACTCAGCGAGACTATATAAAAAATGCGTGTCACTGTTCTGACACGCTAGACAAATTCGCATAATTTCAGTCACGTCACCATAACTACGGAGTAAAACAATTTTATAACGAAACCACATTTATATGTTCGACGGGATTGATAATCACCCTCTCGCTTCGGCACTGACCGTTTTTTCGGGCATCAGTGGTGTTTAGTAACGTCTTGCATTATTTTGTTGTTGTTGTTATTGTTTTTTTTTTTTTTTTGCTTTCTGCATGGGATGTCATATTGTAAGCTCGCAGCGGAAGAATAAAACGCGTGGAAAGGTTTTTATAGCGACCTGAAGCCTGTGTACTTGATCTCGAAAGCGTTGAGAGACGCAGTTAAAGAAAACGCGTAACTTTAAAAATACTTTTTTTACAAGAGGGTTTGTGAGAATAAAGGGTTGCTATGGTGCAAAGTTGCGCTCCACTTGTAAGATGGAATCATGGACGGAGTAAAGAGGCAGTGTGTTTGCTACATGCGCATAATTTCGTGTTGAAACTTTTAATATGGCCCTATATAGTAGTCAAGTGCTGAAGTTATGATTTGATAACAAAAGAAAACAGTGCTGGATTTTGGCTTTCACCTAAACGACATAGTTATGACTTAGACGAGCGAGAAAACAAGGAAAGAAACGGCTTGCAAAAGCTCTAGAGGTTAGAAGATGAAACGTAACTCGACGATGGTTGCTCTCAATATTGCGCAAGAAGGAAGTGAAAAGTGTACCCATCAGATGAAGGTTAAATAGTGTCTTTTTCTCTGGAGTTATATGTACATGAATTAATTTCTTTTTTTGAATCGTAACTGAAGGAATTTGAACCTGCCTTTGCACCGAAGTCTTTAAAAGCGTTGGTCCTTGTTTGCACAAAGCACAATTTAATACTAAACAAAATATCGGCGGGCTAGTCGGATATTTATTCTCAAGCGAAACACATACTCTACTTGCGACCGGAAAAACTTAATGAACACAGAAATGGGAATAAGCCTTTTGACGCACCTAGTAGGGAATGCTCGAATGGTAAACGAATGTTCTAATAGTGAAACAATGTTCGAATAGCGAATGAGCTCTCGAACTGATCGCCTTTGTCTAATTGTTTCAGTTACCTCAAAGTAACTTGCACAGTAATTAATATAATGCAGAACATCCATAAGCCCGTCTGCGTTTTTATGCATTCTCTGTGCAGTGTCGTCGTTTTTTATTTTTATTTTTATTTTACAAACAGTTACAAGTCGTAATGTTCTTGCGGACACCAGTAAAGGTATTCCATGAGTGAAGACTTGTGAATGAAGCGCAGCTATTTATTAATTCATTCATTCATATGTTTCACCTTAAGGGTCCGTTAAGGGCACTAAAATGGGGGGGGGGGGGGGTGAAATGATGCCTATACAAAAGCCCAAGTACAAACATGATACACTCAGGATAAACTCACGCAATTTATGCAATATTGAAATGTTGGAAACAAAGATAATAACAAGAAATATAAAGTTTTACTGAAAAAAAAAAGTCATCCGGGTGTACGATGGCGACAATAGAGGATATGTGATTGGTCTAGTCGCTGATGGCTTGAGGAAGAAGCTATCGATTAAAATTAAAAGTGTTAGTAAAACTAGAAATGTGTTAACGATGTGTTTTTGAGGTTGGGAGTCTGGTGGTAGATTTTATGAAGAAGGCAAAGCTAAGAGATCGTCCTGCCAAGCTGCAGAAGAGACATGGTTAGTTGGCTTTATATTGCTGAGACACTGAAAAAGGATCATAAGTGGATAAGCTGAAATCTGTTCTTAAATGCTTCCAGGTTATTGATGAGGTACAGCTGATGGGAGGTCCAGATGCCGGCAGCACATTCTAATTTTGCTCTAACGTACATGTCATATGACAGCTTAGGGACAAGAGGGAGTGTACTTCTTAAGTTACGTCTGATTAGTCCTAGAGTTCTAGACGAGTCTGCAGAGATGGCTTCAATGTGGTTATTCCAGAAAATCTTTGATGCTAGCCATACACCAAGATATTTATACACAGAGACTGCTTCAATCAGCTCGGAGTCTAGAAAGTATTGAAAGGACAGAGTCGATTTTTTCTTGGTAAAGTGGATTAGTTTTCATTTAGATTTGTTTAAAGACATCATTCACTTTTTGAACTATTTGTTAATTTTACCTAGGTCTCCCTGAATTTTTTTTTTTTTTTTTGTTAACGCAATTAATGCAAAGGTGCAAGCGAGCTGGACAAGAATGATGATAATAATCCCTGGAGAAGGGGGACCAGGGGGACAAAGGACAAATACAAATCTCCAATTACAGCTAGATGACTGTTGCGTGATCGAAAAAATCCGCCTGGTCATGGTATCGAACCAGGGACCTCTCCATTTCCAGTGGAGCGCTCTACCACCTGAGCTAACCAGGGGTTAGACGTCAGTAGAGCAAACAGGTTTTATCAGCTGCCACCAGTCGAACACCAACAAGCGTAAAAGGCCTGCATATTAAGGTTTGACCTTAAAGGCCATTTACCTTTTTTGGCGTTCGACGGGTGGCAGCTGAAAAAACCTGTTTGCTCTATTGACGCCTAATTCCTGGTTAGCTCAGTTGGTAGAGAGCTGTACTAGAAATGGAGAGGTCCCTGGTTCGATACCAGGACCAGGTGGACTTTTTCTGTCCCGCACCAGTCATCTAGCTGTGTTTGGAGATTTGTGTTTGTCCTTTGTCCCCCTTGTTCCCCTTCTCCAGGGATTATTATCATCAGTCTCCCTGAAGCTGGTTATTATCATGCACAAGGATTACATTGTGATAAATGACACTGTCGTCAGCGAACAGAAGTATGTTTCAGAAAATGGCACTAGAAAGGTCATTTATAAAGGTTAAAAGAGTAGAGGCCCAAGCACAGACCCCTGGAAAACGGTAAAATATACATTCGTTACGGAATATTCCTGATTATTCATGTACGTTAGCTTCCCGAGGAGAATAAAAAGTCTCGAATCCAAGCAAACATTAATTGGTCAAAGCGAAGAGATGATAACTTAGAAAGCAGGTGTTGATGAAGGAGACGGTCAAAAGCTCTAGAAAAATCAAGGGATACTGCATCAGTCTGGGCATGAAATTAAAAATTAGGGTGTTCACATACTAACCTTGAACCGTTGAACACACAATGTTAATGTGTTGCATACAAATCACGGAGCCATGTTTCACAGACAAGTCTCTCTTGAAACTCATGTGTCTACAACTCCTTTAGGTATGGTACCCGTGAAGCGATTTTACCCCCTTCGGTTTCCACATCAAGAAAGCGAAGCGAGCTTACGGCACGACGTCTAGCAGGAAGAACGTATGTTGTGACCTAGGCCGCTCGTGACGCGTACAGATTGCACGAGTAAGCCCTGACGTAATTTATCTTTTGACGTAATCAAACTCTTGCTCTCCCCCCGCTCCTTCTAATGGCTCTTCGTCCGTCGATGCAACCAACGGACAGACGGGACGCCGTCCTTGAGACGTGGCGATGTCAGTTACATTATTAGCACGTTATTGAAGGCGCGGTCCGATGCGCATCGAGCATGCAGCGGAAAAGGAGTTATGAGGTCTCAGTGCAAAAGGTAAAGAGCTTGAGAGCTAGGGTACCCAAATACGCCCGCGTACATGCATGATTCCATGAGTAATAGAACCACCTCGGCTAGTTGGCCGGGCTTCTCACTCGCCATGTGACAAAGAACAGTGTTTTGTTTACAACAATTGGCAATGGCATATAAGTTTCTCGCCATGCCGATAATTAGAATGCCTTAAAGTGTTCAAGACATTTTCTTTTTACTTTCTCAAATTGTGTATTTTGAACGTTTATATGTATAAGTAACACATTTTCTTTCCTTCTCGCGCTATACTCCATCCAACAACCTACATGAGTTACGAGGAAAAGCACGACCATGACAGCCTAGCTCTACCCAATTCAAGGTTCAACTTTACTTGTTTTTGTTTTGTCTTTTTCGACAAGGAGGGAGAAAAAAATGGGCAAAACTCTGCTTGACAAAGTTACCTCCTGCCCCAGCAAATGATCATCAAGTCAAACAGAGCAAAAAGTAAAAAAAAAAACGATTACAACATAGAATATTTAACACATAGTGAATTGCCAAAATCAACCGAACACGACGTTTTCTACAACAATTTCAAGTTCAAAACCTAGTGATGAAAAATAGCGTCCAACCTTGTTTCACTGGCATACTTAAATGCAGTTACGCTAAGTCATAGTTATACACACTACACTCTTGGACAACGCCCTGTGGCTATGCAGTCAAAGCTATGGGCACTCGTGTGCTTGCGCATCTTGAGCGCCCATGAAATCTGTGAACGCGCACGCTTCGTCCTTCTGAAATAGCTGTTCGAGAGAATATAGTGTGGTAACTGCGACTAATCGTAACAGCAGTAATTTAACTACGGTTAAGGGTGCCCGTGTAACAACGGTATTAAGGCCCGTTCACAGTCTTGCAACCGAATACGACCGAGAGAGACGATACCTGTTGAAACCTCTTAAAATTTCTTAGGACGAGAGAACACACTGGCACCCTGGCGCCATCTATGGCGTGACCCTGGAACTGCATTTCACAAGAGCGAAGGTTCTGCGGGATTTCCGAGGTAAAATGTGCGTAATACCTGTAAGAAAGGCTCGTTTATAACGTTGACTAAAGTTTTTCGAGCCAACAAAGAAAGAATAATGCGCGAGAGAAATAGACAATATGCCGGACCGCCAAGTTTACACTGCTACCCAATAGATGGCGCCAGTGTGTCCTCTCGTTGTAAGAGGTTTAAGAGGTCCTAAGGCACCAGGTTTTAAGAGGTCGCAAGAGTGTGAACGAGCCTTAAGTCTTGAACATTCCATTATATATAGTTATTTCCGGGGCATGGTACCGTCGAAGCATCGGCATGACGAATGGCATGCACATGAAGATTTCGTCGTATGTCTTCTAAAGGAAAATGCCCACCAAGGCAACGGTCATGCCCGAGCCATTCGTAACTCCAGCCCGCCGCTCGCCCTCTCGCGGGTGAACGGAGAACCAGAGGAGCGGGGACGGCAGCCGGCGGCGGCGGCGCGGAAACGGTGGCATGGACTGTCGGCCTTGATGCGTGAAGCCGTTTAAACGAAAATAGTGAGCGCGTTAAAATGTAAATTCTTGTGCTCCGCCTCGAAACAGCGTTGCACGAAGGACCGGGATGTCTAATTTCATTAGGGACTTTTCCTATATCGCATACGCTGCGGATTTCTGGACTTGTGCATGGCTGCCAGCTCAATCTGTGCTCATCGTGACGGCAAACGCTCCAGCTAATCATGCATGGGTAAATTACTTCGAAAATGTAATTTAATTACAATTACAATTACTTTGCTCCAAAACTAGTTTAACTACAATTACAATTACTACCACGTAAAAAGTAATTCATTACAATTCCAAATTACTTTTTAAAAGTAATACAATTACTTTACAACTACTTATCTTTGAGAGCGACCCGACTTGGGCCATATAACTTTAAACGAGTTGAATAGAATGCAAAGCACTAGTTCATTTCTTGCCCCCATGTTTGAGGAGGCTTCAGCATCGCTGCATAAATGTAACATATGGTATTTTCCTTTTATGAATTTTTTTTTAAAAATTAACTTAATGATTTAATGATAGAACTTGACAATCTGGTAATTGAGTCCTACGTTCTTATATTTTCAATAACTAATAATAAATTAGTTCATATACTTGAAGACGTCAGATCGCTAAAGAAAGAATTGGGTTGGCACACTTTTGTTAGCCAGGCAAATAAAAATACCCAATCAGTCGTATCTGAATATTTTAATGGTGTTAATATAAAATTACACACCAAACGCGCTAATACGACCACATTCACATACAAACATCATGTTATTGTAAATTCTATACATTGAGTTAAAAGTATAAGGCTTCAGAAATATATAAGAACCGATTCTGGGGCTCCCGAATCAATGGTGACAATATTCACAGGTGCGAGGTTAGTCTCCAAAATTCTTATGGAAATAATATCCGAAGTAAAACCAGGAGGAAATAAACGTGAAAATAATACAAAGAAGCAAATATGCGATAGTACTGAAAGAGGGACGTAAAATACTAGCAAAAAAAAAAAACTTAAAAGACAATTAAACTTCCCAACCTCGGCTGAAAGCTGAAGCTCAATTTTTTAAATATATTTTGGCATGTTTACGTTATTGTTTTCTGCTCGCACCACAGACTGCGCCACACGGCGCCGTTGAAGTAGGCTCCAAAGAGGATTGTCTCTCAGCCCGCAATGTAAGCAACAAAAAGACAAAGCAAAGCGACGCTATTTTTGTTGTGCGTGCGTGTGCGTGCGTGTCTATGAGTGCGAGTGTGTCACCGAGCGCTAGGCCGATTGTGCGAGCGTTGAGGCTTACAGAGGAATTCCGTCGGCGCCGCAAAGTCTTGCAAAAGTAATTGTAATTGTGCCTGAAATCACTTACGCTACAAAGTAATTTAAATTACAATTACAATGTCTTTTAGTCGAATGTAATTAATGAAAATTACAAATTACCGACATGTAATTGAATTACAGTAATTCAAATACTGTAATTTAATTACTACCCAAGTATGCGCTAATAATGTTGAGCTCTAGCGTACGGTCTACGAAAAGTCTATTCTTTAACCTAAGTAGGAGAAAACTCGTCGCGCAACGGTATGTCGAGCACTACACATCGGGAATGGGTTCGCGTTTTAGGGCCGTTACAAGAACATGACCATTTATTCTAAGCACTTTCAAAAGACAGAATACGCGTACTTGCTTTCAGGTAATTACAAAGCAAATAAAGAAATGCTCGAAGCATCTTAAGCGCGTCTGTGTTAGCCAGCCGTTCATGACGAGATCTTAGAACGGGCAG
Organism: Ixodes persulcatus; assembly: GCA_013358835.2. Lineage (NCBI taxonomy): Eukaryota > Metazoa > Arthropoda > Arachnida > Ixodida > Ixodidae > Ixodes > Ixodes persulcatus. Next base: position 141,210 of record JABSTQ010009119.1, read on the forward strand.
TTTTGGCGAGGGGGGCCGCAACGTTGCAAATAACTGTACGAAAAAAAAATGTACGGTACATTATTTTTTTTGTTGGATAGAGAAATAAACAAACCCTTAAAAACACTGATTATGTTAAAGGCAGTTTTAGAATAGCGTTACCGCAGGCTACCGTTGGCTACCATGAGCACGGCAACGCTCCTGGCGCGCGCTGGAAATTGTGCTTCAAAGGCGCAGCGCGAGCTTCCGGTTGTAATACTTCACCGCACGGTAGCCTGCGGTAACAAACTCCCTATCAATAACAAGAGAGCAGTTTGATCACGTGTTGCAAAACGCTGAAATCGAGACGGTGAACAGCGAGTTTCGAGCCTGTCACACGAAGACATCAATACCGTGAACGCTGCTCTTCCAGAGCTTGACGGTCACCATTCGAGGCTCACTTTTTAGACTAATGGCCAGGGCAAAGCGCAAACACGATATCTTCATCACCCTCAAAAATATTCTGCCACGAACAGTGACGTGGCCGGTGCCTAAAACGCGCTCACCCACCACAAAGCTTCGCAAGTTGTGGTTTCTGCAACTTTTAAATATCAGCATGCTCGTTTTTCTAACGCGCATCAACATCTCCGTCACCTGTAATATGATTCTGCCCTAACCGCTTCGCATTTCAAGACAAATCATTTTTAGGGCGCTGACCAGCGTCAGCGAACAGGCGCACGGGAAATCCTGGAGAATCTATCCCCGTCTCATCCGCCATCTTGGAACTACCGCCCCGCCACCTATAGGGCGTTGGAGTTGCGAATAGCCCGAGCCCAAGCGGAATGCTGACGCAGTGCTCGTGTTAAATACGCAAGCTGCTCATGGCGGTATAACGACTACGTCACCACCTCTGTTCCAGTAACAATAAGAGAAGGCTTTGCGATAAAGAAACGAAATTAAATATGCGGCATCTGTTTCTGATATTTCAGAATGGCAAAAAAACTTTCAGCCTCTCCACTCTGGTGAAGAAGGAATACCAGCGGAGCTGTACAATGGAAAGTAATGGCCGGCCGCAAGTCGGCAAGCCAGAGTGGAAAGGCTGCCGCCATCTATGGGCGACGGCGACAACCAGATACGTGGCTTGCCGCCGTCGCTCATAGATGGCGGTAGGTGTCCAGAGTTCGATGTCCTCATTTCTTTGCGGGGGACACGATCCTGGGGAAACTAGCCCTTAACAGCTCCGCTGTAAAAAAAAAACTTATGGTTTAGCAGCGTTGCCTGTTAGCATGCACCTTTTCAGCGCTTATCTCCCAGGCCAAAAAACAACAACAAAGAAGTGCCGAGTCAATTGACTTTAAACGCATGTGCAGTGTGTGCTATTCCGCTGCAGAGAGCTACTGCAACCTAATGAAAAATACACCAGGCAATCCTGGTGTGACATCAGAGAATCCTGGTGTGGCACCAGAATATCTGGTGTGCCCACCAGCAATGCTGGTGTATCGAGCACACCAGCCTGGTGTGCCCACCAGAAATGCTGGTGTACCCGCACACCAGCCTAATGGGTACTCCAAGAGAGTCTGGTGTCACACCACAAGGGCTCATGTGTCCACCAGGCAGCCTGGTGTGCACACCACACAGTTTGATGTGACCCCAGATTTGTGTTTTTGTTAACTTTTCCCCCCGTCCGCGAGCGTGTTTTCTATTAGTTTGTGTGCCGCCCAGTCTCCCGACGTGGTGCCTTGTTTCCTCCCGTCTTGGTGGTCGCCGGAGACCCCGCAGCGGGCTCCTTTGTGCTCAAGAAGTGTCCACCTCGTCCCGAGCACATTGCCGTGCGGCCTTGAGCAGCTTGGGGCGCTCGCCGGCTCGCCTCCTCGAGGGTTTCTCTTTCCCTTTCCGTCGGTATTCTTGTTTAACTTTGAGAAAATAAAGGAGTCTTCTTTGTGAGTCTAAGCCGAAAAGATGTGTGTTGGTGCGCTTTCCTCACTTCCGACGAGCTTGGTTTGGTAGCAAAAAACAAAGAAAGCTAGTAATTATTACAGTTCTTGGTGCCGAAAACTGGGAATTAACGGCCAGATCGTGCCTACTATGAGCGAGGAGGGCGTCGACTGCCTGAAGTGAAAGAGGATTACCCTGCGAGCCGTCACAACAAAGATCATCAACGAGATTGGCGTCCTGCTGGCCACGGATACAACCGACATCGGAGAGCTCGAAGAAACATTTGATATTCTTCTACTTAACGAGGCTTCCCTGAAAGAGCTGGACAGAGAAATCGAGCCATCTGATGAATATGATGCATTAGAAGAGGATATTTCTGGCACGGAGGGGTACGCGGAACGGATGCGTAACTAAGACACGAGTCAACCGCAAGCTGAAAGGCCAAGAAATGCAGAACGACAGGGCGTCCGGTTCTTCGACGCAGGGCAGTGGCTCCGGACCAACTCCAGTTGATCACGCCCAACTCCCTACAACAGAAAAGCTTCCGAAGCATTAATGTTGTGCTTTTTTTGCTGTTTTGAATAAAGTATTTATGACAGCAGCGTTGTTGTCAGACTTATCATTGTACCCTTTTTTGTGAGCAAAGCAACACCCAGTCAACAGGTGCTCTGGTATCACACCACAACAAAACCTGATGTCCCACCAGAACACCAGATTGCTGGTGTCACATCAGAACACCAGATTGCTGGTGTCACACCAACACACCAGATTTCTGGTGTCACACCAGAACACCAGATTGCTGGTGTGAAAATGTCCCAAATCACACCTGTGAAAAAGTCTGGTGTCACATCAAGTCACACCAGCCCTCGGCCTGGTGTATTTTTCACTAGGGTGCACATGTTCTGAACACGTTCCACTGCCCAGTAGACAATATTAGGGGAGTGTAGATGCCGATTACTGGTATTATCTGTAGGAGATGAACTGAGCAAGAGGAGGAGTTGAGAGCACACTGGATCATTAAAGCGCCTAGCTGTGATTGGAAGGATGGTGGGTGGACGCAGAGGCTAGCTGACCCTTTCTCTACCCACTGTTTGAGTGGAACGGGGTTGAACGCCGAACGCTTGAAACAGACAGTGTTCTTGTTTTCTTTGATTGGAGAGAAAGAAAGAGAGAGGAAAGTGAGTGAGCGTGGCTAGAGAAGAGGACAGTTAAGGTTTGCGCATATGCTGTTAAAAAAAAATTAATCTACAAAGGAAAGTTGACGCAGAATGTTTTCTGTCTTTTGCCGTTGCATCGAATGTTTGTTTTCGTTGACAAACAGGAACTGTACCATCAATCTACCAAGAAAAGCCGAATAGAACATGTCCCGCCTTTCCGCATTACATTCAATGTACTGTTTTTGTTCACAAACAGGAACTGTACCGCAGAAACGCAAAGGAGCTATTTAAACAATGAGCGTCAATTTCTCTTCATGAATTGAAGAATCTCTATGTTCTTGTTGCAACTTTCTTGCACGTTCAGCGTGTCTGGAAGCGACAAAAAAAAAAAAAACATCTTTTATTTATATGGCACTTTATTACTCCGCGAGTGCACACCACTACACGAACCGCAGCACGCAGCTCGCGGAGCGTTGAGGGCGACAGCCCGAACATCACGCCACTCAATCGAATTGAACCAGTTCCTGCGCCGCCCGTTAAAAAACGCATTGAGTTCACCGGCTTCAAGTTTTCAACCGCTGTTTTCCAACTTATACACTCAATCATAGCCTCCTCTATACTCACAAAGCTTGGCAGGTCGACGACGGAGCCATAGAGTGCCCGGGCGCAGATTTGGAGCACGAGGATCTGGTAGCAGAGAGCATTTCTCGGGAAACCTGGTATTCAGCGCACAGCTTTTGCAGCGACGAGGGCCCGAAACAGGGTTTTCGAACCCGACGAGAAAAGAAGCGGTAGCGCGAGGAACGCGAGGAGCACCAGCGGACATTCCATCGCTCGGGAAAAGTGTGTTTCGGCGTCTCGCCGCAGCGGGGCGCCTGCTATATGCCTCTCCTCGGGAGATTGAGGCCGAGCTTAAGGCAGAAGGAGAGAAGTGGGTGGGTCTCGAGGCCCAGGTTGAGGAGCTGACAAGGCAGCTTAGTCATGAGAGGGAGCAACGGGTCGGCCTCGCCAAGCAGGTGGAAGAGCTGGGGGAAGTATGGAAGGCGGGTTTATATTTGCGTAAGAGGGAGTGTGACTGTAGGATAGAGCTCCTGGAAGGGGTAATTCGAGCGAGTGAGAGTAGCGAGGGAAGAAAGCAGGAAGTGTCAGTTCTAGCGGGGCGAACCACCAATCTGCAGGCTGGGGTCACTGGTGGTCTGGAGTCCAGCCTGTTGACTGGCGGGCTCGGCGACGCTGGAGAGCTGAGTGACCCTCAACTCAATAGCGCCGTCGAGCAGCGGGCGTCGGGCAGTCAGGTGACAGGAGATAAGTCGCAAGACAAGGGCGCGCAGGTACCAGGGGGATCTAGGGTACTGGTAGTGGGGAGCTCTAACGTAGCACGGGTTAAGAGGGGTGTACTGAACAGGGTGAAGGGAGACCAGAAGGTAACCGTTGAGGTCCAGCCAGGGAAGTGTATGGTGGATGCTATGACCACAGCATGTGAGGGGGTGTGGGATAACCGGGAGGGAAGGAACCTAGTAATAGTTCATGCGGGACTTAATGATGTGCTCAAGGGCAGGAGCCGGAACCTCGGAAAGCAGCTAAACGTGGGGATGCGTATGCTGAGGGACGTGTCTGAGAATGTGCACGTGGTTGTGTGCACCATTCCAGAAGTTCGGGGGCAGTCTGGGATAACGGAGAGGAGGGTTGTCGAAGCCAACAGAGTAATTAAGGGTATGCGTCGACAGCTTCGGTACGACGTAATGGAAGTGAACTGGGAAGTGTACGAGGCTGGCTCCCGCCCTTTTGCAGATGGCATTCACTACAGTGAGGCCACGGGTTACAGGGTGGGAGATAGGTTGGGCCGCAAGGTGACTGCTTTTTTGGGGGGACCGAGGGCCCTGGGGGCACTGAAGTAACTGAAAACCCAACAAAGTCAGGAGAGGCACCCAGGGTGAAAAAGAGGGGAAAACGTAAGAACAGGTATAAACAAACAGCACAATCAGGTATTGGATATATTAACATGAAGGGTGGTAGAAATAGGTTGAAATGGGAAGAGGTAGAGGAGCAACTAAGAAAGGAGGATTTAGAGGTGTATGGGTTTGTGGAAACACATCTCAGAGACATAGAGCAGCCACCTTGCAACCCTGACTATGTGTGGGAAGAATGCAACAGAATGGAGGGAACGAGGAAGGGAGGTGGAATTGAAGCATTTATTAAGAAGAACATGAACTTTCAAAGGATCAGAAAGGAGTGCTCCGAACATTTGTGGCTGAAAGGAAAACTCGCTGGGGAATCAACAGTCCTTGGAGTTATTTACTGATGGACAGGGACAGTTGCTAAAGAGGAAAACAGAAAGATGATTGATTGCATATCAAGAGACATTAGTGAGCTAGGGGAAGGCTCTGAAATAATTATTATGGGAGACATGAATGCCCATATCGAGGGTCTGGATGGGTATACGGACTCAACTGGAAGCATATTACTAGAAATGGTAGAAGAGCTTGACTTAGTTTTATGTAATACTAGTCAGAAGTGTGACGGGCACATAACGTGGGACACTGGCAATCTACATTCAACTTTAGATTACGTACTCATGTCACACAAAATATATGATAAGTTAAAAGTAATGAAAATAGATGAAGAAGGTTCCAAAAGTGTTGGTAGTGATCACAAACGTATTAATCTGAATTTCGCCAGAGAAGTAAATGCTGAAACTAGACAACATAAATCAAAGCAAACTTTCTGCAGCGACAAAGAGTTGGAAATAGTAGCTGAAAGAAGAGAAGAAGCAGTTTCAGGGCAACGGTATACAGATTGGACCTATGAGAGCCTAACTAGGCTTTTTTCTCTGGAACTCGACAAATTTCAGACTAAACGAAAGGGGAAGCAAGGACATAGACCGAAACGCTGGTGGGACAAAGAAGTGAAGCAAGCGATACAGAAACGTCAGGAAGCCTCTAGAGAACACAGGCATTTTAAGCGTAGTGGGGAGTCAGAAACGGAAGTAAAAAAAAAGGGACACTTTTATAACATATCGATGAGAGGCATCCGGTTTGATCAATGCGAAAATTCAGAGAAAGGGTGAAGAATGAATGAGTAATGTAAGCAAGAAAGATAGAAACGCAGCCAAGAAGTTTTGTGAGCACTTGAACTCACTCGGTGAAACGACGCAAGCTAGACAGAGGTTCATACTCTCGCATCAGGGAGATCAATTAGAGGGAGATGATGCGATACAATATATAGCAGCAGTGATGGAGGAGAAATTTCGGGAACGGGTGCATGTGGAAGATAGGAGAACCGAAGGCAGTATCAGTCCAGCTTTTGACATCGCGGATTTCGGACAAAGAGAATGGGAAAAGGCGGAACGAAGAGTCCCTAGTGGCACGTCGACAGGCACAGATGGTATCCCAATCAAGCTGGTGAAGAATTTGGGTCCTAAATCTAAGGCAAAACTAAGGGAGGTAGTGAGCACTATGGTAACAAAAGGAAATATTCCAGATGAATGGAGGCTTAGTAGAATGAGTATGATATATAAGGAAAAGAGAGATAAGTCTGATATTAGGAATTATCGTCCCATAACCGTGACACCAGTTATTTACAGGTTGGTAATGCAGATTATAAAGAACAGACTGGAGGAATGAGTAGATTGCGAGGGCATGCTGGGCGAGTTACAGAACGGGTTTCGGAAACAAAGAAGGTTGGAGGATAATATATTCTTTCTAACACAGTGCATAGAAATAGCGCAAAACGAAAACAGACAGCTCTGGCTGGCATTTCTGGATATCAAGGGTGCCTATGACAATGTGAACCAAAGGAATCTGTGGGACATAGTGGAGAGCTTAAACCTAGATGAAGGACTAACAGCAATATTAAGGAGCATTTACAAAGATAATTATTTATTTATTTATTTATTTATTAGTTACCTACATTTCGCCCTGGGGGCATTATTGCAGGGGGGTAACTTACATGTAAACAAAACATTTGAACACAACATACACGTATCTACTGTAAGCTGCTAACATCAGCACAATGCAAAACAATACAGTAGTCATGGATCATTCTCGTGTAAGTAACGACTTAAAAGACAATCAAATGTTTCATCCGAAGCCGAAACCACAGCTTCGGGGAGCCTATTCCACTGATTTATTGTTCGTGGGAAAAATGACGATTGAAAAACAGATGTGCGGCATGATATTTCCCGTATTTTCTTTGAGTGGTCTAATCTCTGGGAAGTAAAAGTAGGTGGTTTTAGGTAGATGTTTTTATCAATTCCGGTACGTTCACGAACCACTTTATTCAGAAAAGAGTACCTTGATAACCTCCGGCGAAGTTCGAGCGAGTCCCATGACAATGATTTTTTTAATGCCGTGACACTGGTATGAAAATGATAAGAGTTAGAGGTGATTATAACATGGAAAGGAAAGGCAACGGGGGAAATAGAGATAAGACGAGGCCTTAGGCAGGGGTGCCCGTTATCGCCTTTGCTGTTTATGTTGTATCCGAGAGGATTGGAAGATAGACTAGAGAAGAGTGGGCTCGGATTTGACCTTTCGTACGGTAAGCTAGGCCAAAATATTCAGCAATCCTTACCGGTACTGATGTATGCGGATGATATCGTACTAATGACTAACAACAGGATAGATCTGCAGAAATTAATGAGCATCTGTGGTAGGGAAGGAGAGGAATTAGGTTTAGAATTCAGCAGTGAAAAATCAACAGTGATGATTTTTAACAGCAATGATGAAGTTGAGAGAGCCAGTAATACAAGTATCTAGGAGTTTGGATATGTGACGGTGCAGAATATCTCAGTGATCATGAAAAGTATATAACAGGTAAGGGCAACAGAAATGCAGCTGTAATAAAAAATAGAGCACTTTGGAATTACATCAGGTATGAGGTGGTGAGAGAGATTTGGTAAGGGGTCATGGTGCCTGGCTTGACTTTTGGAAACGCAGTGCTATGCATGAAATCCGAAGTGAATGCAAGACTAGAAATAAAAACGCGGAGTAGGTAGGCTGGCTTTGGGGGCACATTGCAAAACGCCAAACCAGGGAGTACAAGGAGGCATGGGATGGGCGTCATTTGAGGGCAGGGAAGCTGTGAGCAAGATAGAATTCGGTGATCGGTTGAGGCAAATGGATGGGGAGCAATGGGCACGAAAAGTTTTCAGCTATTTATACATGAGCAGTATAGACACAAATTTGAGACGGCGCACTAGGAAATTAAGAGGAACGTTTTTGGCTATAGTGGAGTTACGGAACAGCACGTATCAGTTAAGAAGAAAGTTAAAGCCACAGAAAGAGATCGGTGGCTAGAGGGAAAGCAGACAAAGACAGCTCTGGGAAGCTATAGATTAAACCAAACGGTTATTGTCAAGGAAAGCATTTATGACAATTCTAGGGGAAGCTCATTGTTGTTTGAGGCAAGGACAGGTGTTTTGCGAACCAGAACATACAGAGCGAAGTACGAAGAAATGGATACAGTGTGCGCTGTTTGTGGAGAAGAGGACGAGACGGCTGAGCACTTGATACTCTACTGTGAAGGGCTTCACCCTATGCCTACCGAAGACAACATAGATTTAAAAAAGTCATTGGGTTTTAGACACAGCGAAGGAAAAGTGGATTTCAAGACAGTAGAGATTACCAAGCAAAGATTAAGTGAATGGTGGCAGAAAGCGAGAGAAAACTGGGTATTTTCTTATTAACTAATGGCAAGGGGGTTTTATAGCCTCACTTTATTTTCATTGCGGAGTGAATATAGTTTTCACATTTAAATATTCTAAGCTTAAATGGTAAAACAAAATGGCTAGGTGGCGTAAGCTACCGCCCGATCCAAAGGGCTCTGCCGGATTCATCCATTCATCATCCATTCATCCATCCATCCTAAGGTCCCTGTATAGACCAAGGAGGTAGAGGGGCTTAGAGTGATAAACCGGAAGTTCCAAAGTGGCACCCCCCCCCCCCCGGTTGCCGCCATGTTATACACAAAAGTGACACCTCGGCTATGTTCCAAATCTTACCCGAGTAACCTGCCTCCTACGTCAGCGGGTAATACCACGTGACATCGCGAGTAAACGATCCGCGACTCGATTTTGGAACGGCCGGGGTAATCACCTGGATACTATGCGGATTGGCTTCGTCTTGGGCTACGGCAAAAGAAAACAGCAGCGATGGCAGAAAATAGCAGACGATCCTTTTGATCATGAAGAAAGCACTCGAAGAGACGATAATATTAATGACAACGCGGTGTTTTTTGAGGTGGATTCACCAGCTCCTTTTACTCACCTTCCTTTTGAGCTGTATATTGAGATAAAAATTACTTACTCCTTACAGTTAGACATAAAAAAAAAATGTGTTTTTATTAATCAGCGCGATTGCCCTAAACGCACGTATTCCACGCATTGTAATTTGCACCGATCATGTTTTGCAGAAATTGATTCCACACGGTGTAGTGGTGCAGCGCGAGGGTGCTTTCTCAAGAATGACATGAAACTTACGTTCGCTTTGACGCGAATATGATTACAATAAAATCTTTGAAACCTTCACTGCTTTACAAGCGTTATCCTCTCATTACACACACTCTGGAGGAAACAAAAATACTACCTTATCATTTACTGCGTTCAAACATTTTCAGCCTTGAACGTGAGAATACGGCATTCCCTCCAACGCCGAGGACGAGAATGCGGAGAAGCTCCTGTTTACGCTCGCACTCTGATAATAACAAGTATACCTTCCCGGGGAAGGTGCACGGTCTGGATGTAATGCAGTCAATTCGTGCGTTGAAAACAGCAAATCTCAATAACCACACATGCTGCACCTCATTCTTTGTCATTTCGAACGTCCGCCACCAAAACCAACGGAGCTAGCGAGCTTTCGGCGGCTGTCGTCGCAGAAAGCAGACGACGAACAGATCACGTGACGTATTTACTCGATTTGATCCGACTTTACCCCCCGACCGAGGAAGGTAGCGGGAGTAATTACTCCAGAGTAAACAACCCGCTTCTGGAACGCAGGTTCTGACGTCATCGAGTAAGCTCGAGTAAGTTTTGGAACGCCACGGTACGAAACCTTTACTCTGGAGTCGGATCGAGTAAATTTTGGAACACACCCCTCGTGACGTCACGAAACCAAATACGTGATTTCACAGTAGAGATGGCAGCGCCCATAGCCTGTGGGGGCCGTTAGAGACGTGGGCGACGTGGGTCCGAGCAGAGGAACGGGAATCGCGGCATAGGACCGGTTTATTACCATTTCTGCGTTTTTCATGCCCTCTCATGAAGGTATAACATGGGAATTCCACGGCCTGCATTTTTTCGTCGGGTTTTCGTTCCTAGTCGACGTGATATTCGCAAAATAGTAAGACAAAATGAGCCGCACGTTGGTTGGTAATCGCTAAGCGTTGTTTGAACGTCAGTTGAACATCACAGATTTGCTGTGTGGATCACGCGTGGAAGAACAATTTTGGAACGACAGCAAGCAACTCAAGTCCACTGGAGAAACCCTGTCGGGATCTCAGTACTTTATTGCAGTCGCCAAATCACCCTGCCGACGCAGTCTTCCACCGGAACAGAGCAGCTTCTTTGGACTTCACGACGCGTGCCTTGTAGCAAGTTTGGTGAGAGGTTTCTGTCTGCCAGTGTCCCATTGGTGCGAACTCTTTTTCCTTCAGCTGTCCCAAAGCTCTGTGTTTCCCGGATTTGACGCGATGGTGGCGTGCAAAGTGTCTCGACTGCCGTTGTGTCCGCCTCAGCAAGTCGCCAAATCGCCAAGTCTTCCACCGGAACGAAGCAGCTTCTTTGGACTTCACGACGCCTGCCTTGTAGCGAGTTTGTTGCGAGGTTTCTGTCTGCCAGTGTCCCATTGGTGTGAACTCTTCTTCCTTCGGCTACCCAAAAGCTCTGTGTTTCCCGGAATGGACATGATGGTGCCGTGCAGAGTGTCTCGACCGCCGTTGTGTCCGCCTCGGTCAGACGCCAAATCGCCAAGTCTTCCACTGGAACGAAGCAGCTTGTCTGTCCTTCACGACGCGTGACTTGCAGCGAGTTTACTGCGAAGTTTCTGTCTGCCCGTGTCCCATTGGTGCCAACTCTTCTTCCTTCGGCTTCTCCAAAGCTCTGTGTTTCCCGGAATGGACGTGATGGTGCCGTGCAGAGTGTCTCGACCGCCGTTGTGTCCGCCTCGGTCAGACGCCCAATCGCCAAGTCTTCCACTGGAACGAAGCAGCTTCTCTGTCCTTCACGACGCGTGACTTGCAGCGAGTTTACTGCGAAGTTTCTGTCTGCCCGTGTCCCATTGGTGCCAACTCTTCTTCCTTCGGCTTCTCCAAAGCTCTGTGTTTCCCGGAATGGACGTGATGGTGCCGTGCAGAGTGTCTCGACCGCCGTTGTGTCCGCCTCGGTCAGACGCCAAATCGCCAAGTCTTCCACTGGAACGAAGCAGCTTCTCTGTCCTTCACGACGCGTGACTTGCAGCGAGTTTACTGCAAAGTTTCTGTCTGCCCGTGTCCCATTGGTGCCAACTCTTCTTCCTTCGGCTTCTCCAAAGCTCTGTGTTTCTTGGAATGGACGCAGTGGTGCCGTGCTGAGCGTCTCGACTGCCGTTGTTTCCGCCTCGGCCAGACGCTAAATAGCCAAGTCTTCCACTGGAACGAAGCAGCTTCTTTGGACTTCACGACGCGTGCCTTGTAGCGAGTTTGTTGCGAGGTTTCTGTCTGCCCGTGTACCATTAGCGTGAAGTTTCCTGAAGGCTGATCGTTGGCCGAGTGTGTTTGTGCACCACAGCTTGGAGTATGTGGAGCCAAAGCTCACACTACAGAACCCAAATGTCTGGTGTTCAATCCCAACCTCTGCCCATTTTGATGTGAATGACAATTACACCGGCGTCCAGTCGTATTTCACTACTGTGTAATGCTTGTTAAAGGCCCCTAGACTAGCCGTGGTGCTGCACTGGCTAAAGTTGTCATCTAAGCAAAGATGCTGACGTCCATTGGGGCTAAGTGACTTCCCTCTGTCTAAACATACAAAACACCACTCTTCTCCCCTTCCTTCGGGCGAATGCTGGTGGCCATTGAGCTGTCACAATCTCTGGTCAGTCAAACTATGAAGGCCTTTTGGTCTCTGGGAACTTCGTAGCTTGCAAAGATTCAGAGGCGGTAAAAATGTTTCAGAAGTTGCCCTTTTCTGAAATCATGTTTCTTTCGGTGTGTCATTAATTCATTAAACACTCCCTGTACCCGTGTTATGGGGGTATTGCCACTTTTTAGAATAACTTATTACCGCTTCAAAACCGCGTAACGCAGATACAGGGAAGTGTTCAATGAATTCGGGATGAAACCCAATGCCGGCCGATGAAGCAGACGAATTTAATGCGCGCGCAAAAGTTCTCAAAGCGCACAGCGTTTTTTATTATCTGTGTGAACATTTTTCTAATGCTTGCATTACATGGTTTTGTAGCGGTAAAAATTATTTTAAGAAAAAATTTCGTCTGAGCACACCACCTAAAAATTCCGTTCCATACACTGTCCCTGAATATAGCAGACAACTTTTGTTTGTTTTTCGGTTCAAACCTCGATCGTGCTCTCTTTCTTCATTATTTCAGTAAAATAACCAGTATACGCAAAATGAAACAAACAAACTCGTGTGCTGCTATTACCTGCACCGACAGGGGTAGGCAGAACTGGGAGGTAATGTTTCAAGGGTAAGTTTAATTCTACTTCATTATGGTTACATAATGCTCTGCTAGCTATGCAAAATTCTGAGCATGTTTCGTTTCGCGCGTTTTTTTTTTTTTTTTTAACAAGTTCTCCCGTGCTAAACTATCTATAGTCTCTTGCAACTCGAGAAGGTACGGCGAGGGTAAGACATGCCGTGGAGGAGGAAACAGACGGAACGCTGGAGAAGAGAAGAGGAAGCGGACGGAACGCTGGAGAAGAGAGGAGGAAACCTCCTTCTCTCTTTAGCATTCCGTCTGCTTCCTCCTCCCCGGCCACCTTCACCCTCGCCCTACCTTTTTGAGTTGCAACGAACTATGCAACCCGCATTCATGCGGAGCTGCAAGCGTGCTCTGTGGGGAAAGCACCTTAATACAACCTGCACTATGCTGGAAACATGTTTGATTTCTTCACTTACTTTCATGCATCCAGAAGGGGGAATTGATTGTCTTGGAAAGTATGGCATTCTTATCTAATGGCAACTTTCCAGAGGAGGGTGATATTAGTAGTAAAACCAACACGTAACCATTATCCTATAGTAGTTTTCTAAGAGTTAGCAGCTCAAATAACCCAATAAAAGAACAAGTTTTTTGTACCTACATAAAGAGGGTTCACGTCTTCACCAGAGGTATTAGTACATTTTTTTACGAGCGGCGTTCATAAAGTTCGTATTATTGTCACGAAGAAATAGAGATTCAGCAATCAAACTCGAGTAGGAGTTGAGACATTCTCTAAACGTTCGCCACCAAAAGTTACCCACTTTTTCCAGCGATGCACCACATGCCGGAGGCCGTTCTTGTAGAACTCCTCGTTTTGAGTGTTCAGAAATCGCTCCACTTCAGCAATCACTTGGTCGCCGTCCTTGAAATGCTTTCCCCTTATTTGGCCACAATGGAAGCGTCTGCACCATTTAACCAACGTGTCATAAACTGGGGCGTTGTCCCCGAACAACGCTCCCAGATTGGAATGAATATCCTTTGCATTGCTTCCCTTCAAATGAAACAAAACGGATCACTGCATGTGCTTGGCACCGACGGGCGGTGCCATTTTTGTTTTGACTCCCTAGCGGCGTTCCGAACTACTATAGCATGCGATGTTTATACTGTGCGGAAACTAGAGGGACCCGCGTTCATGTTGATGCCTGTTTTGTTTCGTTTTATTTAATTTTGTGGGCCGATAATACGAACTTTATGAACGCCCCTCGTAATGTATTCTGAAAAGAAAAGACGTTTATAGCTTTGGAAATTGTTTTCCCGATACTTCACCACCCACACTTTCCTATACTGTCACAGGTTTCCATTGGGAGATCCAGAACTTTTGAGGACGTGTATGGAGGAAATGCCTTGCGAAGACCGGACACCCACCACGTACTCTAAGTTGTGCTCAGCGCACTTTGAGGATGACTGCTTCCACCAGAGGGGCAGCAGGAGGTACCTCCAAAAAGGAAGTGCGCCGACGAAGTTTGACTTTCCGGCACGCACGTCCGAACGGTCACCTCGGAAGCGACAACGAGCACAGTCTCATGTGGGCACTCTTCAGCGCCAGCAACGCAAGCAAAGGCACAGGTACATTGCTGCAGAACACATTTATTTGCCTGAGAAAGACATACTGATTACAACGATGGGTGGCTCCGTCATACACATACTATCACGCTCATATTTTAGCTTGGCAACACTATAAAAATAACTAGAACCGCAGCAGAACATAGAGAGGGAGAGAAAAATGTGATATTTTAGGCATCTAGGTCACGCGGTTTCAATCCTGGACGCTAATTATAAAAGGCAAAAAAAAGTGAAAGCCGTTTACAACTCCCTGTAACGCCGAATTAGAGCGCAGCTCTTGAGGAGGAGGAGGGAAGGGTACTGGGGAGGGTGGGTCACGTGACCTCGGGAGAGGGGGGGTCACGTGACGATGACGATGCCGATGACGTCATCAGAGACGATGACGATGCGGATGACGTCATCAGTGACAATGACGATTCGGATGCCGATGACGTCATCAGTGACGTCACTGATGACGTCATCAGTGATGATGACGATGCGGATGCCGATGACGTCATCAATGACGTCACTGATGACATCATCAGTGACGATGCCGATGCCGATGACGTCACGCGTCCCATAATGCACCGCGCGGTTACGCCGACGCCAAAGCCGACGGCGACGCTGACGCCAAACGGCGACGCCAACGGCGAAGCCGACGCCGCTCAAGCCGGAAACGGGCGCCGAAGAGCTGCGCTCTAAAACCCATGTCGATATCCGATAAAAATGGCTGTATTGGCAAACTTCCTACCTGGTGCGACATGTACACATTTTTAAGGAGTCGCTGCAGCTGGGTTAATAAAAGAAATATGTGAAGCTAACGTTCTGGCTTGTGGCAAGTAAAGGAACACCAGTTCTAATCTTACGGCAGATATGCTATGCGGAGCGCCAGTATATCTGCTTCTTTTGCAGGGGTTGTGGTGACGTCAGAACGCCAAGTTCTGATTGGCTCTGATTAAAGAAAAGTGGGTAGCCCTCAAAGCAAGGTGCCTTGTAGTCTGCCGACTATCTGGCTTCTGGCAAGTAAAGGAACACCAATTCTAATCTTACGGCAGATATGCTATGCGGAGCGCCAGTATGTCTGCTTCTTTTGCAGGGGTTGTGGTGACGTCAGAACGCCAAGTTCTGATTGGCTCTGATTGAAGAAAAGTGGGTAGCCCTCAAAGCAAGGTGCCTTGTAGTCTGTCGACTATCCTTTAATTACGACCAATCAGAGCCTGGCCTTCCGACGTCACCACAACCCCTGCAAAAGAAGCCGATGAGCCAGCGCTCCGCATTGCCAAGACAAAGATTATGCACCAAGATAGCTGCGCTGTTTAAGATTAAATTAATTGTAATGATTATGTTTTTTTGTTTTTTTTTTCTGCTGGCAGGTCTCCTCCTCCGGAGAGGCAGCCAGGCTCGTCGACCACACAAGCAAGCCCCGGGGAGGCTCCAGAAGCCAGCGCTGCCCCTGGACCTGGAAGCAGTGCGAAGTCGACACTCGAGACCATGCCGAATATCTGTCTGTGCGGTGTCACGAAGCCAGCGCTGCCACTGGACCCGGAAGCAGTGCGGAGTCAACACCTGATGCCACGCTCGAAGATGTGTGTGTGCGGCGCCACGCTTGTTCCGGTGATCACAACTATTCAGCTGTGTCACCACGACAACACAGAGATCCTCTGCGTAGCACTAGACGGAAGCTGCAGAGGGCGAGAAAATTGCTTAAACAGGCAAAAAAGAAGCTCAACAGAAAGACGGCCAGGATAAAAAAGCTGAACGTCCTTCTCCGAGAACTGAGAAAGAGGCTTCCTGGGTCAGTAGTCAACATTGTTGACAACATCTTCACAGACACGATGCGCAACCAGCTGAGGAGATCCAGGAAACCAAACAACATGTACGCAGAAAATGTGCGCAAGTTTGCCCTTGCGGTGCACTTTTACTCGGCAAAAGCATACAAGTTTCTGCGGAAGCACGTCAGGCTGCAACACCCAAGTGCTCTTCACAAATGGGCAGCGGTGATCGATGGAAACCCAGGCTTCACCAGGAAGTCATTCAACAGAGTCACACAAGAAGCCCAGAAGGGACGACTTCTAGTAAGCTTGATGGTTGACGAGATGAGCATCAAGAAACAAGTCGATTGGGATGGCAAAGAGGTCATCGGATACTGTGACCTGGGTCACGGCATCCTCAGCAACGACTGCGTCGCCTATGCCAAGCATGCACTTGTGTTTCTGGCGGTCGCAGTCAACAAAAGCTGGAAAATCCCACTAGGCTATGCCCTCATTGACGGCCTGGATGGCAGCATTTGGGCCAACCTCGTGCGTCAGTATATCACCAAGCTCGAGGAGGCCGGAGCAGAGTGCATCAGCGTGACGTGCGAAGGCACCAACTGCAACATTTCCATGTTGACAGCACTTGGAGTGTGCTTTGCTCCGCCGCTGAGAAGCTGGTTTCCCAACCCTTCTGACCCCTCCAGGAAGGTGTACGAACTTTTGGATGCCTGCCACATGCTCAAACTAATGCGCAACCTGCTCGCCGAGAAGCAGTGCATCAGGGATGGGGCAGGTAGGGTCGTCGCCTGGAAATGTCTTGAGGCCCTGGACAGCCTGCAGCAACAAGAGGGCCTTCATGCTGCTAACACGCTGCGCAAGAAACACATTGATTTCCAGCGCCAAAAGATGAAGGTCTCCCTGGCGGCCCAAACCCTGAGTCGGTCAGTGAACTGTGCCTTGCTGTTTTGCAAGGAGAAGGGCATCCGAGGCTCCGAGGGTGTGGAGCCCACCGCAGAGTTTGCTGCAGCAGTCGACAACATCTTCGACCTGAGCAACTCCTGTCACCCCCTTGGTCGTGGAAGCAAGGTCCCCGTTCGAGCCGTCAACAAGGACACCATGCTGACGCGCATCGACCAGGCTTCACACTACCTCCGGGGCTTGAAGGACTCCACGTGCCAGCCACTGAGCCAAGGAGCAAGGAAGACTCCAATCCTCGGCTTTCTGCTCGTCCTGGAGTGCATTAAGGGCGTCGTTGAAGACCTGGTCTGGGGCCCGAGTCCACCACTCAGGTGCCTGCTGACGGGGAAGCTCAGCCAGGACGGGCAACAACGACAACCCAATGGCACTCGAGTTCCGCTCTGCCAATAGGAAGTGCCTGGTTGCCAGTGTCCAGCCCTCAACCCGAGGCAACTGCCAGGTCGACGGCACCGCAACACTCCTTGTCAGCTCGCCAGGTTGCCACCAGCAAGCCCAGGCAAGAGGTGAAGCTGCCACGGGTGAAGGCACCCATGAGACAAACTCCTACCAGTCACTTTCTCAGTTTGCTGAGTGCGTTGTCGAGTATATCGCAATGAATGTGGCCGTAAACTTTGCCAAAGTAACCAAGTGTCCAGAATGCTCCAGGATTGCGCTGGTCACAAGCGACAAACGTGGCCTGGTGCTTGCCAAAGACGCTGGTGGCCTCCACAGCCCCTCCCAGGACGTCCTGCACTTGTGCACAATAGCAGAAAAGGTGCTTCGGCGAAACTTCGACAAGGTGGCCAAAAGAGGCCGAAACTGGCTCCTAATGCTGCAGACTGAGACAATGGGCATTGCCTCCAAGACCCAACTTTTCAGGAGGTTCGATCATCCATTTCTCGCTCAGACAATTGACCATCACTCGCACTGTGCTATCATGATGAAGACAATGCTGGAGTACTACTTCAAGCTGCGGATACACCACATGTGCCGTCAGCAAAGTGCCGCCGAAAAAGGGGTGGTTCTCAGACAGCTTTTCACGAAGTTGGTCATCTTTCGAGGGCAGTAACAAGGCCACGGCTGCATTACAGTACCGAGGAAGAAGCACTCCGGACTTTCCCTCTTCAACAGAATGCATACATAAAGACGTGGTGGGACACACCGAAAGAAACATGATTTCAGAAAAAAGCAACTTCTGAAACATTTTACCGCCTCTGAATCTTTGCAAGCTACGAAGTTCAGAGAGACCAAGAGGCCTTCATAGTTTGACTGACCAGAGAGTGTGACAGCTCAACGGCCACCAGCATTCGCCCGAAGGAAGGGGAGAAGAGTGGTGTTGTGTATGTTTAGGCAGAGGGAAGCCGCTTAGCCACAACGGACGTCAGCATCTTTGCTTAGATGACAACTTTAGCCAGTGCAGCACCCCTGGTAGTCTAGGGGTCTTTAGCAAGCATTACGCAGTAGTAAAATACGACTGGACGCCGGTGCAATGCTCATTTACATCAAAATTGGCAGAGGTTGGGATTGAACACCAGACATCTGATTTCTGCAGTGTGAGCTTTGGCTCCACATACTCCAAGCTGTGGTACACAAGCACACTTGGCCAACGATCAGCCTTCAGGAAACTTCACGCTAATGGTACACGGGCAGACAGAAACTTCGCACCAAACTCGCTGCAAGTCACGCGTCATGAAGTGCAGAGAAGCTGCTTCGTTCCGGTGTAAGACTTGGCGATTTGGCGACTTGCTGAGGCGGACACGACGGCAGTCGAGACACTTTGCACGGCACCATCGCGCCCATTCCGGGAAACACAGAGCTTTGGGACAGCTGAAGGAAAAAGAGTTCGCACCAATGGGACACTGGCAGACAGAAACCTCGCAACAATCTCGCTACGAGGCACGCGTCGTGAAGTCCAAGGAAGCTGCTTCGTTCCAGTGGAAGACTTGGCGATTTGGCGACTTGCTGAGGCGGACACGACGGCAGTCGAGACACTTTGCACGCCACCATCGCGTCCAATCAGGAAAACACAGAGCTTTGGGACAGCTCAAGGAAAAAGAGTTGGCACCAATGGGACACTGGCAGACAGAAACCTCTCACCAAACTCGCTACAACGCATGCGTCGTGAAGTCCAAAGAAGCTGCTCTGTTCCGGTGGAAGACTGCGTCGGCAGGGAGATTTGGCGACTGCAATGAAGTACTAAGATCCCGACACGGTTTCTCCAGTGGACTTGAGTTGCTTGCTGTCGTTTCAAAATTGTTCTTCCACGCGTGATGCACACAGCAAATCTGTGATGTTCAACTGACGTTCAAACAACGCTTAGCGATTACCGACCAACGTGCGGCTCATTTTGTATTACTCTTTTGCGAGAATCACGTCGACTACGAACGAAAACCCGACGAAAAAACGGGCCGTGGAATTCCCATGTTATACCTACGTGAGGGAGCACGAGAAACGCAGGATGGTATTAGACCGGTCCTATGCCGCGATTCCCGTTCCTCTGCTCGGACCCACGTCGCCCACGTCTCTAACGGCCCCCGCAGGCTATGGGCGCTGCCATCTTTCCTGTGATGTCACGTATTTGGTTTGCTGACGTGACGAGGGGTCAAATTTGCGTACAATTGCAGCGGCCTTATGGGGGTCACTTTCGAGTGCAGACGGGAACCCCGGTTTATCGCTCTAAGCCCCTCTACCTCGCTGGTATGGACCTTTTTTCGTATACTCTCGTCCCCAGCCACCTAATAGGCGTATCTGTTATGGGCGGCGAAAAAATAATAAAACGTTTCAACCTGCAAATAGTAGAAAAATAAAGGGGAGCCATAACGAGAATGTGTGACGGTTACGCTTTATCCTAAATGCCTTCTATTGGCATGGCGACAGCAAAACAATGTTTTCGCCCATACAAGAAGTGACGACAATTCAAGCTGGCGGCGCCCTTGCCGAAAAGGTGAAAGGTAGCGACTTCTCCTCCGTCCTCTCTCCCTTTTTTCTCTCTCGCCATCGCGCGTCGACGGTGGCGCCGCCTGGATTGTTCCCAGCTAGCAGACGCTCTCCCTTGGATACATTGGGGCGGAAGGTTGTTTCCGTTCGTTTTCGTGTTTCGCGATTGCATTTCTGTCGCGAGTTCTACAGTTTAACGCGTAATTGACTACTGAGACTTCCGAGATATCAGCAGAACGACGGGACGGTCTGGAAAACGCGAACTAGGGCAAACATGGGCACGCGATGCGAGCACGGTCTACGGCACTATGCCACCGGAGTGGGGCTCTGTCTCTGTGTCGCTCCTGCGCGAGCAAAGCCGCCTACCGGCCACCTACTATACTTCGTCTCACCTTAGCATGGACTATTGTTAGCCGCGCATGCTAAAAGCGCGAGCTATAGCTGCTTCGGATGAAGCCTCGGCGGCTGCACGGGCGCTCGTGCAGCGAGTGCTCCAGTCAAGGCAGTCAAGGCTGGCCGCTCGCGCTTGCACAGCCTTTGCAATTAGTCCATGCTAAGGTGAGACGAAGTATAGTGCAGGAGCGAACTCTTGCATGTTGCACAGTGAGTTTGGTACGATTGAAGGCAGTGTTTTTGTATTACCGAACGCGTGCCCCAGACGCAAAGAAGTGAGATCACACGCTCGTTCTTTCGTCGCTTCGTAAGGGAGGCAAGACGCGACACGTAAGCACGAAGTGATTGCTGTTTTTTTTTTTTTTTTTCACAACGGACGCACTCCCCTCAGAGCAACTGTACTTCGTCTCATATTAACATAGACCAACCACAGAGGCTACAGACGTGAGCGGGCAGCTTTGACTCGGGCTCCCGCTGCACGAGCGTTCACGCAGTCGACGCGCGATCAAACTATGGTGCCTGGAACGCGTCTCCGACTGGTGTGTTTACCGTGTCCAAGAAAGTGGTCCCTCGATTTCCGCCTGATGATGTCATAAAAGTGTCATGCTGTCGCCGGTCGCGACCCTGGCGGTGTCTCAGCAGCTGTGGTGGATGTAGCAGACGCCTGTTCTGGTGCAGGTCGCTCTTCACTTCGACAGTCCACGGAAGCTGCTGCAGCAGGAAGTTGGGACGCCTGGGGCGCCGTGACGACAGCGACACTCACGTTCGCTTGTGCTTTCCGCCAGCATTTCTACGACCACCCGCCAGGACCGCGACAGTCAACAGCATGACACTCCGGCTTCTGTGACGTCATTTGTTGCCACTTCGGGACCACTTTTGGTGTATGGGCGGGATAGGACGCTAAACACACCAGTCGGAGACGCGCTCCAGGCACCATAATCAAACGTAAGGAGCCTCCATTTGTAAAGTTTGTGGTTAGTTCATGTTAAGCGGAGATTTCTGTGGTCTAGATAATCAAAAAAATGTTTTCCTTTTTAACGATACCCATCCTTGGCGTGCGCAACGTGTCGTAATAGCTGCGCAAAAACGATCTACTAACATTTGGTCCTTATTCTGTAGTGGCGCGGCTGGGAGTTTTCACCACCTACGTGGCATAACGAAATCGAAATATTCTGCGTAAAAGAATCTTAGCAGAACCAGCGGAAACCCAAACTATCCGCTAACACCTAAAACGTTTCAAAGCTTTGTGGGTTTGAAACTTTCTTGTGATGTCTTGAGTGTACTTTGTTCTTACCAGACATTGTAAGCTTACTCGGCTCATCACAAAGACTTTGTAAGCTTGCTCGGCTTATGAGAGGCAGGACATTATTTCTTAACAGCAGTGCACCCCTTATAGACTGTTGTTTTCCCAACGAAACTAATCTCGTTTTATTTATCAAGCGATGACATAGAACAATCTTGGCTCTTGAAAGCATTTCTTTATTACTGCAAATAACCGCCACATAGGCCTTCACGTTCTGCTGCCAGTGACTGTAAAAAACAAAACAAAAAAGACTAAAACTAACATTAAGTCACAGGTAATGCATAATTTTGTTTTACCACACCAAATTACAAGGACTACAAAGACAGGTTTTTAAGGCTACTTTTCACAGAGTTGCTTCGCTGTGCTAAGGCCGCTTGTCAGTGTCTGAGTCACAATTATAAGAGGACTATACTAATCCTGTTACAATCTAATTCGTGCCGTCTCGAGCGGTCACAATGTTGCACAGCGAAGCGCAACTTTGTGAAGCAGCCATTAATCTGTCTATGTAGTCCTTTAGAAGCTCCACCTGCAGGCCAGCACGAGCTTCTACTTTTGATAACAAAGCGCTTGCACAGCGAAATGATGGCAGACGGCAACAGGTGTGTGCTAAAGACGGAGCTTCTGCTTCTACTGCACTCACTGGCGAGGTACATGAAAACCTCAAGGCACGTATACCAGAAGCTGAATCTCAACTATCACACAGTGAATGACTATAGCTTGCACAAAAGTGAACGGCGATACATAAAAATATTAAGGCACGGATACAAGAAGTTGAATCCCAGCTATGATAAAGTGAATGACTAGCTTCCACAAAAGTCAACAGTGAGATACATAAAACTATTAAGGCACAGGTTCTAAAAGTTGAATCTCAGCTATCAGAAGGTAAACGACTAGCTTGCAAAAAAGAGAACGGACATAAACAAACGATACCAAGGCTAAAGGCTGCATCTCAGCTATCACAAAGTGAATGACTATCTTGCACTAAAGTCAACGCCGAGATACGTAAAAGTATTAAGGCATGCAGATACTAGAACTTGAACCCCAGCTATTAGAAAGTGAATGACAAGCTTGCACGAAAGTCCACGGTAAGATATATAAAAACATTAAGGCACGGATACTAGAAGCTGAATCCCAGCTATATATATCACAAAGTGCATGACTATATTACTCAAAATTCAACGACGAGGTGCATAAAATTATTAAGGCACAGATGCTAGAACTTGAATCATGGCTATCACAATAAATGACTAGCTTGCACACGGCGAGATAAGTAAAAATATTGAGGCGCGCGCACACACACACACACACACACACACACACACACACTAAAACCTTCCGGCGAGCTGCGCCGTGCTTGCCGGACGGAATGCTGTAGAACTTGAAGAGCTTCTTGCCGTCGCTGTTAGAGTTGTTGCACCCGAGAAGGCAGCACCCCGTCATGGCTCACGAACTAACGCCGAGCGAAAACCGAAACTTGTGAAGCATGCGTGCGAAGTGCAGACATGGAATGCTGAAGGACTTTTCATCACTGAAACGGTTGTTGCACCAGTTGCATCCGAAATCGCAGTAGCCCGTCAGAAGTTACGAACTGACGCCGAGCGAAAAACGGAGCTATGATGCTCGCGTGCGAAGCCCAGACCCCCAGACCAATCTCCCCAGACGCACCATATGCTGCTGCATTCACACTGGCGGTTTGACCGCGTTTGCGAATGCTTTTGCTTAAATACTTATTACAAATCCACCCGCATTTGATGGCGACATCGAGCGGAACCGCATGGCGGTTGCGATTCGAGTTATTCAAACGCCAGTGTCAAGGCAGCAGCTTACCCAGGCAGTTAGTAGCCGACGGTGTCTGGCGCGGCGAGCGACCGGAGCAAAAATGGCGACGCGGGGCCTCGAAAAGCAAGAACAACCAAAACAAAATCCGCGCGCAGCGAGCTCCGCCTGGTGGACTACATTCGTCTACTGAGAGGAGCTGGCCCCTCCTAAAGCCCCTTCATGTTTCAAAAATAGCGCAAGGTGCGTCGATGCACGAGGCACGTGCAACGTGCAGCCCTTGGGAAGACTATAGAGGCACAGCACAGCACTGAGCTAGATTTCAGATGCCATGTTCTTCCCAGAAGTGGCGCACGGCACGTGTGTCGAGCATTTCCACAACAATGAATGGCGCCACTTTTCCCAGAATAGAGGGGCTTTAGTCCCTCCTCTCATCCGTTTTCTGCCGCTCCACCTTTCCCCTTTCGGCGGCCGCGTCTTGTGGCGATCTGCCAGGCTTTGTCAGTATAAAGAAGAGAAGGCTATGACTCAATCCACCATTTTCATGAAACCGCAACGTTTATGTGCACCTCTCTCCTGAAGAGAGAGCACTCGCGCGCTCGCTCATACAGAGCAACAGCTGCCATGGAACTCCAAAAAATTACTTTTTCTTTCATTTTACGAGCACTAACACCCGCATCTTGGGTACCACCCAATACAGGGGATTCAACCTCACGTTTTGGCTCCGTTTGTGGCTTTGATGCCACACCACGCCGGACGCCGATCTAAGCCTAACAGGCTCGGCGATTACCAACATGCAAAGCGCATCATGGCAACAGCAACCAGTGATTTCCCTACACACCTCTAAGGGGGTAGGGCTGTACACCCCCCTTGTTTTTCTGAAGGCTCCCCCTTAATTCGCAACGACTCCTCATTCTCAATGCCCCCCCTAACCCCCCTCAACCCCCCCCCTCTAAAATTTTAGACCCCCCCCCCCTAATTTCAATTCCTGGGAAAATCCCTGACAGCAACTTCACGGATTAATACTTAAAGCCGGAGATGCCCAGGGGCAGTGGCACAGTTTGAAATCTAGGGAACGACGAAACTGCATGTGTATGCATGAACCGTTTCCTCTCGTTGGTGTGACTGCCTGAACGTCTTATGCAATGTTATTGGACACAAACTACACCGTCTTGTGGTCGCTGAAGAACAATTCCAAAATCGCGCTCTCACGTTTCAAGCTTGTAGCTCCACCTAATTTCACGCCCGTGGTTTCGACGCCTTAACACCCACGTAGCTTTATTCATTTTATCGCCAGAGAACCTCTCTGGCATAATTAGCGAAAACGATTTTTTTGTTACCATTATCAGCAGTCTCATGTTTGTTTCTACGTGCCGTCATGGTGTCACGTAACGAAGTATTTTCACGTGACGTCATGACATCACGTGACTCATGGTGTCACCTGACGTCATTAAGTCCCGTGGGGTCACTGTGAAACGTGACTTGACATGACAATGTCACACGTCATGGTGTCAGCCGACGCCAGGTAACAGGTTACGTGGTGAGCGCCGTGACGTCAGATTCGTGTCGAGCGGCGTGACGTCAGTGGCGTGACGTCAATGTGGAATCTTTTGGCGGAGTGCCGAAAACAGCCCTCGTCGACATGGAGCGCGGTCGACGGCGCTAAACCCGCCAAGTGTCCCACTAACTGCTAAAAACCTGGTTTATTATGAACGGCAAAACCTAGAAACGAAATGCCGTACCCCTGTCAATGCGAAGCGCTTGTTCAGGAATACACTCTTTCACGCGCTCCAGAGCCAAACAAAGGCAAAAGACAACGTCGCGAATAACATGGTGCTTGTCACAACATTCTTGTTGTTGTGTCTAGCGCTTTGAAGCGTTTCTCAACAGCTAGTTGAGAGTTTGGGGCAATTAAGTTGTCTGCCTTGCAATGAAATTCAATGACTGGTTTCAGAGGAGTGGAAAAACAAGAAAGGCATGCATTCTTTTTAAATCAATGGGACAATAACTAATCTTATCCTAACATATGCAGTGCAACTAATTAAAATAAAATATAAGCTTGTGCTACGATTTTTTTTTACTGATCCAAAAGTAACTTTTTGTTACTATGGAGGGTGCTTTAGAAAATTCAATTTCAGCACATCACTGAAAACCTTACATAAAATATTAACAAAATCAACCAGAAAGGTGGAATTTCTACCAGAAAATTATATCTAAAACGTCGATGCTCACATGTCAGCTTGATTCCAGCTTCCTCCAAAAAACAAAACTGTCGTAAAAGCTCGAACTAGTACAACTTACGGTATGCGCTCAAACTGTCTAACTTAGTGGGGCGTTTGAGTTCTGAGGTATGTTGGTCCTAAGGCAAATGCTATGTCTGTACTTTGAGTCTGTCCTATACTTCAGGGGACGTTCGAGTTAGGGTGGTTTTCGACATTGGGGGATTCACTGTAGCTACATTTGCTAAGGATGTAACAAACTAATCCAGAGGAATAAATTTGCAATACCTGAAGATGTACTGAAAGGAATAATTTAAAAGCTTATAAGTTTGTACCAGTAGGAACACCAACTTAAGATGCAAAAGGTAAAAGAGATTATACGTTTTTCTGCAACTACAGGTTGTCACAAAAAGATTTACAGGTTTTTTTTTTTACCGCAAAATTAAACTAGGCATCGCCGAACGCTCATTCTCTGCCCAAAGGTAGCACTAGAGGTCACAACCAGATGCCAAAGTTTCAGCCCGATCCGATACCTTATTAAAAAGTTGTAAGTGATTTTCTTAAAAGTTCAATGGGAAAATGGCGGCCGACGGAGTTTTCGAATAAATGGGGCTCTATGGCACCAGAAACCGAAAACGGACAAAAATGAGCTCCATTACCCATTGAAATTTTGAAAAAATCACATAACTTTTGAATAAGATGTCTGTTCGGGCTGAAACTTTGGCATCTGGTTCTGACCTCTAGCGCTACCTTTGGGTGGAGAATGAGCTTTCGGCGAGGCCTATAGTTAATTTTATGCGGTAAAAAAAGAAAAACAATTAATTTTTTTTGTGCCACTTTGTACACTCATTTCACATTTTAACATAACATTTCTTGCAGACGACTCGTGGGCATGAACCCAGAGGAGGGGTCCCGGCAGTCCTCATGGAAGGTGGCCCTGGTGAAATCGAAGGTCCACGGAGATCTTCAGAAATTTCTGAAGTTAAAGAAGTGGCAGGAAAGTTTAGCACCATAGTTTGTTTAATCGTAACAAACGCAGGACAGGCTCCTCTTGCAATGTACTCCACTCTTTCCACTTTAGGAGAACGAACGCTGGATATAAGGCGAGTGGACAGGAGGATGGTGACCAGAGAGCTTTGCGGGAGCGTCTTGGTCCGCGTTTCTTAGCCTGCGAGAGCCTATGCGGAGCACAAGTTCCTCTACTTCTTGCAATGATGTCGGAACGCCAAGCTCTTGTTGGCTGATTGAACAAAAATACTGGTAGACATGAAGGCATCAAGCATTGAGGTCTAACCGCTATCACTCCATTCAAAACCAATCAAAACTCGGCATCGTCATGACGTCACCGCAACCCCTGCGCAAGAAGCAGACGACTTGCTCTCCGCATAGGTTACATCTCTTTTTATTTATGTATTAATTTTTATCCACACTTCTTATCCCCATATTGATATTATAGTGATTGAGCCAAAATGCTTTTTTTTTGTTAATTCATTATGACAGATTTTTTTCACAATTTATTTTCCATGGAATGTTGTAAGTTGATATTTCTTTCTAGTCAGCTGGGACAATTTACTTTGGAAACACATGTTAAAAAGTTTGGGGCAATAAATACTTGGATTTTGTTCACAACGGGTTCCAATATAATGGTTCAATACTATCAGGATTTAAAAATGTTTATCTTTTTCTGAAACTTTATAAACTTACAATTATATTATCTCTTTGGTACACGTTCATATTGCAGACGAAGACCGAAGTTCCTTGCACAAAGGATGCCGCATCCACACCATGAAAACTTCGGCTTCGCCAGCTATATGTGCGTGTATGCGTGACACAACATGATACAGATGCTTTCACGAAATGGTACGTGTTGCAGAATTGAACTTATACAACCTGTTCAATAATACAGCGTACCCCTTAAAAATATTTAGTGTTCTTTCACCATACTAAACAATGCATTCTCAAACACTCAGTCTCCGCTCAAATGTAGCGCAAGAAGTCCGGAGATGCTAATGCTTTAAAACTTTCTCATCTTATTCGAAAGTTATAAGTGATTTTCGGAACGTTTCACCAGAAAAACAAGGCTCGTTCTTGTAAGCTCATGTCTTTCATTTCCATGTATTCGTGGGCAGCCATTCCCCTACCTAAAAAATTTCCGAAAGTCACTTATAATGTTTGAATTACACAACGACACGCTCTGAAACTTTGTCATTTGGTCCAGATTGCTTGCGCTAAATTTGGGTGAAAACTGGGCGTTTGGCAATGCACAGATTAATTTTGCAGTAAAAACGTGCAACATCTTGGGAGGATACCTTGCACAAAATGGTGCATGTGCAGTCACATGTAAAAATGGAACGTGTGCCAATATCGTTTCCATCAGGACATGTGCCGTTTTCAACATGATTGCGCACTTCTCGTATCTATAGCAGCAAAGAGCACTTGTACCATCATAGTGGTGTACGGGACACATCCATGCTAACCTTGCTGCCGCGACACGTCCCGTACAGGAATTATCGTACACGGTTCCGTGATTCAGGCGATATAGAACATGTTTTGGCAACAAGGTTAGCATGCACATGTCCCGTAATTAAACGGTCTTTCCTCTAACCTTGATACCCACAAATTATTTCAATTAGAGCTCGGCGTTCTGACATCCCCACTCGCTCTCATCTCCATCTCTCCATCTCACACCAGTATCAGTGTTATAAATTCGATTGGTAACGGTTCCTTGATTGCTCCGCCCAAAAGACTATTCTCGGTAATTATATTCACGATTCGTTTTGCAGTATAACATGCGACAAAGCAAGCCTTCAATTCAAAGGCCTCTGGATAAAAATGAACCTCGTATCGAGGGTTGGAATCGTTATGTCAAGAGCAACTTGTCCGCTCTTTTTTCTTTGTCCATCGTTATCCGACACCAGACAATAGAGAGTTTTAGGGAACCGAAACAAAATACGATCGATAAGCAAAAACGATCGATACCTTGGATCGGGCGAGTCGACCGATCGTGTGCCTCGAAACGGCTTTGGGGGAACCGTATTTGCAGACGATAGCAGACGATCGGTGCAGGTCGCGCCCCCTGGCAACGGAAACCTGCATCGGCCTCATCGAGAAAAGCAAATTTGCGTGTGTTTGTACAAATCGCAGAAACTGAAGTAAATAAAAATCGCATCCTATAAATATAGAGAACCTAAAACAATGTATACCAACTTATAGTTCGTCTCGTTTTTTTACTCGAATGAATGCGCTTCCGTAATACAAAACCTGGCGCTCCATGGCGTGTCGCCACTGGCACTGCGAAGTTCTAAAATGTTCGTCTGCTAAAGGAGCAGACGAGCTTTCCGACAACAATGGCGCTCGATCTTTCTGACGATGACTTGGAGTTGGTTCTATTCGGCGAAAACAATTTACAAAACATTATTTTGTACGACTGTCTCCGTACTAAGAGAAGGCACTTGTTGGCGGCAAGGTATGGGACGTTCAACTTGGCGTCGATGGACGAGGAGGACGTCGTACGGAATTCAGGTTCACAAAGGAGGATATGCCCCATCTCCGATCGGCGCTGCTCATCCCGGAGACGTTGACAGCCAACGGCTGAATCTGGGTGCCGGAAGCTCGTTTGCCACCATTTTTTTTTTTTTTTTTTCAGTTTACCCGATTTATATCCTCGGGGAAAAAAATAGTTCCTCGGTCGTACATGGTAACTTGGTTTGTAAGTCATACGTTCTTCTCAGTGGGCAAGCTTTGGTGTTTAACATCAACCAAATATGATGTTTACTCCAACCACGTCCTGATATGCTGAAAAGTCGCAGACAGCAAACTCGATTTGACACACAAATAAGAACACGCTCGCGCGCGCTTATCATCAACATTCGAAGTCGTCTGCCAGCGATCCTGTGTCTTTCCCTCGAGGCCCATTATGGACAAATAAAACTAGAAATATTAAAGCGCGAAGAAAATACAAAAATAACAGAAATATAATCATTTCTCATGTTGAGGCGGTCATTTTTCTTGTACAAAGTTACGAGGAGGTCAATCCGTTCGCTCCTCGCAACGAGAAGTTTTTTTTCGACGCCGCGTTTAAGCCTTTAAGGACGTCATCCCAAAGGGCTGGAGAAAAAAAGGATTAGCGCCTAGCACCTCCCGAAGTAGGAAGGTATCATCTTCCGCTGAAAACCGCTTGCGAGGAGGAGGCGGAGGGACGGAGGTAGATACGGCGCCCAAATTGCTCTCTTACGGTAAAGATAGCAGACGATCACGGTCGTACGCCCGCGAACCGATCGTTGAGCCGTGTACGGTACGAACACGAAAAAAAAAAATAAAGGAAAACCTGTAACTTTACTGCTGTGCACTTATTAAAACTATCACCCAATATTTAAAGGGCTCGTTTTATAGGATATATGTGATTAGCATTAGAACACAAATTTTTAATTCATGCAACATTTTTAAACTAAAAAGTATCCAGATCCTTGATCCAGAAGGCTGTTGCTCACTCTGTTGACACTACAGATAACCCTCAGTCATAAAGCAGCTGTAAAAACGGGTGATAAGAGCTCGAAATGCACATCCCAACGTTTGTATGGAAAAAAAAAAACTTAAAATATGAAAAAAAAAACTTTAAATATAAAAAAACTTAAAATTTAAAAAAAAGCTTAAAATATAAAAAAACTTCAAATATAAAAAAATCTTAAAATATGAAAAAGACTTGTATATAAAGAACTTAAAATATCAAAAACTTCAAATATAAAAAACGTAAAACATAAAAAACGCAAAACATAAAAAACGCAAAACAAAAAACGCAAAACATAAAAAACGCAAAACATAAAAAACGCAAAAACATAAAAAACGCAAAACATAAAAAACGCAAAACATAAAAAACGTAAAACATAAAAAACGTAAAACATAAAAAAACTGAAAACATAAAAAACTGAAAACAAAAAACTGAAAACATAAAAAACTGAAAACATAAAAAACTGAAAACATAACAAACTGAAAACAAAACAAACTGAAAACAGAACTGAAAACATAACAAACTTAAAACATAACAAACTTAAAACACAAAAAACTTAAAACACAAAAAACTTGAAATATAAAAAACAAAAAAAAATAAAACCAAAGTAAAATATGAAGAAAAATAGATAATTGGGCCACCCGGGTTCGAAACCTCCATTACCGCTCCGCTACGAGCTCACGAAACGGACGCTCCAAGCCACTGCGCCACTGAGCAGACGATCTTTGCAGTTGCTAAATATTAATTTATTTCTATCGAGGATGTCTTATTGCGTTTTGATCTGTATTCTCTTTCTTATTTGCTGACTCCAACTTTATGCACTTGCTGTCACATACGGCGCTCCTGCCAGGCACTTCCACGAGTTATTTTATTCATGTTTGAAGCCACGGCACGCCCTCTCCGCCAGCGAAGTAGCCGTTTTGCTCACCAAGCGAGACCGTCCATGTCGGCCATTGGTCGTGCCGGTCGCGCCTTACGGTTCGAGCAGCGCATTACGGTAAGATCGCAGAAGACAAGCGCATGCGCACTTCGTACCGGAGGGCCCATCGTACCGTATCGGATGTGCAAAAACGGTTCCCTAAAACTCTCTAATAGGGAGTTTTAGCGAACCGTTTCTGCACATCCGACACGGTACGATGGGCCCTCCGGTACCAACTGCGCATGCGCTACCACAGAAGACTTTTATAGTCGTAGAGTGCATACTGAAGGCCCATCGTATCGTGTGGGGTAGGCAAAAACGCTTCCCTGAAACTCTCTATTATCCCCCACGACGCTTTCCGATTCAACTTTGTTCGCTTCAGTTCACGCAGCACTCATCAGCGAGTCAGACAGCAGCTGTAGGGCATCACCATCTTGGTACTCGTGCTCACCTGACTGTTCAGGAATGTGCTTGCAGTATCGTCTAACGTCGATACAAGCAAATAAGTTAGCGCAGCGATCGCTGGGACTGTCCGAATGATCGCCGGTTTAGCACATGTCCAGCTTTGCAAGCGACGTGAGTTCACTTCCCAGCAGAATATAAAGACAACCAATCACGGCAAAAAAAAAAAATGGTTTGATCCCAGTGAATGACGAGGCTCCTGATATGGTTACATTAAAACAAAAATATGATATAATGCGGGACACTGTGGTGTCCAGCGTTTCCAGATGTTGAACCCTATATGAAGGCACCCTAAGAGGATTACGACCGTGTCACGGTCGTAATCCTGTTAGGGTGTTGTGTCGTAATCCTCCTAGGGTGCGGGTTAACGGCCGTGACACGACCGTGTCATGGCCATTAACCTGCAGCGTGAATGTTTTTTCGCCGCGTGCCACGACGAGGTGGGGTCTAGTGTAAGGTGACTGGAGCGAACGGCGGACTCTGTCCGACGCACAAAAGCACGTAGCCGCTGTTGTGCAGATCCCGATCGAAGAAGGGAGGCTGGCTCTGGCACGTACGCGTCGGTGTAGCGCGAACGTCACCGAACAGACGGGCTAAGTCCTCCACGTAAGGCAATTCTGCAGTCAGGTGGGTGGGTAGTGACACTGACAAGGCGAGAAACGTCATACGAATCATTGACGTACGGCATCCAGGCATTTAGTTTTTCTTTGGACCGGGCCCTTATTTTGAATTTCTTGCTGGCTTTAGGAACTGGGGTCTTGGACCTCCCAGGTCAAGCTCTCGACGATGACGAAAGTGACCTGCGGGATGCTTAGTTAACTTCTATATGCTGTCATCGTGATATAGTGGCATCGTGTATTTCTTTTATTTGTTTACTTTCTGGTTAAAATATATATATATATCTTTGTATCTTGTCTCGTGTTTCTTTTTGTGCAAATTTTGGAAAACGTTGCCCTGTCAATTTCGGCTGTTGTTACTCTTGTTCGTTTTCCTTCGTGTGTGTGTTTAAAACAGGACACTTGAAAAGGAATGTTTTGACGATGTTGCGTATAGATTATTGTTTTGTAAAGTTTTTATATCAATATTTCAGGACGGTTTCACTTTTGAAAAAATACCCACATGGGAAATGTATTAGTTGTTACGCTTTTCTTTCCTTTTTTCCTCTACACAAAAATAAAATAAAATCCTTCGTGAACTTTTTTTTAGCCATCGTACTCCTAAGGGCATCTCATAACGATCGAGGGACCCAAGAAAACATTTCAAGTTGGAGATTCCTGAGATAACTGATAAACCTAACTTATAAAACATGCCTTAAAAAATACGTATATTTTGTACAGCGTTTCAAGTCCATTCACATTTTTTATCCTTTTTATTTAATTAGGTATGTTTCCAGTTTATTTTTACCTTGCGGTTTTTAACTTCCGTTCACGCTCTTGAGAAAGCGCAAGGAATCGATGCAGATATATTTTTCTTCCGCTTGCTTTCAGTATGTTTAGAATGAAGTGCCTTAAAATCAAATATAAGCGAACAAATAAGAGAAACTAGAGGCCTAGTGCACACGCGCACTGTCAAGTATATTAAATACTGGGTCCTATAGACTATAATACCCCTGTCAGACGGGCACCTTGAATGTCATTTACGCTAAAGGCCTTTAGGATTTTCAAATGACATTTAAGTCGTGTCGTGTCAGACTGGGCAACTCAAATGTCATTTAGGTGATGTCTATCACGATAGCGGTCTGTTGTTAACCCGGCAAACTAGTGTTTATTTTATTGTTTACTAAGTAAATAAAATGTAATGAATTCTCAGAACATAAAATTCAAACACGGTGATGAAAACTAAGTACACGTTTTGACGGAGACAAGGTGTTTTGTGGCAACTATGACATGACGTCAGCAATGCCAAGTAATCCGTAGCCGTAGCCGTTCCGCCGCTTGGCTCGTCTGCATTCGGAACTCCGTGCATCTTGCTCGCCGTTGTTCCTCGCGCTCTTTCGTTCTTCGCCGGATTCGTATACCTCGTTGACGTTTACGTCTGCGATCGATTCAAGCGAAGACCGTGACCCTGTAGCGATGGAGCCTGCTGACGACAATGATCGTAGTGCGATGGATCCGGAACTGCCGGAACGTCGGATCGCGTTCCTGACGCGCAACTGAGGCCGCGAGTATATTGAACAAATATATCGCAAAAGGTGTGCGAGATATACACGTTATAAGCATTTTTTTTCTAAAAATAATAGCTACAAGCATTGTTTTCAATTGTATTTATATTATTTATAATGTTTTATTTCAATTCGCGGAACTTGTGCTGACCGCTGTTAACGAGACTACACATTTACGAGCCGTAAATGAGTTTGGGAGAACTCAGTTGAGCTCGAATGTCATTTAAGTCAAATGTCATTTGAGTTGCCGTGTGACACTGCCTAAATGGCATTTACACTGAATGTCATTTGGGGTAAATGTCATTTGAGGTGCCCGTCTGACAGGGGTATAAGACACGAACGGACAGAAAACACTAAACAGGCCTGTCGGGGTGCGTTTTGTGCTAGAGAGTACATACCTTGAATGAAAATCAGTCTAATATGCCCCGTACTCCCCTGCAGTGTATGCGAAGTGTAAAACTGAACGCTAGCGCGACATAGCAATGATCTCAGTCTTCCGTGGTTTGTAGTATCTCACAGCATATATTCGTATAAAATAAATATACATGACTCAGTGCTCAATCCAGGGGATGAGGCTTATGGAACTGCATGCCCCCCCCCCCCCCCCCCGACACCCAGCCAACAGCCACTGCCACACTATAATACACAAATTCATTTTGACCTCCCCCCCCCCCCCCCTTGAAAAAAACTTTCTTGCTACACAACGGACTGGAATTAACTCACTTTACTCTCCTTCCATTCACCTAATGACACGTTGCGTGTTTTGAAGTTTCCTACGTGTTTTGGGAGTCTATAGGGGCATTAACTCGACTGCTCAATACTCGGTCGTGACGTTAGCATAATTATTCACAGAAAAACGAATCTATACTTAATATTCTTTGCTTCAGTTTCTTTTTTTTTTTTTTCAAACTCTAGAGCGTTTTTAATTATATAATCATTAGTTAGTTATCATATCTCTGGCTGATAATATGTAAAAAATAAGCAAATTGGAATACATTCTATTGAGTTTAAGTGCTAATGAACATCGGAACCATTTTCTACTTTTGTTTAGTGGAAATTAAACGGCAAACAACAAAATCAAGAACACCGCAGCAAAACAGCAACAAAGAAAACACAACTCGGCGGCTCAATTTTCAGTCGCTATTTTTTTTTATTAACACTATTTGGTTCGAACAGGGCCATATAGTAGATACACAGCACAACATTGCTCAAGACTATGGCTGAAATAATGTCAATATTTGTCCAAAGATGAAACAGTGAGAACACGGGTTTGCCGTTGTAACAGATCCAAACACACCACTGAGGTCAAAATGGTAATGTTGGGTGGGTGGGTGTTTGCCGGCTTTGTATCCTTCATTTATTTGCTTACCTGCTAGTTACGCATATTATGTCGGTAAACTGTAATCGTCACGCACAATCGCCCGATGTCCCGAAGCTTTATGAAGTGGCGCCATCTAGTTTGCATCCGTGATACTTGCAACTCCCGCTGACGCACCTCCACAATAAGCGCCGCCGCTTTGCCTCGCGTTAGAAAGATGGCGCAACGTTTCACTTTCCTACAAGTCAGAGGCATGTAATTTACGCGAATGCGGGGATCAAAGATATTAGCATTACACGAGGGCTGTGAAGGCGCCACTGGTTGTATACATACCTCTTGTGTACAGACCTCATACAACTAAATAACTTTAATTTTGTTCGGGACATTTGGTATCTAATCTACTTCATATTGGCTAAATGCAAAACTGTGCATGTGCGCACATTAATATATAGGCGTATTTTTATGTACATTATTCTCTCTGGCAATATTTCACCTTTAAAAAAATGGAACTACCGGTCAACGTGTTTGCCACGTAATCATCTTATCGTGACCTTAATGATATCTATTCAGCGGCAATAGTTTTTTCGAAAATCTGAATGGCCGTGTTTTACTTTGCAACGAGAAAACAACAAACAGACGTTTTCCGGCGAGAGCTCCGCGTATGCGTGCGCTCGCTCCGTTCCACGTTGACGGTAATTCTCGCGTATTTTCTCGGCGGAAACAGCTGCGAATACCC
This sequence comes from Ixodes persulcatus, assembly GCA_013358835.2. Taxonomy (NCBI): domain Eukaryota; kingdom Metazoa; phylum Arthropoda; class Arachnida; order Ixodida; family Ixodidae; genus Ixodes; species Ixodes persulcatus. Next base: position 176,933 of record JABSTQ010009119.1, read on the forward strand.
TTTGTGTTGTTGTTTTTGCTGTTGTTGGTTCGGATAGTTTCTGGCTCTTATACAAACAGGAGATTTGTGCAGTTCGTCGTTTGCGGGAAAGTGCGTCGTTATTCTCTATTTGCTGACATCACAAGATTCCTACCCGCCTCTATCTGCGCTAGGCTGTTTTGCAAGCACCAATTCTCAATTCTGTACCCTCCAGAATAACGTTTATACCCTTACCCGTAAAAACAGTTTCGTTTTTTTTTTTTTCGTAGATGTCTATTGATAACGGTGTCAAAGTCGAAGAGAATGGTGAACAAAGACTGTTCTCCTGCACGACGTAAAGCCAAAAGGCAGTCTGCATACAAATTCGAACTCGAGTCACCCCGAGATTCGTGCTTCGAATGCAGCATGGCAATGACTTTAGGGAAGAAACTTGACACGTGGCAATCGAACCACGGATATTGCGGTGACTCGACTTTACAGGCTATTTTTTGTTCGATGTATGAATAGTGTGACCCCTGGTATAAGTCGGCTCGTCAGCCCCGAAGTATGATTGGCTGAATATCGGCCCCGTGGGACTCTTAAGTTCTAAAGATTATATACTTCGTCTCACCTTAGTATGGACTATTGTTAGCCGCGCGTGCTAAAAGCGCGAGCTAGTCGCTTTGAATGAAGCCGCGGCAACTGCACGAGCGCTCGTGCAGCAAGTGCTCTAGTCAAGGCAGTCAAGGCTGGCCGCTCGCGCTAGCACAGCCTTCGCGGTTAGTCCATGCTAGGGTGAGACGAAGTATAGACCCTTTTCATGTTTACAAACATGAACTGCCTCCTGCGTCCCAAGCAACTTCCGGTCGCTCCGTCTTTGAAAGTATGTCGAGCTTGCCTATGTTGCCAGTGCTAGAAAGCATAAACGCTACACGCACATCAAAGTTGGAGATTTAACGAGGGCCCTCGGCTGGTCAATTTAACGTCTTGGAGGAGGCAAGTTGGTTTACAAGAGTATTCGAAAATATTTATCATATCTGGGGGTTCTGCGTTCTTTTGGCGTTCACCTGGAGAATTGGTGGTTAAACGTTTCATCAACATTTCAAACAGCGGTGTTAGGGTGGGCTTTGTTCATACTTTTTATGAACCGGACGTCAAAGACTAGAACAACTCCTGGTGGCGTTTGCCATGAAAAGGGTATATGCCTATTAATGGCGAGATGTTTTGGTGGCGCCCGCCTATGGTTCTCTCTGGTGACGTCATTACCTTGCGAACAACAAGTTTGATGGTGTTTGTAATTAGTAGGTTGGAAGCCTGAAAGCATTGCGCTTTGAAACCAACACTGCCGACACAGCCAAAATGGAAGTTCTTCCATTACTCTTATTTCTGTCGATGACAGCTCCTTTGCAGACATCGTACTCGGCATTCGGCCAATTAGCGGCGAGATGTTTTGGTGGCGCCCTCCTGTGGTTCCCCCTTGTGACGTCATTACCTTGCAAGCAACAAGTTCGATGGTGTTTGTTATTAGCATGGTGGAAGCTTGAAATCATTGCGCTCTCAAAGGAACACTGCCAACACCGTCAAAATTAAAGTTCTTTCATTCCTCTTATTTCCGTCGATGATAAATCCTTTTCCAACGTCATAGTCAGCGTTCGGCCAATCGTGGAAGGCCGACCACAGCGACGCTTTCGGTCGCGCACGGGGCTAATAGACCGATCTCACCAAGCGTTCGGCGCATGCGTGACACCGCCATAACTTTAGTTCTCAGGAGGCAGGCTGCAGTGCACGAGGCTGTTCGTGCCGTCTCGTGCTCTATAACCGCAGAGCTCCAGCGAGGTAGTCGCACGTGCAGAAAGACTAAAGTTCCCTCGATGCTTTGTGGCAGCAGTGGCGTAGTCAAACTGGCTGGTGAGATCGGTCTATTATAGAAGGCCGACTACAGGGACGCTTTCGATCGCGCACGTCGCCAATAGACGCCATTGAGTATAGCTCTACCCCCCCCCCCCCTCCCCATGCGTTTCGTCACAACGAAACGCATGCTGAGAGGGGGCTATACACGTGCTGTCCTCCTCTCCTTTTCTGTCGCACATCACTTCATCATTGCAAATGAATGTGCCCGGGCATGCGTTTGGTGACGCACAAGAAAGGCAGTAACGGAAGCGCAAATCTATTTCGCGGTCAAAACACGTCGATGAGTAATTCTCATGCTTTTCAGTGGTCACAAGCGAAGCAAATCACGGGGTATTTTTTTTTTCTTTTGTCGAGGGCATTGTTGTTTCTTTGTTTTTGCCAGGCAACATGACTGCCACAAATCTTAAACTAATGCATAATCTTCAAAAAAAAAGCAATTCGAGGTTTATGTCATGCAGCATACGATAGTCATACCAAGCCATTATTTCATAAATTTAATATAGTACAAATTCCAAATCACTTACGTATTAACTTGCACTTTCCTACTAAAGGTCTTTTAGACAGAACGAAAATATGTATCTATCAATTTCCCAACTTGAACTTAGACAAGCAAATTATCCAACTCGTAATGCTGAGATAGGGATAGTGCCACATTCAAGAACAAACTGCGGGAATCAGATGTTAAAATGTACCCTCCCCCATCTTCTTAATCGTTTTTATGAACTCGATATAGATATCTTCAGTATGACCGCCAGACAAATATGTTCACTTTTTGACTAATAATTACTCCCATGTAAAATAAAAAAAAAAGTTTAGTATAACACGATTGTATGTGTTTTGCGCGTGTTGTTATTTTCACATACGTTTTCGTTTATTTTTTCTCTCCCTTTTGTTTACATTCTTCTTTTTAGCTATATAAATAATGCTGTCTTTCCGATGCTATAATGAATATGTCAAATGCTAGTGTCTTTACGTTTATGTTTGTTCTTCCCTGGGCTGCTACGGGGTGCAGAGGCTAGTCAAGCTGCGTGTCAGTTGCTTTTTTCTCTGCCTCCTTTCTCTGATTCAGGGATCAATAAAGAATTTGAATTTGAATTTGACCTGTAATGCCAAATAACTCTAAAGAAGCCGGATTGTTTTTAGTTGATGCTTTTTTTTATTTTTTTCTGCGTCACTGCTCCTTCCCATCTTTCTTTTTTTTATATTTCAGTGTAAGAACGAAATAAAAAGTAAAGGGTATAACTTTTTTTTAATTTGGTGTCCTTTCTTTTGAAAAGTTAACGTGGAACTTACATGTTGATTATCTAACTAAAAACGCTAACAAAATGTTGAGCCTTCTCAAAAGAAACTTCACGTATTGAAACAAAGAACTAAACTCCACGCTTTACTTTACGTATATTCGATCAATTATATTTTATGCATGCATTGTCTGACACCCTGTTAAGAACAAATTAATCTATACAATCTAACCAATTAGGAACCGGAGCGCTAGATTTGTATTAAATATTACTAATTCCGACAAAGCGTTTTAAAATTAAAGATGAGCTAAACTGGCCATCATAGTGACGAAAAAACCTAAGGTTAAAATTACTTTACGCCCTTTTTTATGACCAAACAATATTGCAAGACGACAAATACTTAAGGAGCCCGGATTATGTATCCCGGAGACTATAGACCACCCTTTCAAGGTGCAAGCTGTATCATCTTGCCAATACTAATTTTTTGTTCGTAGAGGCAGAGATTGCAATTTGTTTGCCATCCTCATCATTTCCTGTGGCGTATTCACCATGTGTATTTTTCACCCGCTTACGTAACCCTCTCTCTGCTATAATGCCCTAAAGGGTGCAGCAGGAAACAATGTAAACAAAAAATAAGATAGGTCACTATCGTTGTCAAGGCAGTCAAAGTACCACATGAAAAGACGCTATTACAATTAGGGATGATCGACGATTAAAACAAGATTTCACCCGATTGATCGCCACCCTATCATCGATTAATCACTCCAATTATCGGACTTGTTCATTTTGAAGCATACTATTTTTAGAATGTCATGTTAGAATGTGTGTGTGTGTGTGTGTGTGTGTGTGTGTGTGTGTGTGTGTGTGTGTGTGTGTGTGTTCGCGTTCCACGCGGCTGCGTGTGCTTCCAGAACACCTCGGATTGGATACATTTCGTTTCTTGTGTATCAATAAGACAGATAGGAAACGTCAGAAAGCCAAGGTGTAAACTGCAATAAAGAAGAAAAAAGGTGGAGTGGTGTTGTGGTCAGCACACCCAACCGGACATTGGGAGGCCCGGAGTTCAAATCCTGGCTCCGCCGTTTATTTTGGCTTTCGGCGGGTTCGTAAAACTTTGATTCTTTGATTCATTGGATTAAGTACGGTTCATTCATCTGCCTATGTTCGTTTATATATATATAATTGAAAAGAAAGGAAAACCCTTTAGGAAAACAGAAACAACGGACGGTTTACCAAGGTTCAACAAAGGTTTTCCTTCTTTCAGTTATACTCACGCCTTCGGTGTGTAGTTGAGACAAGTTCAAAACCATTCACACACACACATTCTCACTTCAGATGCACGAGGCAAAGTGATTCGTTGGTATCTTTGGCAAGAGTGACCTCCTTTGATTGTCCACAGTAATCTCCGCGGCGCTAAACAAACAATCTCACGGCGTTTGAGCGGCCGGGACACTAGCCGTATCCTTCTGCACTTGTATCTGGAGTTACAAATCTCGCCCCTACACTTTACATTATAAGGTTACAATTTCACCTAACGTTTGCCCTTCATACAGATGATGACCCATCCACGTCTGCTTAGGTGAAAGCGTTTAATTTTTACTTTCTTTCCGTTCGTGAATCTTTTATCGATTAACGGGTTAAAAATTAATCATGATTAAAGCACTAATCAATTCATCGGTAGGTTAATCGATCAAATGATCAGCACTAATTATAATTTCTTCCTTGAATAATATTTAAGCTAGTTTTGCATTCTGTTGAGAATAGCTGTTTAGTCGTGCGTCTTCAGCTTATGTTTATTTTGTATTTTATTTTTGAGTGTGATTTGCTTTCATAATTATTTATTTTTACTTGGATTTAGTTTCCCGTGCGCACCGCTCTTCACGTGTCGGTTGCTGTAAATTTATTATTTCAAAATAAACTCAGCATCATATATAGATGTCAAGCACTATGCGTATGCGATGTTTGGTCTGAGCACTTAGTCTGACAAATAAAGATTTACTCCAATTGCTACGTTCTTGTTTTAAAGCAACTTGAGGAATGTAATTGCTTTTAATTACAAACTATTCACACTTCGATATAGTTGGTAATAATATTAATTTTAATATTTTTTGTATTTTTCAATAGGGATGATTGAACCCGTTAAAGTTTTATAACGAGCTCGCTTGAAAACGCACAAAATAATACAGTTATTATTTACATTACGCTAATATATTTTGTGATAAATGCATATCATTGTTCGCTATGTTAAAATGACTTCCGCGTTACGTCATCAGAATATTTCTCAAATATTCTGATGCCCGTGTCCATGCATCATGCCCATGATGCCCGCGTCCATGATGCTGTCATAATTGTTCAATTTGATTAATCAATAAAAATTACTACCTAATTTAATATTGTAAATTACTGAAAGATAATTACTAGTTCAAAATGGCCGCACAAACGTGCAAAGTAATAATATAGAAATCAGTTTTGTAAACGAACATTTCAGTTCGATGGCAAATGTTTTTGTTCTACTTAGATGTCGTAATGTGGTTTGTCGTATACACTAAACCTCCGAGTTCTGGTGTACATACGTGGGAAGCAAAACAAAGGTACTATATTTTAATCTCTTTGCAGGGGAATGCATAAATCCCCATAAATGCTCGTTTGCGTTTCTCATACCTGAATTTTCGGGGTCCATGTTATCAAACTTGAAAATCGAAACATTCCTGTTTCTGTAGCAAATGAATACAAAATTGTGTTTGACACAGATTTTTCTTGTATATAAACCACGGACCTATTAAGGCTGAACTCCATGGAACGAATTATGTAACGAATAACTGGCGAACGCCGCCCGACGGCACGCTCGCTTTGCGCGCGTGCCGTCGGCACGCGCGCAAAGCGCGTGGAATCAACACAGCAGCCACTGTGTTGATTCCACGCGCAGAGCAAAAGCCGCCAGGCAAAATTCGTCGGTTATTCGCAGCATATTCGTCCCATGGAGTTCAGCCTTTAGCATGACAAAATTTATATAAATACACCTTTTTATATAAAGTTGAAGGTCCTTGTCTCTAGCCTGTAATTTAGAATACGGGTTAAACATTGCGTCGCACCAGCGTTGTACACGTTCCTCAAGAAAAGGAACAAAATCTCGTTCCTCATTCCTTTTGATTTTCGGAACGCAATCCCGTTACAAGTTTTATGTGTGAAAAAGGAACTCGTTCCCGCTACAGTTAAAAAAATTGAACGTGTCGTTACATATACGTTACGTTTGTATTTTGCTGATTACCTTATTTAGATAAATCGAGCAAAGTTTTCTTTATATATTTTTTTTGTCTATCCTATCAAATGGCAACATAAGAATTTGAATGCCGTGTGGGAAGGACACGAGCAGAAAACAAGCGGAAGCAGAGTTTCGTTTGTTGATATATTCACCTTCGAAATCTCAGCTTCTAACCATATTCGTGTTTGTGGTGGGCGATTCAGACGAGCCAAATGTACTATTACCCCATATTGCACGAGCGTTTTATTACAACCTCACACGTTTAAATCTAACGAAGTCCCTTGTTTGAACTTAACAACAGTTGCTTCTCGATGTTTCTGTCCGCAAGACGAGCAAGTGAAGGATATGGTAGGCCTTTTGGAAGGTCAGTCTTGAAAACTACAAGTCCTCCTTCGTGAAGGTTGGAATCATTGTTAAGTTTATAAGAGGGGGAGGGGGGGCGAGGAGAAAAGGACTACAGGTTAATTTTTGTGTATCTTTTAAATGAGCATTGTTTGGGAACAAGGGTGCGTTCGATGTCTGGTAATCTGTTCTTTTGTTGTAAGTGTAGGTCTCTGTGGAAGTTCAGTGATGGCTGTACTCGACCTTAAATTTCTGGGTGTATGAAGATTCGTGGACGCAAAGAGAAAAGCTGAGTTTGAAACGTCCCTCCTTTTGTGTCCTTTCCTTCGACTAAATGTTTTGCTTTTAGTACCGCAGTCTCAGGCACCGAAAAAAAAAATCGATGTCCGCTAGATCTCCTGCATCCGACTGTTACCAAGCGAGGTCCACACAAAATAAACCATAAGATAAGTAAGCAAAACGTCAACGAGAGTTTGCTCTTCGTAACGATGCTGTTTTTGTACTCTTAGAAGTTCCTTATTGAAAACAAAATAAAAATTACCCCACTGGACGAAAAAAGAAACGCCGTTCCTTTTTCCGTTCTAGTAAAAATGTAAGGAGTTTCCGTTCCAGTTCCACCGACGCAAAATAGAACTGCGGCGTTCCTTCGTTCCTCCTAAAAGGAACCCGTTCAGGGAACGCCGTTCCTTGAAACGCCGTTCCTTACAACAATGCGTCGCACCTAAGGGGATGCTGCGTAACGGTACAAGAAATCATTTTGTTCAGTCTAATAATTTCAGAGAAATAAAAGGTAATTTTAGGCAATTTAATACAATATCGGACAATATAAGGCATATAATGTAATTAGCCTACTTTTTGATATGATAACTGTTCATATCCTTCAATCGTCGTGATGTGTAACCCTTGCTTTGTTAATGGCAAACCCAAAGAGAAAAACAATTCTCTTGCAAAAAATTGAAAGAGAAAAAAAAAATTATTGCTTCTGTCCGCGCTGTGCAAGAAAAGCGTCGAGGCAACCAGATATGCCATCGATTTGTTTTTGTTTTTCAAAAAACAAATTGATAAAAATTTAAAGTCGTTGCAGAGGCTGCGTAGTAGCCCTCTTTAAGTGGTATTTCAAACGCTTCAAGCCGAAGGCCTTTAAAAACTTGCGCTTCCCCTCGACATGCGCTGGTTCGCCAATTCCATAAGTGCCTCTCACCCGAAGGCCTGTAAACAGCCCCTGAGGCCTGTATTAAACCGCGGTAAGCCAATAGTCTAGAGATAAGAGCCTGTCGAATATAACGGCAGCACGCCGCCACAACGATGACCGGCAGGTGAAGACGTCCACTGGCGTTCACACTCGTGTATTTTTGATCAATTCCTCAACGCGGCCCCGTTCTGACTGGCGGTCTAGTCCTATCAAAGCTACTTTAAGACATAATAAGTATCCGGATTTTTTTCTTCAGTCTGCGTTTACGCTGCTAATAAATCATACAGAAGAGCGTCTGCGAACACAGTCGGAGTGTCGGAGGCAATTTCGTTTCTCCCATGTATGCCGGTCCGGTCACGATGGTCATTCAAAAGATGTCTCCAGAGATGTTAAAAGCACGCGCATGTATAAATCAAACGTGCCTTTGTAAATTCTTAAGGCGTTTCCTCAGATAATGTTGTTATCATGTCTTCAGCGAACAGCGTGCCTTTTGTACGATGTGTAGGCAATCTGGCAGCGTCTTCAGGAAATCGACAGTGCCTCAACCCCTGGAAACTAGTCCAACGCAGCGAAAAGACGAACGACACCTCAAGGGGATTCTAAAGACAGCCACGAGAAGCGAATATGGACAAATCTAGCAGCTCTTCCTGCACAAACCAGACGAGTCATTAACCAGGTCGGTGTAATACTTATGAATAACAATAACGGAATAAATTAAGAACGCTAATGCAGAGATTCACGGGGAAAAAAGGCTGTCAGATTTGTTTCAAAACACAAAGTGAACACTCGATACTAGCGCCTTCATAGGAGTAAAAAAAAAGGCCACGTATATCTTATCTCCAAACCTTCCACGGCTGGATCGTTTACAGACAAAGATTACCTCTATATACGAGCGAGGAAGGATAAAGGGAAGTCGACGACCTTCCACCTTGAGAAGGCTTATCTCAGAAGTACCAGCTAGTTATTTTTGGAGTCATAAACATCCGCGTCCACACCTTCGGCTCTTAGACTCCCGGTAAACAAACGCGGGAGCCGGTGTAAGTTAGATTCCGGAGCTTGCATCTCCCGGAAGGTTACGTCTTCAAATCTTTGGAATTCCCAAAGATCTGCATGTATCCATATTCAAGAGCTTCCTTCCAACCATTTGTTTATATGAGAGCTTCGAAGCCAGGGAATCATTTAGCTGACCTCTGTCTTCTCGGAGGACCACCAGAGACACGCTGAATCATCTTGTTTTATTTATTTATTTATTTATTTATTTATTTATTTATTTATTTATTATACCCCCAGGGCCGAAGCATTACAGAGGGGGTGGGCAACGGAAGTACAAAAACGCTGAAAATGGTTAGTCCGGCACAGATTATGAATAGTAATTTGCTAGTGCTTCTTTAAAGAGAACAAAATCGCCAATGGTTGCAATGGGTGAGGGAAGGCCGTTTCATTCACGAGATGTTTTTGGAATTAAAGATTTGAAAAAAAGAATTTGAGATGGAAGTTTGCAGCAGTGGTCGAGGCGAGAGGATACGTAGATGGGGGCACTGATTAGTTGCTCTTTCAAGAGTGAATTGGCATAGTAAATTTTATGAAATAAACAGAGACGGGAGATAGTGCGACGAGTGGAAAGAAGAGGCAGTGAGAGACTAGCTTCCATTGATGTGACGCTTGATGTACGATGGTAGTTTGATAATATAAAACGTGCTGACCGGTTTTGGATGGCTTCAAGCGCTGATATGAGGCTTTCTGCACCGGGATCCGAGACCGAGCATGCATATTCAAGTTTTGGTCGCACCAGTGTTTTATAAAGTAGTAATTTTAATGATGATGGAGCTAGAGAAAAGTTACGTCTTAAATATTCAAGCATGCGGTTACTGTTATTAACGATATATTCGGTGTGATGTTTCCATGATAGATCAGAAGAGATATGAACACCTAGATATTTGTAAGTTGATACGTTTTCTAGGAGGTTATTTGATAGGAAGTAGTTAGGACAGAGTGCTGCTTTGCGGGAAATCCTCATTGTCTTACATTTCATAATGTTTAGTTTCATGTGCCAAGCATCACACCAGGAAGAAATTGCATTTAAATCAGATTGAATTATGTGTACGTCAGAGTCATTAGTAATTTCACGGTAAACAACGCAATCATCCGCAAATACGCCTATGGAGGAGGAAATGCTAGTAGGTAGGTCATTTATATATATTGAGAATAAGAGGGGGAATAGGACAGAACCCTGTCGTACACCGGACTCAACGAGGGACGATGACGAGTTTTTGTTATTAACAGTTACAAATTGCGATCTGTTAGTGAGGAAACACTCTAACCAAGATAAGATATATGGATCAATACTGAGTAGGCTAAGTTTGTATAGTACTAGTTTATGCGTTACCTTATCGAAAGCCTTTGCAAAGTCCAGAAAGATGCAGTCAGTCTGAGATCCACAGCCCAGAGCCGAGTGGAGGTTGTGGGTGAAAACCAAGAGCTGAGTATCGCACGAGAAAGATTTGCGGAATCCATGTTAAAAAGGGCTAAAGAAGGAGTTGCACTCCAGGAAACGCGAGAGCTGTGAAGAAATTATGTGCTCCATAATTTTGCAGGGTACGCTAGTAAGAGATATTGGCCTGTAATTTAAAGGGGAGAAACGGTCACCAGCTTTGTGAATTGGAACAACCTTCCCTACTTTCCAGTCCTCAGGTAAGACGCCATGATGAAGTGATTGTTGAAACAAAGATGACAAGATGATCGAGGAGTACATTTTGGTATTTTTTAGAAATTTCGCGTTTATCTCGTCGACACCTGATGCCGATGACAGCTTGAGGTTTTCAATAATTTTAACCATACCGGTGGATCAAACACAATTGGTAACATGGGCAAAAAATCAGAAGATGGTAGCATGGGATGGTTGGCACATAAGAGATCACTAAAGACACTGATGAAACATTCGTTGAAAGTCATACCGCAATTTTCACCGGAAATTACCTCTCCGCCTGAATTTTTAACTTGTATTAAATGTTTGTCGGCAGGGTTGACTAAGTTCCAAAACTGCCTTGGATTGTTAGTGAGCATTGAAGGTAATATTATGCTGAAGAAGTTATTTTTGGTTTCATCGACGGCCAATTTGTATACTTCAGCTGCCGAATGGTACGCGGCCCAGCGATCAGGAGACATTGATGATTTAGCTGCTCAAAACAAGCGCTTTTTGTTATTAGACAGCCTTTTTAAAGTTTTATTATACCAAGGTGATTTCGAGTTTGATTTGACAACACGAAAGGGAATGTAGTTGGTGATCAATGAAGTAATTTTATCTTTGAACAGACACCAAGTGCCTTCAACCGGTCGCTCTGAAAAATTCTGCATATAAGAGTCCATTAATGTACATAGCTCGCGGTTTATGGATTCAAAGTCGGCTCTAGCGTAATCACGGATGTGTTTGACAAACCCAGCAGAATTTTTCTTGGGAATTTTCAGGAAAACATGCACGGCTAAATGGTCACTAAGAGCTGGAAGATAAGAGATCGGCTCTACGAGGCCCTTAGACGTAATTAAAATAAGATCAAGAACGTTGGCTGCTGAGGACGTAATTCTCGTGGGCTCGGTTACTAATTGCGAAAGATTAAAATCTGCACAGAGATTTAGGAAATCGTTGCCTCAGAAAAATAAGGCACGCAAGTAGGAATATCTTGTGACCAGTTAATATTTGGGTAGTTAAAATCGCCAAAAATAAATAGCTGTGAGTTGGGAAACCTTGATACAATCCTGAGGGGTTATGTTCGACAAATGTTTTGTTTCTCCTAAAAAGAAACGGAAGTGACGGAAGTGACGGAAGTGACGATATCGCGTCTGATTGGTTAGAGGCTCTCGTCATTTGAACCTGAAACCAATCAGACGCGATATCGCCACTTCCGTCACTTCCGTTTCTTTTTAGGAAAAACGAAACATTTGTCGAACATAGCCCCCCTGCTAAGTGTGTCATGTAATAACTCCACCAAATTCATAGTAAAGGTAGGTGGGCGGTTAACATGCACAGACAACAATGTTTCTGTCACTTAGTTGGAAACGTACACATACAATTTCTAAGCTAGATGACTCAATGTAATCACCAACTGCAACTATACTTCGTTTCACCTTAGGTCCGAGCGCGGCCAATGTTATGAGCCGAAGGGCCAATCAAACAGCGCAAAAAGCGCAACGTCATGGCGTGCTCTCTGCGCTTGATAAAACTAGCCGGCGGAGGAGCACGCACAGAGACGGCGAATACCGACTGGTCCTATCAGCTGCAGAGTGCACGCCATCACGGTGTGCCTCTTTCGGTATTCGAATGGCACTTTGGCTCATAACATCGGCTGCGCTCGGACCAAAGCACGCCTTCGCTCGTCCGCGAATCTCTATCTTGCCGATAGACTTTGTACTGTTTATCACAAAAAAAAAAGTTTACTAGAGAGCCATGTTTCGGTCAACACAATGATGTCGGCAGAAGCAGAATCAAGAGCGGAGCATAATTCATCGCGTTTCTTTATTACGCTTCGTATATTTGTAAGGAAAACAGAAACATTTGTCACCGTCGAATCTTTGACTGGAAGAGTGCACGATTGTTATGACGTTGCTGATTCTTGCACGTGTTGCGGTTGGAGTGACTCGGCACCTCTATTAGTAGCACTGGTAGCACTAGAAATTTCATAAACTTCGTCACTCGTACTGCAGTAGGCGTAACACTTCTTGTTTAGGTGAAACTTGTTGTACCTTATCTTAAATATACTATCGGGACTCTGAGATTTTGCGAAATCAAACAACTTCTTGCGCGCATAACGTGTGGCTGGTGCGAAGTCTTCATTGACGGAGACGTTCCATGTTTTAGATGCGGAGCATCTCTTGCTCGGGTCTATGTCCCGCGGCGTCGGCGTTGTAGTCGGCACTCGAACTACGCACGCGCAACTCTCCTCCTTCCCTCTCTCCAACAGCTGCGCGTTACTCTCTCCGCTCTCTCTCTCTACCAGCTGCGTGCACTGCGCGTGCGTTGGCTTCTCACACCGCGCGCGCACGCGCAACTCTCCTCCTCTAGTCTCCTCTCCTTCAAGTGTGAAAAAAAAAATAAACGGCGAGCGGCGAGCGTTCCAAGTTTCTCTGCCGCGAACCGCGACGAAGGCTCGCGTAGGTGGTAACGCTAGGGCAGTCGGTGGCGCCATCTCTCGACGTCAGCACGCAACTGACTCTTTCCTCGGAACCAACACGATGCTCCGCATCACCCCATGGTTCCCCTCGGGAAGATGGTGTAATTTTTTTAGTTTAGCTTTTGCTAAGAAGATTCTCTCTTTAGTTTTGATGACACAAATTTTACCATTACTGGTCGACACTTATTTCGAGAAAATGTCCCAAGTCGGTGCGCGCGAGTGATTCCCTCATCAGAAATGCTCAGCTCAGGGACATTATACTTCGTTTCAGCTTCGGTCCGAGCGCGGTCGATGTAATGAGCCGAAGGGCCAATCAAACAGCCAAGAGGCACAACGTTATGGCGTGCTCTCTGCAGTTGATAGGACCAGCGGGTATTCGCCGTCTCTCTGTGTGTGCTCCTACGCCGGCTAGTCCTATCAAGCGCAGAGAGCACGCCATGACGTTGCGCTTTTTGCGCTGTTTGATTGGCTCTTCGGCTCATAACATCGGCCGCGCTCGGACTGAAGGTGAAACGAAGTATAGAAAGCAGCGAGTGTACTTTTTGCTCAGATTGGGCCCAGGTCTTTGAGTGCGAGTCATCTATGCCATGAAAGATTAGCTTGTCTCGCCGAGACCGATTTTCGAGGTCGTCAAGTCTAGCACGCAAGAATGCATTTTCTTTTTTAATTTCTTCTAGAACCTGATGTGTAGTGCGTACTTCACAATCCAGCCTATCAAGAACATTAGTCTTAGTTTCCACATTCTGGAGTCGGTTAGAGATGTCAGTGATTTTGTCTTCCAACTGCTGTTGATTTGTTTTGATTTCATTTACAACTATTAGTAGTTTAGACTGACCATCTTGAAGCAGTTTGCACATTTGGTCAAGCTGCTTGTTACGCGTTTCAGGACCGGGGTTTACCTCAACGTCGCCGCATAGAATCAGCAATTTTACAACATCTATACTCTGACCGACGATCGAGAACAACTCCCGTGGGCAAGGGAACACCAAAAGAAAAAAGTCGCTTGATTTTTTAGTGCACAAAGAATCGATGTTACTAACTTGCGAACAGAAGAAGCAAAAAACGTTAGCCGTCCGCATCGTATGGTTGTTCCCATGCACAGTGAAAGCGTAGGCGATCGGCCGGTTCCTCTTATCGTGTGGCGCCACTGATGTCGCTGATGATGAGGCTGGTCTCTCGAACGTGTTTGGCAGGATGGTGGGCGTGTCCGGTGGGAGACGGAGTGGCGTGTTCTTGTTGATGACTGGCAGTTTACCCAGCACTGTGGCAGGTTTTGTGAGTATATCTGTAGAACTTGAATCCACTATTGGGAGGAGGCATTTGCTGAACATCAGCTGCGTACAGAAGAAGCGAAAAACGTTAGCCGTCCGCATCGTATGGTTGTTCCCATGCCCAGTTTGATCGGCGCTGACCAAATGTGTAAAAACGTGAAGGAAGGGAACATCCAGAGTGAGCCAGAAACAGACGGCAACAAATACTCGGCTTGGGTGGACGCTCCAAGGACCAAGGAATGAAACGCGGTAATTAATCGAACAAACTTCTTTGTGGTTTGTTTGCCTCATAAAGTAAAGAGGCAATCAATTTCTTCAAGACTGAGAATACTGGAAGTAATATGGCACTTAATGCGACGAAAATAAATATGAAGATGCACAAAAATACCCATAAAGCGTTTCTCATTCCAATCGGCATTCGAGTCTCAAAGGACCTCCTGCCCCGCATCAAAAACAGAGCTTTGCCGCCATTATGGTGCCTGGAACGCGTCTCCGACTGGTGTATTCACCGCGACCTAAAAAGTGGTCACTCGATTTCCGCCTGATGACGTCATACAAGTGTGATACTCTGGCCTGCCTCAATATGGCGGTGGCTCAGCAGTGGAGGTGAATCTGGCAGACGCCCGTTCTGATGCAGGCCGCTCCCCAGCTTGATAGTCAACGCAAGGTTCGGAATCCAGGGGCTGGGTCCACCACGAGGATAGCGATAGTGGCGTTCATTCATAGTTTTTTACCGGGACTTCTGGTACCGACCGCCAGGATCGCCACATTTGACAACATTACAGGCCGACTTTTCTGTCGTAATTTGTGGCCACTTCGCGGCCACTTTAAGTTTATGAGCGGAATAGGACGCTAAACCGGCCAGTCGAAGGCGCGTTTTAGGCACCGTGCTCTCATGGTGGGACAAAAAGACGTTAAGAGTGCGTTCGCCACAATCATCAACAACCCGATGGGCAAAACAAAATTAAAAATGCCGTGCGAAATCTTTTACCTCAAACGTTTGCGGGATAAGAAAAGTGCACCATGGTTCGGAGCTTTCAAGAATTAAGAGTTTTACACCCCACACCTTTCCACACTCATATTCTTCAAAAGATCTGCCCAGCTTCTCTATCCACCAGACAAGCAGAAATTAATCCGCGGTGGAAGCCTGTTCTACATGACGGCAGGACGCCGCAGCTTAACCCCTGCTACGCCATCTTACAGGATACCTATCATCAAATCCTGCTCTACTGAGCCAGCGATACGTGCCGTGCCGTGTGACACCGCTATCAACAAGTCGGGACTGCGATTGGCGGACCACTGTCTGACACCAGGGGACCAAGCCTTGCTGGAACCGACACCTTTCATCGTCCGGTCACTTGGCAGCAGCGCGGCTTTGAAGCTACGTGCTTAACCCCTGCTACGCCATCTTACAGGTTTGCAAGATCTTTCCATTTGAATCTTTGCCAGATATTGTCGCCGCAGCTTGCGCCACTGTTATTTGTGCCTTGTGTGTTTAGTGATCGTGGTTTCTGATACCTAAAATGGGGAAGGACGACCAAAAAGACCTTGTAAAGGCGTTAGACAAGTTCCGCCGTAAAATCAGGGCAGATATGCGAGGACTGACGGAGAGTGTGAAATTCTGTAACGATACATGTGACGGCGTCAAGGACATCAAAAATGAAATGAAAGAACTGAGGAGGGAAATAGCAGCGCGCAACCAAGAACTCGATGCAGAAAACTGCAGACTCAACGCAAGGGTCGAGGAACTGGAGCAATATCAAAGATAAAAAAAAAACATAGAAATCAAAGGAGTACCATCGGAGGGGTAGACGAATCTGCAGTCTTATTGATGCACCAATAAATGACTCTGACATCGACGTCTGCCATCGCGTGCCAACGTTTAGGCAGGACACAAAAAACATTATCGTACGTTTTGTTCACCGCACAAAGAGGAACAAGGTCCTGGAAAAGGCGAAAAGCATAGATTAACCACAGCGTCTCTTGATTATGGAGGTACTGCCTGCCCCATATATGTCAACGAGCACCTCACGAGTCTTAACAAAAAATTACTTGGAGCGGCCATCGCACAAAAGCGTTGAGTGGGATGGCGTTTCGTGTGGTCGGCCGGCGAAAAGATTTTCGCGCGCAAAAATGACACCGCTGAAGCAGTTCGAATCGTGTGCCTTGATGATGTTGCAAAAATTGCAAACTAAAAAGAAAATTTGAGATATCGTCTTAAATAGTAACCATGAAGTTTCAATGGCTGATACTTCGTCTAGATGCAAATACGTTGATCGCTCGTCTTTTAACGTGGAATTCCAATGCTCCGAACCAAAGTTTTTTGTGATGCATCTAAACGCGAGAAGCATAAAAAATAAGGAAGGCAATCTTAACGACTTTATTTCTTCCCTATGCGTAAAGTTCGATGTTTTCTTGTTCACGGAATCATGGGTATCAGCAAATGACGCAGCCCCAAATATTCAAGATTACAAGTATGACGGACCTGTTAGGGATAAACGGAAAGGCGGAGGGGTGGCAATTTACACGAAACAAAGTATATCGTACGAAGTTATTGACGATTTCTGCAAACTTGATATAAACATAGAATGCTTGACAATTATAATTAAAAACACAGTTATTGTTGTAGTGTTCCGCCCACCCTCGGGCAGCATGTTAGCTTTTTTTGAATTCATAGATGAACTACTCCGTTATGTGGGTTCAACCGGTGCCCCACTTATGATACTTGGAGACGTTAACATAAACAGAACTTTTCAAGATACAGACGCTAGAGAATTTAGTGACCTCTTAACCCAATATGCTTGTGTAAATCTGATCACGATACCTACTAGAGTGACTGCTGAAACTGCGACTGCACTTGACATCTGTCTAACTAACCATGTTGAATTAACCTGCGACTGGGGTAGAGAAGAAACATCAAAACGTAGAAGGGACAGAAAATAGACAGGACGACGTCTCAAGAGACGTCGTCCTGTCTATTTTCTGTCCCTTCTACGTTTTGATGTTTCTTCTCTATCCCAGTCGCAGGTTAATTCAACATGGTTAATATTCACCAGCTCGCCTGCATCCTTACGATTTTTTTCTGTCTAACTACTTTAGAAGAAAAAGATACTACATCAGGTGTCTTCACTGACAATATTAGTGACCATCTGCCTATTTATTGTTTAAGCTCTGTTTCTAAAAGAAAACAAAACAAAACAAAAAAATAAACGAACCATACTTTTTCAGGGAATAAACTCGGAATTCTTAGCAAAATTCTATAGTCTAATAAAAAGAGTAGACTGGAATACTGCATGTTCAGAGGGGAGTGCTGATGTTAGCCTATTCAATTTTCTTGAATAAGTTCAAAAAGTGTTATGATGAAACGTTTCCTCTTAAAACAGCAAACCCCAGAGAAAAAAAAAAAAGCAGAGAAAACCATGGGTCACTTCTGATATGTATAAAAGAATAAGTGATAAGAAAAAAACGTATCATGCATTCATTCAGACTCGTGATATAAACCTGCTACATGAATTCAAAAAGAAAAGAAACAAACTGAACTCAGAGTTAAAAAAGCCACGCGTATGTGTTATCAGAGGAAATTTGAGAGTATATATGGCGAACAACGAAAGATATGGGAAACGATAAACGACATGTCAAACAGAAAGCAAAAAGACAGCCTTATAGGAAAACTTTTGGTGCAAGATAAGATTGTAACCGGCAAAGAAGCCGCAGATAACAAGAATCAGCATTTCATAAATGTAGGGAAGTACCCACTAGTACAAATAAACAGTAGTGGCGAAAACTTGAGTATAGATAGCCTCATAGATTCCATAATGTTGGTCCCGGTATCACCTTCAGAAATTGATGAAATCATAAAAAATCTAAAAAATGATTCGGCGGCCGGTGAAGATGACATTAAGCCCCAACCTATTAAATATGTAGCGTCAATAATAACCCCGGTCCTGATTAACATAGAGAATAAAATGTTACAAAGCGGAATTTTTCTAAACAAATTCAAAATTGCCAGAATTCATCCTGTCTACAAAGGAGGGGGAGTAAACAACATAAACAACTATAGACCAATCTCTATTTTATCAATATTTTCAAACATTTTCGAAGCTACTATAAAGAATAGGCTGGAATGTTTTCTTTAATAAACACAAAGTTATAACGTCTTCACAATATGAATTCCAAAAGCATAAATCGACGGAGCAAGCTCTTCTAGATATCAAAGACAAAATAATTGCAAACATTGAAAGTAAATTATATACTCTTGGGCTTTTCCTGGACCTAAAAAAAAGCATTTGACACTGTGCGGCACGAAATATTATTGCATAAACTAGGTAGGTACGGTATACCTGGAATCGCACGAGAACTAGTAAAAAGTTATTTAATCGATCGATATCAATATGTAACTAGTAATAAGATATCCTCTTCCCACTTAAATATATAACATGGTGTTCCCCAGGGATCAATTTTAGGCCCCTTATTATTTTTAATATATATAAACGATCTGACCAAAATATCTGGCCCGCAGGAAGTAATCATGTATGCTGATGATTCTAACATATTCTTTAGTGGAAAAACAAAACAAAGTATTGAACTAGCCGCAAACGCATATCTCTTAAAACTGTCACAATGGCTTCAAGGAAATACATTGCAATTAAACTCCAACAAAACAAAATACATAATTTTTAAACCAGTAAATAAACGGGACGCCGATAGTATAAGCATCAAATTTGAAGGCTTGGAACTGGAGCAAGTAAGCGAGCAAAACTTTCTTGGTGTTTGGTTCAGTGAGGAATTGTCATGGAGTACTCATATTACCAAGTTAAAAGGTGACCTGTCCCGAATTATAGGCACTTTGTATAAAATCAGAAATTTTATCCCGTGTTGGCTGCTTAAAAATATGTACGTATCACTCTTTGTTTCTTTCAAAATTAAGCTACGCAATTTTGGTCTGGGGGACAACAACGGCCTCAATAGTCAATCAACAAATCAATAGTCCTTCAAAAAAGAATTTACGTATGCTCGAGGACTTCAAGGGGGATTACAGGAATCTACGTACGGAACCTCTGTTTTTAGAACACCACATGTTAAGGTGAATCAAATATACCTATTACTTTGAACTGCTTCAATTAATTCACCGAAATAGAACCTACTTAACGCCAGAAAGTGAACACCAGTATACGATATTCGACGACCGAAACGAAAAGTACCTATAATACGAACAAATTACCGACGACAAACTTTAGCCTTCCAGACTGCTACAATTTTGAATCGTGAAGTATTCGAATTAAACTTTGATGTATCAATATGCCAATCTAAAAGAGATTGTAAAACAAATTTACTGTGCAGTGCTTTCACCCTCACAGAACACGCAGAAGAAGCCGCAATTGCTCTGGCTGCCACAGGTACCAAATAAGACCACATCACCGTCATCACAGACTCGCAACGGGCGTGCCGCAACTTTGCCAAGGGTGAAATAGGCGAACAGGCGGCGAGAATCCTCTCTAAGGCGCAGTTTACGAGCATGAAGATCGTCTGGGCACTAGGTCACGCGGGTGTCGAGGGAAACGAGGCGGAAAACGCCGCAGCCCGAGCCTTTCATTCGAACCGGGACTCGTCCGCACCTCAACCACACTCCCCTGACCCCAACATGAAGTACAACGAATACTTGAAGACAATCAGGGAAGCCAGGATGACCCTTCCAGCGCCACCTTCAAAGTTCACCAAGGAGGAGGAGCCCCTCTATAGAAGACTGCAGACAGGAACCATGAAGACGCCAATGAATCTCCATCAATGGTACCCCCAATCTCCATCCTTCACCAACTTGCTCCTTTTGCGGGTGGAAATGGGGGGACCTGTACCACTTGATGTGGGTGTGCAAGCACATTAAAGGTTTGGATCCGATTCCGAACCCGACGAGGGACAGCTGGAACGCGGCCCTCCGCTGGAGCGATCCGGGAAGCCAACACTGGTTAGTACGGAGAGCGACGGTGGTGCAAGCCGCGATTGGAGCCCCGGACTAGGGGCACCCAGCCAGAAATGATTCCTCAATCAAGATCACCTATTTCTTTCTGGTACCCCTATCCCCTTCTTTTCATAAAATAAAATATGTTTTCAACAACAAGAACAACTCGTCTTTCTTGAAACTGCAATCATATTTTGTTAGCAATGATCTTACATTTCTCGTTACTTCGTCTTTTGATCGGTCTTTTCAGTCTATAAAACGTTATTGTATAAAAATGTTATTTGTATTTTGAAATTCTTTTTTTTTGTAGCTTCATGTTTTTCGACATAATTTTGTCAAATTATATGTTGTATAAACTTATGTAAAACTGTTGTGATCTAAACTATTGGATCACACCGCATATATGTAACTAATAGTTATCTGTTTTAGTATGTCTAGGCTATAAAACTACATTTGGCAGTATTACATTTTGCTACTGCACTTATATGAATTCAATGTATATGTACTTGATAAGTATGATGTGTTATATGTATATGATGTTTTGTATATGTACGTTGATGCTCACTGCATACCAAGAGGGGGCTAAGGCCTTGTCAGGCACTCGTGCCTTTAGCCTTAGACCCCCTCTGCGGAACATGTATCCGCAGACACAAATAAAACAAAATGAAAGAGACGATGTCCTGTCTACAGGCAAGCATCCACGATTTTTTTTTCACGTAGACTGTGCGTTGTCAGCCTAATTCTATTTTCAAAAACGGTCAAAAAGAACCGTCACGTAAAATCGTCGTGTAGAACAGTTACATAGGACCGTCACAAAACCCGTCACGAGGAACCGTCACGAAGATCCGTCACGAATGACTATGACATCATGACGCCACTTGATAGCGTGACGTCACGTGTCACCTGTCGTCACGCGACACGTGGCGTTCACGTGACATCCTGACGCCATGACGTCGTGCAATCTGCTCCTCGAGGCTTTCCCTCCCAAAATATAAAGGACAGTAGAAAGAGAGTTGGTGACGAAAGCGATACCACTTCAAAAAGTCGTATTGTTATTTCAGGGTGCCTTTATTCTAGGGTGTTTCCCTTCAAAAAACTGCTTTGGGCGTTGTCTTGCGTGTCTCAGAGCATAAAAAAAACATGGCCACCCGCAGAATATTTTTACTAACTAATGTGTGTTATGTGCGAGCGAAGCCACGAAGACACGCGCGCGCGAGTCCCGTACTTTCATCGCAGCTGTCGTGCGAGTGCGTTCATGTTCAAAACAACACCCTCGCACTCGGGTTTTTCGCTATCAGAAATATTTTGACGCGTTAGCTATAAAAAGCAAACGTGTTTGTTTGCATAGTGTCGAAATAGCGTTGCCCAACTTCTAGTATTGCAAAAGTCCCTGAGGAGCAACATGCCCGCACTCGGAGTTCTGAGCAACCTTGCGGAAACCGTTGGAGCGGTGTATTCGACAAGTCATAATTTGTTTTAGAAATGAAAACTAGCGATGCTTTCCAGCGGAGCTGTTAAGGGCTAGTTTCCCCAGGATCGTGTCCCCCGCAAAGAAATGTCGACAGAAAACTCTGGCTGCCGCCGTCGCTCATAGATGGCGATAGCTGTCCAGAGTGTTGTGTTTGCCGGTTGTCCGCTTGCCGCCGTCGCTCATAGTTGGCGCAACCTATCGAGCCTTTCTACTCCATGGCTTGCCGACTTGCGGCCGGCCATTACTTCATTCCCACCATAGTACAGCTTCGCTGGTCTGCCTTCTTTTTATGTTATTTTTGTTTTGCGTTAATCATTATTTTTAGCAGGCGCGCATACTTCTGTCATTGCCTTTATTTTGTGCGTCTTTTCCGGCAAAAGCACGAAACTTTATTTTAAAAAAAAGACTTCAAATTGTGAACGAAAGTAAAAAAAAAAAAAACGAGTGGAACAAAATTCCAGTCATCACGATTCGTTAACTCAATCTCTCATGTCGACACGGCGTACTTCATTTATTTGACTTCACAAGTCTCGTCTTTTCATAATCGCTGGCAGCTTAAAAAGGCGTGGCTTATCATGTTGACGCTTCCAGCGTCGTGATTGGTTATTCGACCTTCTTATCGACTAATGTCGCCCTCTCATTGGCTGCGAAGCGTTAATGAGATGCTCGCCACTCCCTGCGCTTCTTAACCAATCAGCGACTGCATGTAGAACACAGCACCGCCACCAAAGTCTTAGTTCGCCTTGTCTTGGCGTCAAAAAATTGTTTAGACTCTCGTCATGTCCAGCTAAATCTTTGCAACCACAAACTCGGCACTTGAAGAGATTGGGCGGTGCAGAAGTTAACAAAAAGGTATCGGTACACGACGTGAACACCAAACGCCTATGGCGGGCTTTTTTTTTCTAATGAACTGGTTGGAAAAGTTTTAGCGCCAGAATAGAGCTTCGAAACGGTTTACAATTGTTTGTGTGTTTTTTTATTGGGAGAAGAATATAAGTGTCAACGACGTTTGTGTTCATGTACCAGCGTTAATTGTAACTCAAATGAGGTTTTAGACTAGGTTCTTGACTATCCTGGAAAAACATTTCCAATAAAACTCAGACAGAACCACGCCAGCTGCAGGGTCATATAGATAAAATGAAACCTGGTGTTTCGGCCCGCAAACATAAAGCACGTATTGCATAGAACTGAAACTCCGTGAGAGAGCGGCGCTTGTTGCGGCGATGAAATTGGAAAGCTTAAGCACATGACGTTAGCTGGGGTACATAAGATACAAACAAAAACAAAATTGTGCTATGAGTCAACGTCCACCTCAGCCTAATTGGTATCATAGGCCTACCGATATTTGAGATTATGGGCGCCTGTAGCTTTTTTTTTTTTTTTTCAGTGAAGGAAACCTGTAAGATAAAAATACTATTGTTTTCTTTCTTGCTAAGAAGTTTTTTTTCTTGTAATAATTGCTACTCGCGCACAATCTGAAATTGCAATTTGATGAACATTAGGTTTAGGTGGACATCGGCTCATCAAGAATTCGTTTTTATTTTGTATATTTTGATCCAAGTAATGTCATGTGCACATACTTTCGCATTTCTTCGCCACCGCTAGCGTCACATTTTCGCGGAGTTTCAGCTTTCTGCGATGCGTAGTTTCATTTTCTCGATCTCACCCTGCAGATTGGGACAATTAAAAAAAAAAAGGTTATGTACAAGGAATTGGTTGGTGTGTACTGCCAGAGACAATACCTCATGACAGAGACGACTTATATAGAATCTCTTACGAACTACTGTATCGCCCGAATATTAGCGTAAAGATGCGAGTATGTTTGTGTGCAAGCACGTAAGTGTTTGTGAGTTATTTTTCTCATAACTTGTCTTGGCGTTACCCAGTTGGCGCCAGGAGCATTTGACGTGTATGGGTGCAATGCCTTTCCCTGCTCACCTACACATCAAGCGGCGCTGTGAACTAATTGCAACCAATACTATCTCTATCAGATAGCAACGACAGCTGGCGCAATAAATCGACAAAGAGGTGGTCACTTTGGGGCATATTGATTTTTTTTATTTTAAGAATGCGAAAAGATACTTGCCGATCTAAAAATAGACAACGCAACAACGTTTTCTTGTTTCTTTTTTAATTTTATTATGAAGTTTCGCGTAAAACTAATTACCTGAAAGTCAAGCTGACACGAACGCATTCAACTACACTGGTCGTTTTGCTAACAACGTTTTAGGTGTGTTCGTAGAATAGATGGCTTGCACATTAAGTTGTCGCATGACGCTGGTAGTCGTACCCACTTGTTCCTGCCAAAAAAAAAAAAAAAAATCAGTGGTGCGAAACGTACGCTGCAAAAGGAGCGCGCTATAGCGAGGCCGGCCCAACGCCGGCCCACGTGGCGTTATGTGCACGCCGTATACCAACACCACGTAGAATAGTAAGAAGCACTAGAATTGTGACGTCATCACAGTGAGATCGAGCGCGGACGCTGATTGGACACGAGCGCTGCGTCAGCGTCGTGTCCAATCAACGCGTCGGAGGACGCTCGGTATCGGGCTCGGGTCCAGTGGCTGATCGTTGGCTCCGTCCGATGGCGAAAACGTTCTGTGGAGGAAGGGGTCGATGTTCGCAGGCCTTGACGATTCAACGAGGTGTCGGTAAAGTCTGTTTCAGCGCAATCTGGCAAACGGGCAAAAGCTACGGTCACGGTGAACCAATAAGAACGCCATAACCAAGCACGTGACGCACGACCTCGGAAGGACAATCCTGTGCAGCACTGTCTCGATGGATTCGCTTCCGTTGCTCTCCTTATCCCTCGTTGACTCTAGCCTATGTCACGAGAGTAGCTTTACTTCGGCCGTCTTGTTGTTTAAAATTATTGTTTGCCATTCATCTGAAGATGCATCTAAAATCCCGGGAAAGGTTTTTTTTTTGTTTTTTTTTCCCTCCTTTAGAGATGTTATTACGGACGATATCACATGCAGCGTCCTGACGACGCCTCTGAATCTCAGGAAGTTCGATTTTTGTTTTCCGAACCATGTACCGACCGGTTATTGCGACCATGCACATCTGTTGCACTAGGCACCAAAATGGCGGTGTCCTAGGGACAGTCGGGGAACCGAGCGCCCGTACTTTAAGCGCAGCCGATAGGATTGAGTCGAGAAAAGAAAAGCCGTCTTTTCGGTCTGCATAGAGAAACTACGCATCGTAGAAAGCTGAAATTTCGTAAGAATGTGACGCGTTGGTAAGAAAATTTGAAAGTTTGTGCACACGTGTCGTTTTCTCGATCCGAAAATACAAAATAACATCCCATTAGATTCATTTTTTTTTATAAGCCCACGTTCATCGCAACCTAATATTTATCAAACCGAAATTTGAGATTGTGGGGGCATGTAACAAATATTCATTATTATTGTGTTTTTCTTTTTTTTTGTCGCACGAGCGAATTTCTAGTTGAAATTAGCAAGCAAACAACCTATGCGTCAGGCCGAAGCTATGCGCCATTTAAGTGTTTACAAGTCCACAGGCCAGCGTGCGATGATTTTTACAGCCAAACGCGCGCACGTTCGTCGCTTCGCAAACCAAGAAAATCACGCGCCATACGCACAAACGCTAAAAATGGCACCGGCCAGAGGCCATTTTTAGAACAACTTCCGCGGAGAAACTTTCTGTGGGGGCAATTTTCTATGGGGGCAACTTTCTGCAGAAGGTAAACTTATTAGCGGCGAGATGTTTTGATGGCGCCCTCCTATGGTTCCCCCTTGTGACGTCATTACCTTGCAAACAACAAGTTCGATGGTGTTCGTAAATAGCATGGTGGAAGCTTGAAATCATTGCGCTCTCAAAGGAACACTGCCAACGCCGTCAAAATTAAAGTTCTTTCATTCCTCTTATTTCCGTCGATGAGAAGTCCTTTTCTCACGTCATAGTCAGCGTTCGGCCAATCGTGGAAGGCCGACCACAGCGACGCTTTCGGTCGCGCACGTCGCCAATAGCGCCGCATAACTTTTAAGCCATGCATGCCGGCATGGGAAGCGAGCATGCCGGCCGCGTCGCGGCGGTCGCCTATTGTTTGCCGCATCAATTGTTGTGGCTTTCTTAAGGCTTGTTCACACGATGCATTTTTCTCGCGCATCTAGTGTCGCGAAATGTAGTTTCGCGAAATGGTTGCGCCGTCTGAACGAGTGGAGCGAGCTTTTGCTGAAACTTTGCCGAGTCCTGTCAATCACTCTGAGGGCGCCGCCAATGGCCGCTCAGAAACGCTCTCACGTGGCCTTTGAGGGGGGAGCGAGCTGTTTGAGAAGACCACTTCACTGCCGGTGTTGTAGCCGAGCCAAATTCGAAAAAACCGAAACCACGAACGATGGATACTGCCGGCGCTTCCGCAAGCACGTCAAGCACCACTGAAGGAAAAGTGAGTAGCATACCGGAAAAACAATCCAGCGATGGACGAAGACAATTAGCGGGAGTTGGCGAGATTAGAATAGTGCTCATAGCGTTGTTGTCGCGACGATACCACTGGATAATACCCCTGTTACACGGTCACCCTTAACCGTGGTTAACGCTTTAACTGCTGTTACGTGGCACCACAGTTACCGCACTATACTCTCAGACAGCTATTTCAGAAGAAGTGAAGAGCGCGCGTGCACTGCTTTGATGGGTGCTCAAAATGCTCAAGCGCACGTTCGCCCATAGCTTTGACTGCATAGCCGCAGAATGTTGTCCGCAAGTATTGTGCGCTAACTGTGGCTTAGCGTAACTGCAGTTAAGTGCGCCCACTGAAACCAAGTTTGCTTTGTTTACATTCGAACGTGAAACCATTTGCGCTCTCTGAAACAGTGCACAATAAAATCGGGGCAAACATGGGCGCCGAGAAGTAACCAGATTGGGCACGTAGCGTTTCTATGAATACCATGTGCATTGATAATGATTGATTGGCAATGAATTGGTTGCGTACGGGCTCGGCGCCGGCACATGTCCTGCACGTACAGGTTGCCGCCTCAATCGGCTTTGCGCACATGCGAGATCGCTCCAAGTATTGAATTGAATTGACTGCATAAAATGCGCAAAGCAGGTCCCCAGATAAATAGCGATCTGATTCGGAGCGCCACATTATGGTCAACACCGAAACCATTTTCGCGAGTCAAAACGTCATCGTTGTTGCACGTGAAGCGGTACGTGTGAACGAGCACATTTCGCGAAACTTGAGTGTCGCGAAACTGTTGCGCGCCTAAAAGATGCATCGTGTGAACAGACCTTTAAGGCCGGTTCACACAGTTGCGTTTGACTGCGTTTGACTGCGTTGCGGCGAGAACCGAAAGCGAGTCACCGGCACATCTGTGCTTCGTATGAAGCGTGCAATCCAATTCAAGGAATCTTCTTGGCACGCGATATAAGCAGCAGGGATGTCCTGGTGTCTCACTGCCGCAACGCAGTCAAACGCAGTCAAACGCAACTGTCTGAACCGGGCTCTAGTGCGGAATAGCTACCTTGGAAATTACAGCGCTAACCCGCTACAACGCACAACCAAAGCAGCGACTGGCAGAAGTTCCCCGATGCAACGGACCCGTTTGCCGCTAGGGGCGCCCTGGTCGGGGCTTGAATTAGATCCGAACCTTTTCTATGCCGGCCGCGTCGCGGCCGTCGCCTAATGTTTGCCGCATCAATTGTTGTGGCTTTCTTAGTGCGGAATAGCTACCTTGTAAATTACAGCGCTAACCCGCTACAACGCACAACCAACGCAGCGACTGGCAGAAGTTCCCCGATGCAACGGACCCGTTTGCCACTAGGGGCGCCCTGGTCGGGGCCTGAATTAGATGTGCACGGTTCCTATGGGCTAGGAGTGTGTCATTGGAGTGCACGACAGTTGACCAACAAGAAAAAGCAGTGACTAGAGCCACTAAATAAGCTGCGCTTAGAGTATCGGCACTCCGTTCCCCGGCATTGTTGTAGGCGCCGCCATTTTGGCTCGTATGCAGAACAGACGCAACTGCCGATCGTCATGATTCAAAAGTGCGACTTCCTCAGCATTAGATTCGGTGTTAGGAAGGTCATGTAATATTGCTTTGTTCTGTCGCGAACGGTTTAAACATTTGTGGAGGGCGGAAAAGCATTTCCTGTGATTTCAGATAGAGCTTCAGATAACTGGCAACCATGATTTTAAGACACAATATGGCCAAGTGTCGTTACTCTGAAGCGTAGCTTATTTAGTGGCACTAGCAGTGACGACTCATGTGGCATGTGGGCATGTAGAAGAGAAAGACGTTGGTGCGGCCAACGACGCGCGAGGACTCTGCACTGAATTAACTATACTCGCGGACAAATTTCTTTGGAATTTCATAATAAGTGAAGCGCGCGCCTGCACAGCTTTGATCGGCGCTCATGGGTATACTGCGAGCGCTCGCGCGCCCGTAGCTGTGGCTGCATAGCCACATAAAGTCCTCCGCGAGTATAAATCGCTGGGCTGGCTCCGATAAAAGTGTTTTCTTTTTTTCTGTGGCCAGCCTCTCTTGTCTTTTTTGTGGAAAAGCAGCACGTGACCGAATGACAGATACGTCTGCACGACGGGCGCCTCAGTAGCGATCTAGGGTGGTTCAAGTCACCAGGCTCGATCTAAAATGAACCATAAAACTTGACGCCTGCACGTAGCCATCTAAACTTTTCGTCAAAGGCGTAATTCACTGGTCGGTTTTTTCTTGTAAAATTACGAAGCGGAGCTCCCTTTCTGTAAAAAATAAGGCCAACAAACTTGCCAGGGTCTACTGGCGGGCAGCAACGCAGGCGACGGGGATCCAGTAGCGGGCTGTGTTTGGCGTTCGTATGGATAGATGGCGCTACCTCCTTATCGTGACGGCTCGCGACCACCGTGGTTTATTAAAATGAATATAATCTTTTTGAAATGTACCTTCGGTTAAAACATATATGCCAACAATAAAATCAAAACTTAAAGTAAAAAATTGCGTCTGCATAACGGCGGCTTTTTGCTGCCAACGGATTTCGTCTGCGTGTCGTCTGCAATCTTTCGCTGATCGGCAGCACCTTCAGACGCTGCTCCCGACGCCATCTATTAATACGAACGCCAAACACACACCGCTACTGAACCCCTGTCGTCTGCGTCGCTGCCCGCCGTAGACCCTGGCAAGTTTCTTGGCCTTATTTTTTACAGAAAGAGAACTACGCTTTGTAATTTTACAAGAAACAACCGACCTATGAAATACACTTTTGACGAAAAGTTTAGATGGCTACGTGCAGGCGTCGATTTTTACGGTCCATTTTAGATCAAGCCTGGTGACTTGAACCACCCTATATTTGTGCGTTGTGGAGGAACTCTGGACGGTGGTAATGAGGGCGTAGAAAGAGCTTCTTGGATCATTTTATTTCATTGTTTCGTGCGGTTTTGCGGCCAAAGACAGCGTTTTTTAATGTTTTATAAATAGTTTCTCACAGTCCCTCGACGCTCAGTGGCGTCTGCTTGAGCAAGCGGCGCCCGACAACACCGTATACGACAAGCAGCGAACCTCCCAGTTGGGGAGTATATAGGTATGCGCCTTACCTCGGCGCGCGGTCCGAGGTAAAGCCAGTTGAACAGGTGGCACTTTCAGAGTTTGTGCATACACGTCGCGTGTTTTCCTCGCTTTTAGAAGCCACGAACACGCGCGAGCTGGAATCTAGAGATTGTACACTGGAAGCCGTGAATTGGTAAACAACGAAAACTTGTAAAGTCACGTAGCTTTTCGTTCTTTGCCGAGGGCGAAAGCTGCACATTTGTCAGTATAATATACGTCCGTTGCCAGCTGTATTACCTCCAGTTTTCAAAACAGGACACGCGTCACGAGGCGCTACAGGAAAGTACCGGTATGCGCGTATAGGTCGAGCGCGTTGTTGGGGGGCACGTGTGGTTCGTCACGAAAGCGTTTGAGCCGCTGTTAGAAGACTGTACCAATACAACGCACAAAGGACAGTCTGCAGACGGCAGACACTGTCCGGGGCGTGTTTGTTCTTTGTATATGCCCATCCTGTCACGTTCGCCTGCAGACATCTTCGAAGCATGCATATATATGAAGCAGAGGTGCTTCGAAGATGCTCGAGGCGTTTCCGCAAATACTTCTGTCAACATGTCTGCATTGAACACCGTGTTTTTTTTTTTTGTTTTTTTTTTACGATGTATGACCAGCGTGACTTTTGGGGGAAGTCATAAGCTATACACACGACCGTATTGTCTCGGATTCAGTATTTCGCAAGATTTGCGAAGTGTGGGTCTTCAACAATATTTTGCGTAAGCGAAATGTCGAGGTTTAGAGTGATATGCTTTGTATATTCGTTACCATAAAGAAATATATTCGCGTAATCAATTGTTTTCTCCAAGGTCGCGAAGCCGGAAATTACAACCTCGCAAGAGGCGCACATGCGTAAAGCCGGGGTCACACTGCTTATACATCATACAAAAGACAGTCTGCAAACACGAGTCACCGTTATATCCGTGGTTACAATGCCGCGTGCCAAGTTTCCTCCTTGAAATCATTGCCATGGGGCATTCGAAGCTTGGATCTCGGGGTGACTGGCGCTCGAATCTGTATGCAGACTGTCTTTTATATTATGTATAAGCATAGCTTCCTCTATTAGCGGTGAGATGGTTTGGTGGCGCCCTCGTATGGTTACCTTTCGTCACGTCATTACCTTGCGAACAACAAGTTCGATGGTGTTTGTAATTAGCATGGTGGAAGGTTGAAATCATTGCGCTCTCAAAGCAAAACTGCCAACACCGTCAAAATTGAAATTCTAACGTTCCTCTTATTTCCGTCGATGAGAAATCCTTTGCTGATGTCATAGTCAGCATTCGGCCAATCGTGGAAGGCCGACTACCACGACGCTTTCGATCGCGCACGTCACCAATACTGACAAAGCCTGGCAGATCACCACGAGAAGCGGCCGCCGAAATTGAAAAGGTAGAGCGGCAGACAACGGCTGAGAGGAGAGCCACGTGACGGGCGCCCCGCTGTGGCAAGACGCCGAAACACACTTTTCCCGAGCGATGGAATGTCCGCTCGTGCTCCTCGCGTTCCTCGCGCTACCGCTTTGTTTCTCGTCGGGTTTGAAAACCATGTTTCGGGTCCTTGCCAATGCAAAAGCTGTGCGCTGACGACCAGGTTCCCCGAGAAATGCTCTGTGCTACCAGATCCTAGCGCTCTAAATCTGCGACCGGGCACTCTATGGCTCCGTCGTCGAACTGCCAGGCTTTGTGAGTATAGAGGAGGCTATGGTATAAGCAGTGTGACCCCGACTTTAGGGTTCTACCTTCTCTGACTAGACTCGCACACCGCTTTGTACGCACCTACCTCTAGTGAAAATAAATTAAAACTACAATTACAACTAAGTTGTTTACTGTGTACTGTAATCGCTATGGTCGCTGAGAGCTTAAAATACGCAGTGCGTTGCTCAGAATCCTTGCGCTTCGTGATCCTTTTTTGTTTTTTCGGCGTTCTGATTGGCCAATGCCCCAAGCTCATTGGCAGCGAAGCGAAAAGTTGTCTTCAAACCAAACTCTCACTGAACTTTCGCCCAATTTACCGAGACAAAAAAAAAAAAAGTTTATAAGAACGCTTAAAAATATTAAAAAAAAAAACATCGAGGACTTGTAGTTTAAATATATATCTTAGGAACCACGTCAGCTAACTAATCGACTTCAGGACACCCATTGGCAGTGCTTAACGTGCTCAACGACACGACTCTACAGTGAAACGAAACGGACCATACCAAAGTTGAAAGCTGGGCTAGTTGGTGTAGGCTATACAAAATGTAGGTAAAGCAGCGCAGAGCTTTCAGGCGCAGTGCACTAGGCTAAGAGACGCTGGGTTTCCGCGTGCTTTGCTGTGTGATGTTGCCGGCACCCTTGCTAAAAAAATAAAAGGAATCTCTCCCCTTAAAAAAAGTGGTGGACAGGCGAAGGACTGTCGTCATCCCATACTTGCACAAGGTCTCTCACAATTTGAAGAAAGTAGGAAGTCAGTACTACGTCCCTATGGTGCTTTCCGCCCCTCCGAAGTTCAGCCAGATATGTTCGAGGGTGAGGGCCGAGGCAGAAGGGCTGTCAAAGAGCAAGTGTACAAAAAAACACGCAAAGCCGTTTGCGAGCTGTGTTTCCGGAGTGGTATACAAGGTCACCCTCTCGTGTGGTACAGTCTATATTCGACAGACGGTGTTTAAATGATAGGCCCAGGGAGCACAACTATTCCCTGAGAGCCACGGTCGGAAGGCATTTGGCGGTGCACTTTAAGAGCTGTTTGTGCAAGCCGTTCTTCGAGGAAACCACGCTTGTAGATAGGCACAAAGACAATGTGACGAGGGAGGTGATAGAGGCCTTTTACATAGCGGAAAGCGGGCGCAGTGTATCGGCCAGCCGTCGGTGACGCTATCTGTGAAAGAGATGTTGTTTTTGACTTCGACGATGAAAAAAAAAAGGGGGGGGGGGGGAGCACGTGGCACGTGAATGACTGGTGCCCTATGTGATGTGGCAGAAAGGTTGGCGCATGTGTAGATTGCTGCCTTACGTGTTTGCTTTTTATGTTTTCTGTAACAAAACCTTCAGTTGCGAGTCAGCGCCTGTCCCGTCCTTTTTGTTCCTTCCTTCCTTCCTTCCTTCCTTTGTCGTTCTGCGCTGTTTTACCTACATTATGTATAGAAGCGGACCAGCGTAGCGCCAATGCCACCGTGTTCGTTACAATGTTCCATTAAGAGAGAGAGAGAGAGAGAGAGAAAACGAACGCAAGTTTTGTGCACAATGTAAGCACAACGCGACATAGTTCTTAAAACATTTGTTTTTTTAGGGTTTTTTTAGGGGAAAGAAAATTATTGCGGTGGCTTAGCTCGGCTATGCCAGGATATATGTAGTGTGAGCTTATGCGCACAAAATGAGAGGCACTATCAAGCGGCTCCAGTGCAGCGTCAGACTTGGCTACTGCGCAACGGAGGCGCACAGCTGGGCACGTGGCGGCGCCAGTAAGTCTGCCGCGGCTATGACGTCACTCCTCTGGAATGCGCAGACCGGCGAGGCGCGCGCGGTGGCGGCGGAGCCCACGGCGGCGGCGGCTCCGGCGCGCCAGCTGTGCGCCATGTGACGTCACTGCTCCTCGCGCTTGCGCAGACCGGCGAGGCGCGCGCGGTGGCGGCGGAGCCCGCGGCGCCGGCGGCTACGGCGCGCCAGCTGTGCGCCGTGTGACGTCACTGCTCCTCGCGCTTGCGCAGCACGGAGCACGGCTCATTATGCGAGCCATGCGAAACTGCTCAAGCTCGGCCGGTGTAGCTCACGCTACAAAAAATCTTGAATCATGACGTATTGGTGGTACGGAAGTTCTGAATATGTTATTAACACGACCATGTCTGCGGTGCGCGAGAATATATCATAGGCTCTTTTCTCAAAAAGAGCATGAACAATTTATGGCAAATCGCTAGGCAATTGTGTCACATACGTGAAACGTTCTAGCGTCACAAACGTTTAACGACATTCGGAGTTTGCAGACGCCAGGCGCCTACGTTCTCGGCGCTCTTCATCAGATAGTTTAACGCGTATCATGTGTACACTCGATAGTCTTTCCTAGAATGAAGCGATACTACCGCTAGTCGGGCTGATAAACCTGTCGATCTTCCAGACCCTTCCATACTCTCGAGCTCCTCGCCCTCGCCCTCTAGTCACATGACCTCCCCGTTTACCAGTCAGCGTCGAGCACCTCACTCCTCCTCTCCCACCCGTCCACCAATCAGTGTCGAACCTCGCGGCTACTCTTTTCTCTGGGCTTCACAAAACGCCGAACACCTACCAAAAGAACTTTTCCCGTTAACAATTTTCTCAGGTTCTAATTATCAGATGCTTCTTCGCACATATGTGTTTGAACCTTTAAAAAAAACACTAAAATTAAGAGACAAAATATTTGTAAAGGGACCGGATGGGACACGTATTTATTTTTGCAATTTGTTTTACAAAAATGGAAAGAAAAAACACACAAAAAACATGGGCAATATTTACGCCGTAGACGCAATTTAGGTGGGCATATCCTTGCTTTATGCCCCGCCCATGCATAACAAAGGTGCTTATCTACCTATAGGCACCCTTTGTTGGCTCTGATTGGTTGGAGATATCATAGACTTATTATAATGTACGCCAGACGCTCAGCTGTCGCTAGTGTGCTGTTTCAAATTGAAGCAGACAGCGACCAGTCGAAAATTGACTTCCCGCATGGCATATCTACGGGGGAAAGCGGGATCATTTTTCCTCTGCGCTTGATTATAAGAGCAAATATTGCAAATAATTATAACGTAGTAAATAGTTTGGAACATGTCTCAATCACGTAAACGAAGACATTGGTCAGTTACAGCGTTTTGCTGTCAACTTCATGTCATTAAACACAGTGCTAAAAAAAACTTTATACGTGTATTGATGTGCATTGTCGGGCACAATTAGCGAGAACACGGCGTCGGCGCTTTCCTGCATGAGGTATTTACGTGCCAAGCGAACGAAGGATATGTGCAAAAAACAAGAGAGACGACAAGAACTGCGAAGTAACTTTGGATCGGTAACTCCCTGTGCATGTAGACGATCAAAACAAAGTAAAGGAGTTAACGTGGACAGATTCGCAATAAATAAGTACTGCTTTATTCTCTCTGCCCGTGCATATGAGCGAAGATGCTTGTTCTGCGTTCAAAGCATTACCCACGCGCTCGAAATATTTGAAATAGGAAGAAGCCGGAAAACAGGCCCGATAAAAGCTGCCCGGATAGGAAATAATAAAAAGAGGTCCTTTCCAACAGTCGGTTACAAGTCAAGAAGGTAGTAGAAGCTCCTCACACAAGCGTGATGCGCCTGCTACAAACACCTCCGCAATCGAAAAAATAGTTCGCTAAAAACGCCCCTTCTTCTTCTGCAGTGGATAGATGTTGGCTACTGACCTTGTAGCGGGAAGCAGCTTGCGCCCCCTAGCCGAGACAAACGATTTATTTTAGGCTCCTACATTACTCGCTCCGGAAGGTTGTAGTAAAAAGAAGGTTCTAGTGGCAACGAAAATTGTTCGTTACGAAAGAGATAAAAAAAATCCCTGTCTATTACAGACCTGACTTGGAGCAGTCGTGCGATTATATGAAATCAGAGAAGAGAAGAGAGCATCCTTTGCTCTGTAAATAAATATAAACTGTAATTTTTGTAAATAATGCATATATGTTTGTTAGTTATAGCTCGATTACCTTCCTACACGAATTAGGTACATTCGCTGCGTTTGTTAAAAAGGGAAAGCGGAGAAAACCAAAACCTCCTGCGTTTTGGGTTTTGACAAATCCGAAGGTGGCCTTGTTTTCCGTTATGAATCCCGACGTGGAAACAGCGGAATGCGATTTTTCCGATTCGTCTTGGTCAAAAGAGTCTGGTGCAACCTCGCCGTCTACACCAAGCCGCCTCTACGGGAAACATAAGAGCGGCGATGTCCTCAACCGAGTTGCGCGGCAGCTGATAATGAACGCGTACGTTCAAGTGCGACATGCACCCACCGCCAAGCTTGGCCAGCCCGGCCTCACTGCGGAGGAGTCATTCACCTAAGTCAGCAAACTGCTTGGTGTTGGTGTACGAACCATCCTCGAGATCAGGAAGGATGCGAAAGCAACCAAGGAACAACTTGTGACACCCTCTCCGAAGCGTCCAGCAAGTGAAGGCGAGGGGCGGCGCAAAGTCAAGTACGGTGACTTCACGTTGTGCGCGCTGAGATCGTGCGTCCAGCGTTTATTACCACGAAACGAGGTTCCCACGCTCAAAAGGTAACGGCAGAATTCTGCACAAGCACTGAACTCCCCTCGTTGAAGGCTTGAACTGTGCGTCGCCTTCTCCACGGCATCAAATTCAAGCATGATAAGAGGGAACGAAACTCGCGGGTGACTGAACGAGAGGACATCGTTGTCTGGCAGCATACCTGCATGAGATCGCACGTCACCGACAACGCGGTCGGAAGACCTACCTGGACGATACGTGGGCGACATTAGGATATACACTGTCTGAAGGGTGTGGGTAGACACAACCGTAACCTCGTCTCACGGTGCCTTCATGTGTGGTCTTTTGACGGGCCTCAAGCAGCCATCGGGGAAGGGCCAACGCCTTATCGTAGCCCACATTGGCAGCGAGAACGGCTTTGTCGACGGCTGCCAGGACGTGTTCCATGGCCAAAAGACCGGTGATTACCATGAGGAAACGGATGGCACCCGCTTCGAGAAGTGGTTCGAGGGTGTCCTCGAATCACTTCTAGCTATCGTCATGAACAACGCTTTTTACCATTCCCGGCGGTTGGAAGCAGAACCGACGACGATTTCTCGCAAGGGCGACATCCGAAAGTAGCTGATGTCTAAAAAAATTTCATGAAACCCCAAGGTGCTGAAGAAAAGCTTCTCGACATTATGGCGTTGGTGAAGCCACAGTGCCTAAAGTGTCGTATGGACACTACTGCCGAGACGGGCAGGCTTCTGCCATATCACTGCGAGTTCAATCCCACTGAACTGATATGGGCCCCAATCAAGAGCGGCGATGTTGCCCGAAACACGACGTTCAAGATCGTCGACGTGGGAACACTCCTCAACGAAGATGTTGGCAAGGTCACCAATGACAACTGGAATAATTCTGTGAGGCATGTTATTGATATTAAATAAGCGTTCAGGCGAGGCGGTGCCAGGTCGTGAACTTTAACCTCAGGGGAGCGTGAAACTCATTAGTTTTTTTTTTTTCTTCTGTTTATTGTGCATTTTGTCTGGCAATGAGTATCTAGAAATTATGCCATTTGAAATGGTGTTGAAGTGACGCGGCTCGGAAACAGGCTTTTTCTGCGGTGGCTCTCGTTTCATCGAACGACGTTTCCCCGACAGTTTGTTTCATCGACAGTGCGACGTTTCATCGACAGTGCAACGATCATTGACAGATAGTTTTATTTACACTTGTTTCATCGACATACCTTGCTACGTTTCGTCGACAACATTTTAACTAATGCAAAAGCATTAGCTGTCCCATGGAGCGAAGCCGGCGGCGTCTGCAACCGCGAAAAACGGCACCTAAAGTTCCATTGGCTGCGGCGCGTCATAGTTCCAAGGAACGCCACCCCACAGAGAAGCCCTCTCCTGGCGCTGCGGCACGCGCCCCGATAAAAGGAAGAGGGTGGCGCGCGCGCGGCCGCCCCTTTCTCCCCCCTCTCGGGTCATGTGTCAGGCGTGGCCGGACCGGGGGAGGGGTGGGGGGGGGGGGGTGGGAGCGGGAAATTTCCGGTCCCTCTCTCTGTGCACTACGGTATCCCGTGTTCTACGCTCTGCTGTCAACCATGTCGCGCCGCCCGGCCGGCCTCTGCGGAGGACAGCGGGGCGCGCTGCTTGTAGGAATGTTTTCTCATTCCAACACGTAAGCAGTCTTAGGTATCCTGTAACTTTTTATTTTTGTTGGTTAAGGTGTGCTGCTCTGCCTGTGAGCGAGGGTACGGTTACGTACACAGGTACGGGACCACCGTACACGCCGCCCCGAATCAACATGTACGGGTGGGCCAGGTGGGTTGACATTTTTGTAATGAACTGCGGGAGTCTGTCGCCGCGAAGCGGCGTGAACGGGGTGGGTCGGGTAGTTTAACACGGGCCCCAGTGATACACGAGCGACGAAATGTTCCAACAGCATGCAATTCACGTGTCAATAAAACTTTACAGCACCGTAAGACAGTATTGATGAAACCAGTGTCGATAAAACGTTGTTGCTGAAACGTGTGTCAATGAAACGAGTGTCGATGAGACGACATGAACCCCTTTTCCTGATGGTTCCAGAGAAGCTCTCACAATGAGGACTGCAAAGTTGCCTCCAAGAATAAGTTCGATATATGTTTTCTACATAAGTCTGACTTTGCCAAGATAGACCCAAAATATTGCCGCGCGCAGGGCCGAGAAAGCAACGCTCGGTCACGGACGTCTAGAAGGTTCTCGGTTTATTCTTGCTGTGGACGTAACTTCTATCATTTATTTCTGCTTTCTTGTTCTATAAAGTGCGTATTCAGTCTCGCCCCAGCGTTCGACCCCGCTGTTACGCCAACTTCGACGCCCGCGACGCTCTATTGTTATCGTCTGTTTTTCCTTTTTTTTCTTTTTTTTTTTTGGGGGGGGGGGGGGGGGGGTGGCACAAGTTCGCCTCATTAAACGTTTAGTTTTTCTTCGGTTTTCGTCGCCTCATCAGTGGTCATTCGTGACATTTTGGTGGAGGTGCGGGGTAGCGGATAGACGTCCTTTTTTGTTACTGCGTTCAGCCGGCGATAGTCCGCGCAGAACCTCAGGGCTCCGTCTTTCTTCTTCACGAGGACTACTGGGGAAGCCCACGGACTGTTTGAGGGCTGGACGATCTCGTATTCAAGCATTTCCTGAATTTGCTTCTGGGTGGCTTCCCTTTCTTTCACGGAGATTCGGTACGGTGGCCGATGCACAAGGAGTGCGTCGTCATCAGTAATTATTCGATATTTCGCAACCGTCGTTTGGCGCACCATTGACGACGTGGAGAAGCACTCACTAAACTCGGCGAGAAGGTCACTGAATTGTCGTTGTGAGGCTGGGAGGGACGGGTCGATGTCGAGCTCGGACGGCGTGGTTCTCTTGTGCTGCGTCGGAGAGGCGTCTTCTGAGATCACGGCGATCGCAGCTGAGTCCTGAATTTCCTCGACGTAGCCCACAGCTGTACCGTTGGTAAGGTGCTGCGACTCTTGCCGGAAGTTGGTGATAAGGGCTACGGTACGCCCGTCCTGGAGCTCGGTTACGCCTCTTGCAATGACGATCCCTTGTCTAAGGCGAAGTTGGACGCTTCCTTCCAACAGTGCTACACCGCAAATGGCTTCTTCGGTTCCGACGGGCACAAAGACACTCGACAGCGGCGGCAGGTTTACGTGGCTGGTGAGGACTCGCACTGCAGCTAACGTCGTTTTGGGATTTTCCGCCGATGGGACAGGTTTCCATTTGTCATTCGTGACAAACATTTCATGAATGACAAAGGATGAGGCGACGAAAAGTGAAGTAAACTAAACGTTCAATGAGGCGAACTTGTGCCCAAACCAAAAAGGAAACAGAAGATAACAATACAGCGTCGCGGGCGTCGAAGTCTGCATAACAGCTGGATCGAACGCTGGGGCGAGACTGAACACGCACTTTCTAGAGCAAGAAAGCAGGAATAAATTATAGAAGTTACGCCCGCAGCAAGAATAAACGAGAACCTTCTAGAAGTCCGTGACCGAGCGTTGCTTTCTCGGCCCTGCGCGCGGCATTATCCCCCCTTTAAAAAAACGCATCGTCCCGATGCAGCACAAAGCGAAAACACATATCCACAACAAAAATACAGCAGAATCGCGAGCCACAGTTGACTAGTCGACGAGAGTGCAAAGTTCTATCGTTCGTAATTGGGCTTCAGCCGGACGTCGTGCACCACCTCGGGTCGCGACTGACGTCTTGTCGAGGGTCGTGTTCCGTCGGGAATAACTTCGTAGTTAAAAATTCCTAGGCGTCGGATGATCTTGTAAGGCCCAAAGTAGCGCTTCAGCAGTTTTTCGCTGAGCCCGCGGCGACGAATCGGCGTCCACACCCACACTCTGTCTCCGGGCTGGAAGTGGACGGCGCGGCGACGAAGATTGTACCGGCGAGCGTCGACACGCTGTTGATCGTGGGTTCGAAGGAGGGCTGGTTGGCGTGCCTCTTCTGCTCTCTGACTGACCGCATGGGCATCGCCGCATCCGTCCTCCACTGGCTCATAACTTGGCAGCATCGCGTCAAGCATCGTCGTGACGTTTCTGCCATGCACCAGCTCGAATGGTGTAAACCCGGTTGTTTCTTGAACTGCGGTGTTGTAGGGGAACGTCATGTATGGTAATACCAAGTCCCACGTCCTGTGTTCTACGTCGACGTACATGGAGATCATGTCGGCGATTGTCTTGTTGATCCGCTCCGTTAACCCGTTGGTCTGCGGATGGTACGCGGTGGTCCGACGATGGCTGGTGTGGCTGAGCCGAAGGATCTCTTGCGTGAGCTGGGCTAGGAACGATGGCCCTCGGTCGGTTCTCGACTTCGGGGTCGCCATGTCGAAGGAGAATAGATTCGACGAAAAACTTGGCGACTTCCACTGCTGTTCTCGACGGAAGAGCTTTTGTCTCCGCGTGCCGGGTGAGGTAATCTGTGGCAACGATTATCCAGCGGTTCCCCGACGTTGACGGCGGGAATTGCCCAAACAAATCCATTCCAATCTGTTGGAATGGCGTAGTTGGGGCCAATATCGGTTGCAGGAATCCCGCAGGGGTCCTTGGAGGCTTCTTACGCCGTTGGCACTCATGACATGACCGTGTGTACAGACGAACACTCTTCGGGGGTTTTGGACAGTAGTACTTGTCAGAAATCCGGGCAAGGGTCCTGCTGTATCCGAGATGTCCAGCTGTTGGGTCGTCGTGGCACGCTTGAAACATATCTTCTCGGAGGCTGGTAGGGACAACCAATAGCCAGGGAGTTTTGCTGGTTTCGAAGTTGTTTCTGAAGAGCATGCCTCGGCCGCAGGACAAAGCTCGAAAAGTCCCGAGAAAAGACCCGTGGGACTGAGCCTCCTCGACCTTCGAGGTGGTCGATGACGGAGCGAACTTCCGTGTCGTTGCGTTGAAGTGCCCTCATGTCGGTAGCGGTAACTACGCCAAGAAAACGGGCGTCGTCATCGTCGTCGGCGCCGACAATGGGGGGTTCGACTGGAGCCCTAGAAAAACAGTCAGCGTCATTATGCTTGCGGCCGGACTTATGCACAATGGTTACGTCGTATTCTTGCAGTCGACGACTCCAGCGGGCGAGGTGTCCTGACGGATCCTTGAGGTTTGCGAGCCAGCAGAGGGCGTGGTTGTCTGTGGCCACGCGGAACGGGATCCCGTACAAATACGAACCTCCTGCGTTTTGTGGACAAACTTTTCAATCCAATTGTGTGGACAAACCTTTCCTCTTAAAGTAAATTGGAAAATTTGGTGCGAGTTTGCAGGTAATATTTTAGGGGCTAAAGGGTTAAGTCCGGTATCATGTCTGTTTGCAGACTATATGCCTCGACGCAAGGGGGGTACACGCATCACGTACCCGAGTTTCGAAACATACAGATACGACTGACAGTCGCTCTGAGAGCAAGCAGAATGTTCGGAAGCCTTTTAGAGAACCAAATCTCCTTCCTGTAACGTCAAATAATGCGAGACTTAGACGAGCAGGGTTCCATCGAACGAGCGTGTTTATAATGGCGCCCAACCGGGCTCGTCCCAACGTGCTCCTGCCTGCTGGCGGCGGAGTTGCCAGACTAACTGGCAGGCTCTGCCGTTACACCCCCCTTATCGTAGGGCAAGGCTGAAACAATAGTCACGGTTTTTGCCGAAAATATTCGTCATATGTCAGCTTCCGAGGAGGACGCCGACTGCTCTGTAGTGTCCCTCTAGCAGAGTCGAATGGCGGGACAGTCACTCGCACTGGGGGTGAGGTGCGCTGTAGCGTCCCTCTGGCAGAGTCCAACGGCGGCACTGAGGTTGGAGATGCAGGGTCCTTTCCAGTAGGTTCGTTTGGGAATGAGGATGTGTGGATATGGACCTCTTCCTGGTCTGGGGGTAGAGAGGAGGTGCCTTCTGTTCCTTCGTAGCGTTCTGCCACTCTCAGTGATGACCCGATATGATCTAGGCGCGACCCACTCTTGGACTTTGGCTGTCGTTGGCCAGGAGTTGTCTCCCCTGAGGCGGACCACTCTTCCTGGATGTAATGGCTGAAGTGGTCTACCCCCACCGCTGCTCTGTTGAAGCTTGTGCACTGGTTTTGGGGCCTGCTCTGTGATGTCGGGTAGTAGCGGTCTGGTTCTTCTCCCCATTAAGAGGACACTTGGAGATAGGCCGTCTTCCAGCGGTGCAGCCCTTTAGTTCAGAAGGCCTAGTTTGTAGTCTTCCAGTGCATGAGTAGACTTTTTCATTATCCTTTTGACGATTTGTACGCCTTTCTCTGCTAGCCCGTTCGAGCGCGGGAAGTGTGGGCTTGAAGTTACGTGCTGAAGGTCATATCTGAAGTGCGAACTTCTTAAATTCATTAGAACTGAACTGGGGTTCATTGTCGGTACACACCTCCATCGGCAGTCCATGCCTTGCGAAGATTGCTGATAATACTTTGACCACTGCATCCGTCGTGGTGTCCGTGAGCTGCTCGACCTCCGGAAAGTTAGAAAACGCATCAAAAGCAACAAGGTATGTGTGTCCATCATACTGAAATAAGTCCACACCAACGCGCAACCATGGGCGAAGCGGCACTGCTCTCATCGACAGTGGTTCAGCTGGTTGCTGGTACGCATAATGCTTGCATATTGAACAGTTGCTGACCATTTGTACAATGTCCGAGGACATTCCAGGCCAGAATATTAAAATACGCGCTTTTGATTTGCATTTGTTGGTTCCCAAATGACCGTCATGCAACCTCGTAAGCATCTCCCTTCTGAGACTTTTTTTGGAATAACTACCTTAAGTCCCTTAAGACGCACTCCCTCAACGACTGACATTTCTTCGGCGCACGACCTGTAAGGGCATGACTGAGGCAGTGGCTGGTGCTCGTGAAGGCAGCTGATTACCTCAGCCAAAACGGTGTCCTCGGCTGTCGCAGCTGCGTGCTTGCTCATTGGGGCATTGCTTACCAGCTCCGACAGTGTTGCGACTGCATAAACTTCGGCGTCATGTTCCTCACGTACCGGTTG
Source organism: Ixodes persulcatus (assembly GCA_013358835.2). Lineage (NCBI taxonomy): Eukaryota > Metazoa > Arthropoda > Arachnida > Ixodida > Ixodidae > Ixodes > Ixodes persulcatus. Next base: position 219,448 of record JABSTQ010009119.1, read on the forward strand.
TGTGCCCCTTGGAGTCGGTGCACGCGATAATGCGTTTGCAAATGTTAGCTGCTTTCCCTGAACGAATTGAAACTTGTAGTCATACCTCAATAATCTCAGAAGAAGCGTTGGAGGCGAAGGGGCATGTCAACGACATCTTTTTCTTGAGATGGCGATAAGGGGTTGATGATCAGTCTCCAAGATTATGGGCCGTCCATATATGAAATCATGAAACCGCTCCCAGCCCAACGTGCTGCCCAGTGCCTCCTTCTCGATTTGAGAGTATCGAGATTCGCATTCTGTGAGCACTCTTGACCCATAAGCCACCGGCCTCCACTCTGTGTCATGGTGCTGGAAGAGAGCTGCACCCAGGCCATAGCTGGACGCATCTGTAGACACTTTTGTCTCCAATTCCTCATTGTAGAATGCAATGACGGGTGCTATGGTCAACGAAATCATGAGGTTCTGCCACTCAATGTTCTAGTTGGGGGTTCACTCAAATACCGAATCCTTCTTGAGCAGGTTCCGCAGAAGGGTGGTTCGATCAGAGAACCGAGGCAGGTACTTGCTGAAATAGGTGAAAACACCAAGCATGCCCTGAACGTCCTTTGCATCTTTGCATTTTTGGGGACTGGCATATTTACTACGCTGTTCACCAAGTTCTGATCGGGCTGAATGCCCAGTGCGCTAATCCTGTCTCCGAGAAAAACCAGCTCCCTCATGCCAAATCTGCATTTCTCCACGTTCAGGGCGAGTCCTGCCCGAAGGGCAGCATGCAGAGCTGCATTGAGTTGTGCCTCATGCTCGGTTTCGGTGGCTCCCCAAATGATGATGTCATCGATGTACACTTTGACACCAGGCAAGTCTTCAAAAACCTGCGACATTCTTTTTTGGAAAACCTCAGATGCCGCCTGCAAGACCGAATGGCAGCCGCTTGTAACGATAGCGTCCAAACCGGGGGCTAAATGTGCAAATTTTTTGAGGTTTCATCATCGAGTGGGATTTGGTGAAAACCCGAGGTGGTATCCAGCCGTGAAAAGACTGTTGCATTTTTTAGGTCTGCCTCAATGTCCTCTCGTTTGGGCATCTGGTAGTGCTCTCTCTTAAGGCACTCATTTGTATGCCTTGGGTCCACGCAGACTCTGATCTTGCCGTCCTTTTTGCGGACAATGACCAGTGGGCTTACCTAGGGAGCCTTCGTGTGCACTTTGCTAGGGTGATACCACCCTTTGTAATACCGCTCGCCGACAAACCAGCAGCCATTTTGGTTCTCGGCAATAATCCGTGGAGCTTATAACCCTCCCGGAAACAAGCACCTTATCTCACAAGATCGGAGAAGCGTTGTGGAACCCACGGAGGGAGGATTAGCGTTTTCCCCCTCGGATGGGAGGACCGATGGACACAAAGGCCACTTTCCGGCGCATGGGGAAACAATGAGAGGAACAAAATGGCGGTGGAAGAGGGTGTGGGAAAGGGAAACAGGCAGTTGGCATCACCCTATGCGAAGCGCACATGAAGGCACCCTAGGCTTACCCAGTCACTTGGCTCATTCATTTTGACAACAATCCCGGCAGCTTCCATTTTGTCCAGCTCCCGCTTGAGTGGTTCCTTCAGAATATGTGGTACTCTTCGTGCCGGCTTGATCACAGCTTGGGAACCGTCCTTGAGGACCATGTTGTATGGCTTGTTCATACAGCCTAGGCCTTTGAAGAGCTGGGGCCACGGTCCGAAAGAACCTTTCGTCCCAGGTCCGAGGTTTCAGTGACGCTGTCCACACGGTTCACGAGGCCAAAGGTTTTACTTGCCTGAAGGCTCGAAAATGCCTGCCGAGCTTTCTTTACAACGAAGAATGCAATCGTTGCCGTTATTGCTCTGATTTCTACAGGAAGGCACACAATTCCTAAGTGCCCGATCTGGTCGCCGCTATAGCTTCTTAAGATGGCCCCGCTCGGTTGTGTCTGTCCCGCTTTGTTAAGCCATTTGAACACACAGTGCGGAAAGATGTTCACCTGCGCTCCGGTATCCACCTTGAGGGTCACCGTTTGGTTAGCGACTGACACCTCCACCAGCCAGTCGGCCTTGCTTCCCGTGACCGCCGGCACCTCCAGCACGGTAAAGTCGTCATGGTCGCACGTGATGCCGTCTGTTGCTTTCTGATCGGCCTGTCCGTGATACTGCGACCTGCAGCACGCGGCCCAGTGATTTTTCTTCTTACACTTCGAGCATACCTGTCCATACGCGGGGCAATGTCTTGGCTCGTGCTGCCGATTGTACCTGCTCAGGCACGTAGCCAGGATTTTTTTCAGGGGATGCTGTATGAGGGGGAGGGGGGAGAGAAGGCCCCAGCAAAATGGAAGATTTCGGAGGAAGGGGGGGGGGGGCGGGCCCCATGGGCCCCCCACCTGGCCACTTGCCTGCACCTGCTGATTTCTGCCCTTTAGCTTATTTCGGTTGCGTCGAAACTGGCTCAAGGAGGTGTTCTGGTGCTTCCCAGGCCTTTTTCTACGTTTGCGTTAGTGCAGCCGTCTTGCAGAACTGCACTGCTTTCTCCAGAGTTAAGCCTTCTTCTCGGAGCATGCGCTCCCGTAGTTTTTGGTCGACGGTGCCAAACACGATTTGGTCGCGCATCATAGAGTCGGCGAGGCTGGCAAAGTTGCACGACTGAACTTTCAGTTGCAGGTCCCGAAAGTAGTTCTCGAAAGGCTCACCTTTGTTTTTTTGTTTTTTTTTTGCATCCTAGATCGGAAGATGTAGCGCTCGTATGTCTCGTTGTAGCGTGGCGTGCAATAGCTTTCGAATTTCTGAAGGAGGACGTCGTAATCTCCGCGTTCAGCGTCGGTGCACTAGAAAGTATTAAACACTTCAAGGGCGTCTGGTCCTGCGACGTGTAGGAGTATTGCGGCCTTTTGTTTCGCCGAACGTGGTCCCTCTGGTTCCGTGGCTTCCAGGAAGAGCTCCACTTGTTGACGGAATTTTTTCCAGTTCTGTGTGAGGTTCCCAGTCAGTTGGAGTCCCTCTGGAGGCTCGAATTCTTCTATCACGGGCGTAGTCGCTTTTGTTGGTGCTGAGGCAGTCGACAGGATTGTTCTGACACCATGTAACGTCAAATAATGCGAGACTCAGACGAGCAGCGTTCCATCGAACGAACGTGTTTATAATGGCACCCAACCGGGCTCGTCCCAACGTGCTCCTGATCTCAGGAGCACGTTGGATAACGTGCTCCTGAAATCACCGAGAGCCATCGTCTTTCTGACTGCTCTCCCATTCACGTTTCACTAGATTTCACCCTAGTTAAAGCCCAAATACACTCAGCAAGCAGTCCAAAGCTCAAGTTCAAGCCCTGGCGACATCGCAAGATCGGTCTTCGATCAAGACGGGACCACCACCGTCTTCATTAACCTCGTTTCCCGGACAGGGTTCCCCATTCTATCCTTTCTACAATCTCTGTTGTGAGCTAAACATCTCGCGGCACCGGACGACGCGAGACCATTGACGAATAACCCCAACTCAGATTGTATTTTTAGCCTCGCCAACTAACGAGATGGCGCCATTTCAACGCTTCGTAGTGGGGCTCGCAGTGATATCAACAATCCACTCCTGTTTCCTCGGTGCTGTCGCTTCACCTAAACACAGTGCGAGCACACGCGCCGGCTTCTTTGCACGTTTCAAAGAACATATTATTTCGATCAGCGCTCTTCTGTGCCGGACCTCCACTGGACCAATGTCGACTGGTGTGCCGGCGAATCACTGTGCCCAGATACACCATGAACGCCGTCTCCCGACTATCTCATTACTCTCCTGCCGCAGTACCCGGTATCTTGCCATCTGGTGTCTTGTCCTCTCTGGAGATATCGCGTCCAACCCTGGTCCCAGGCGCACCTGCTGCCGATGTGAAATAATGGTATCTGCCAACGTGGTGGCTCTTCAATGTGACGGCTGTGGACGATGGGCACACCGGAAATGCGAGCTCATGTCCCTTCCTGTGTACCGACGACTGTCAGCCTCAACAGAGTCCTGTTTTTGTGGTTCGTGCCAACTGCCCCCTTTTCACGACTCGCATTTTGAGCTGTCAGAATGCACAAGCTTTTCTGGCATCGACACGAGTGCCACAACTGGTGTGCCCGATGTATCTGTGCACTCAAAGCCAACGGGCATTAACAGATCTTCCACTTTCTGGTATAATAACTGCCGCAGTGTACAAAAAAAGATTGTAGACCTTCAGTCACTTGCTTCCTCCCTCCCACCGTATTCGACCATCCTGCTAACCGAGACGTGGCTTGACGCGAGTGTCGCCGACAGCGAGTTACTTCCTCTCGACTCATACACCGTGTTTCGCAAGGACAGAGGCGACAGAGGTGGAGGTGTGCTAATGGCGATTCCATCGAACATCCACGTTAATCGCCGCTGTGACCTCGAACACAAGGACCTCGAAGCGCTTTTCGTTGAGTTTCTTTTTCCCTCGTGGAACCATCCTTGTGGGCTGCATTTAATGCCCGCCCGCTTCACGAGAGGAAGCCTATAGACTACTAGAAGCACCCCTGGAATCTGCCGCATCTAAACCTTATGCAAACATACTTCTTTTCGGCGACTTCAACGCGCACATTGACTGGCTTTCCTACGGGGACCCAGTTCCTCGCGACCGTTCCGACGACGTCCTCCTTGAGACTATGAGCGCCGCTCGCCTGGCCCAAGCATGCCAACAGCCTATAACGTATACGACCCGCGACGGTGCACCAAGCTTTCTTGACTTGGTGCTCGTTTCCAACCCGTTGAGCCTCGAAGCTGTTGACGTATCGGAAGGCCTCCACGGCAGTGACCACCTAGCCGTGGACCTTCGCTGCGCAGTCTCCCTGCCACGCACAGGGCATTACGCTCGTATGTTGTGGAGGTTCCGGCAACTTGACTTTGATCACATGGTACAATTGGCCCACCTGGCACCGTGGTGTATGACCTCCGCAGGATCAGACTGGTTATCCAACTATGACCTGTGGTGTGACTTCATGGTCGCCATTCAGAAGGAGTGTGTTCCTTGCTCCGTCCGCTCGTCAAAACGAAAACACTCGCCGTGGATCCCAGCCGACATCATCAAGGCCGCGCGAATCAAGCGAGCATTGTTTCAGCTGGCACGCCGATCCCAGTGTCTTGCCACTCTACAACTGGCAAACGATCGCCAACGGACATTTAAGGCTACGATCTACATCTCCCACCAAAACTACATTCGTGATATTGCTGAGAGGGCTAAGAAAGATCCGAAAGTCTTCTGGAACTACACTGGATCCCTACGCCATTCATCCCAGCGACCATGTTTCACCGTCCACGGCAAGATGGCTCACTCCCCACAAGAGATCGCTAATCTTTTCGCCGACCACTTTTCCTCTATAAACAACAATGGCCCACCCCCGAATCCCCCTGGACGGATTTTGCTCAACGAACATCACGCTGATGCCCCCAACATCCCCGCAGCGCGACCCTCGACAACAAGGGCGGGAAGCCTCGCCCAGTCGAAACTTGACACTGTGTCCTTCACAACCGAGTTCTTACAGGAGGCGCTCTCCAAAATCAAGCACTCTCACAGCTGCGGTCCTGACGGCATCACGCCGACGTGGATCAAAAGGATCTGTCCGCTAATGCTGCCGACCACCTGCCAGATTCTGCAAGGGCTGTTCAACAGCGGTACTGTGCCAGTAACTTGGCAACGAGCTTTGGTCACTCCACTACACAAGGGAAAAGGGAAGCCGATGAATGAACCAAAACATTACCGTCCTGTGTCAATCATCTCGATTGTCTGTTGAACATTTGAATGGATTGTTAACGGCCAGCTTCTCAACTACCTTGAAGAATCCGGCTATCTCTCCGACAGTCAGCACGGCTTTCGAAGAGGTCGCAGCTGCGAATCAGCACTGGCAACTATTACCCATTTTATCAGTGATCACATGGATAATCAAACCATGACAGACCTAATCCAACTTGACCTAAGCAATGCGTTCGATACGCTTTACATTAACCTCCTGCTTGAAAAACTCACACACGCAGGCATACACGGTTCCCTATTCACCTGGATATCAAGCTTTCTGTGGAATCGCAGCCAACAAGTTGTGTACTGTTGGGCACGCTCTACAGACAGGGTCATCTCATCAGGAGTGCTACAGGGCTCTGCCTTCGCTCCGACGCTTATTCTCGTATACGTGAACTACATGCCACGAAACGACAAGTTTATCCTAGTGCAATACGCAGACGATACATCGATCGCGACGACAATTTCGTCCCAGTCTGATGCACGTAACTTGCAAAACTATCTAGAAGATATAGAGAGATGGATCTCGAGACAACACCTAAGCCTGAGCGCATTCAAGAGTTCCGTGATACGTTTCTCAAACTGCAAAAAACAGACAAGCCCTGTATATACTGTAGAAGGCACTCCATTACCCGCATCAGACCACCTGTTCATCTTGGGTGTCACGTTTTCCCAAAACTTAGATTTTTCCACACATATTGCCGGAGTTATCGCGAAGTCCCGCAGGACGCTTGGCTTCATCACCCGCGTCGCAAGGCCAGGTGGGCCGGCGGTCCTGCAGGCACTATATACATCCTTAGTCCTGCCTTCATTGGAATACTGCTCTGCAGTATGCATGTCTCCCCCTCAACAACACCTAATCGGGAGACTGGAGAGTTTGCTGCGCCGCGAAACCCGCAAAATCTGCGCCTGGTCCCCTGGCACAAACGACGTGCCGCACCACACACGGCTCAAAACCCTTGGCTGGCGGCCCCTCGATCAGAGACGAATGATTTCTCGAGTCCGCGTGCTGTGCTGATTGCTCGACGGATCTCTTTCGGGGACTCGCCTATCGGCCGCCGTACGCCTCGGTAGAAGATCAGATCAGCCCGAACTTTTTCGAGGCAGGACGGTTTGTCACAGCGAATCCCTGCTGCCTGCCGCCATTAGAGACTTTTTGACCATCCCTTTAGCTTCTCGTAGCCCTCTTCCCACATCACACGATGAATCCCAAGAACTTTGCACGGTATTTGCGAGACGAATGCCTTCGCGTATGCTGTCATCATCATGATCTTCACTCCCTCACCCCCTCTTCCTCTTGAATCATAATCATAACCATCGCCGCCGTCATCAACAACATCATCGTCATCACCACAACCTCCATCATCACTGCCATCATACTTTTAACGCTTCTAAAGCTGGGGTAGTACTATAACTCCCAACGCACTCGGCGGCAGGCTGGCAGACGCACAGGCGTAAGGGTTTTTACCTATCAGCTTTGCCTGGCACGCCGCCGTGTGCGCACCAATTTAAGTGCAAATAAATCACTCACTCACTCCTGCCTGCTGGCGGCGGGGTTGCCAGACTAACTGGCAGGCTCTGCCGTTACATTTCCCTCAAATTCTCTGAAACTTTTCAGAAAGATGGTATCAACTTCTTAACGTTCAAAACAATATCAATTAAAGGTTTGTAACATATTCATAACTGGCTTTATCACTTGTATGCAGCATGTATGTAACAGCTCATTATTACGAACGAGGATGCATCCGAGGGTGCTTTAGCAATCATAAGTTACCGTGCAGCTGATTGCGACGCGGAAACTTGACAAGTGTGGATTTCCCCTTTGGGAGTACCACTTAGAAACACAGAAGGTTCCTTGGGTACGGATAAAGACGTGTTTATTTCACGACACGCCACACGCTTGCCCGAGGGCCAACAATGGTGGAGATGACGGCGCTGTCTCTTTTGACAGGATCGCCAGTCGGAGTCCGCGCTGCCGCTATTGACAGTATCACGGAGGGGGAGGATCAGATAAAGATAGGAAGGCTCCGTCAAGCAGAGCCTCCCCCAGCGAGAGTCCTGCCCTTTGGAGACTGCGCCCGGGGTGGGTCGGATGTAGGTTGGCTCCCCGGAGGGGCGGACGCGTCCAAGTCATGATCCCGAGGGGTATGCCTTCGGCAAATCACCTTAGAAGGGCGAAGGAAAGCCGTCCACAAGGGAATACGGCTTCGCCCTCGCATCCGGGACGTGCCCCGACCTGGCGACGTCCCATGGCTTGCATGAGCTAGGCCTAGATAGGGATGCGGGGAACACGTGGTTCCCACACAAGGATGCCACGTTTCACTGATGAATGCATACTGCTCCGGAGGCTTCATTTTTGTAGACAGATTATTTATTAACGCCAGCAAAGATGCCGTCGAAATTGGGTGAAATTGGGTGAAATTGGGCGTCGAAGGGCTGTGTTGCCACACAGCCCACTCCACTTATAAAGAAGAGTTTGTTGACCGCTGCATTTTAACGCCGCTCCACGGAAGCCTCCGCGAAAGAAAGCCGATGCCGCCATCATGTTTAGACAAAACCTGAGGCAAACGAAGAAGCAGACGGCGTCCAACGCACGATGCTAAGCCTTACGAACTTTTCTACGGCAATACAATCGCTGGATTCTCTCGCGGTCGCGCAGAACCTATTGCAAATAAAAGTGGACGCGGTTACGACTTGGTTACGTAGTCTCGGGTAAGTGTAAAACCGCGGTAAAGAGCAGAATAATTGATGCAAGAAGCAGGAGCCGAAGAAAATCTGCCCGGTAGCCATGTTGAAAATATTCGTTTGCAAGTACAAGATTGGTTCGCGTAGGTTGTGACGTCACGGAAACGATGGGACGCGTTTGTTGGCGGAGGAATACAAGATTTCCTTTCAGGGGCATTTGGCGCTACCTTTTTGACTTGCAACCGAGTATTGCCTACGTACTTTATTATTTACTGTAGTAGCCAATAAGCGCCTAGGACGTAGTGACGTCACTGTATGCCTTATCGATATATAGTTATCGGCAAGCCAGCCGAGACAAGCAGAATAAACGTGTCAGCACGTACGACTGCTCGCCTGCCTCACTCAGTCATAACAAGTGGCGACGAAGATGGGACGACGATAGTCGACGCACAGGGGTGGTTTGTTCCACGGACGATGCTTCAACGATGGCAAAGATGTGGGAATTTGACGCCTTCCTGGAAGATGGGGACGAAGACTTCGATTCCTACGTGGAAAGATTCGGGCAGTACTGCACGGTAGCCAAGGTGGAAGGGGAGGCACTTAAGAAGTCGGCGTTCATCACAGCCATCGGAAAAAAATCCTACAAGACGCTAAAAGACCTCCTTCTACCTGCGAAACCGGAAGATAAGACGTACGCAGATTTGGTAAAGGCACTCAGCGACCACTACAAGCCGACAAGCCAAATCATAGCGGAACGCTTCAAGTTCAACCGTTGGTACCAATTGGAAGGAGAGTCAGTCGCTAAGTTTGCGGTGGAGTTGAAGCACATGGCCACAAGGTGCGAGTTTGGAAGATTCCTCGACGACGCACTGCGAGACCGTTTTGTCGCAGGGCTGCGGAACCCGGCCATCCGAACAGGACTGCTCAAGAAAAAAGAACTCACATTCGACTTGGCGTGTGATTTTGCAAAGAGTGTCGAGCTGGCCGAACGAGAATCGCGGGGGTTTCAGCCAACCTCAGCGTCGGACCCTAACGTGCACGCTATCAAGAAAGCCAGCGGACGGCCAGCTTCGGTTAGCGAAACGTCAGGCGCACCTAAGAAGAAATGCATTCGATGTGGTGAAAACCATGACGCAGCTTCGTGCCGTTTCTGGAGGGCAAAGTGCAATCAGTGCAAGCGGTTCGGGCAACTGGCGCGAGCATGCCGAGCAAAGCAATCTACTCATGGAGCTGTTCACAACCTATGTGAGCAAGAAGACAACAATCCGGAACTGCAACTATAAAACGTGTATCACGTGAGTCCTGAACATCCACCGTTTGAAGTGGAAGTCCGACTAGAAAAACAAGTGGTGAAGATGCAAGTCGATACCGGAGCGGCTGTCTCACTCATATCAGAAAACGCGTTCAAGCAGCTCGCAAAGCCTCCGCCACCGCCACTCAGAAAATGCGCAGTACGGTTGAGCACCACTTCAAGTTCAGGGACAAGCGGAAGTCTCGGTGGAGTTCAAGGGGAAGCGCGAGGTACTTCCGACCATCTTGGCAACCGGAAGCGTACCAGCGTTAGTAGGAAGAGACGGGATTGGCAGCCTTGACGTCGACTTGAAGAGAATCCAGAGGGTTCAGAGAGTGCAGTCAGAACCTACACCGAAGAGCATCACAAAAAGGTACGAAAGCGTGTTTTCTTCAGGTCTTGGGCTAATAAAAGGCCGCCAAGCGAAGCTCGTTTTAAAGATGGATGTCTACCAGTGTTTTTCAAGGCACGGCCTGTGCCTTATGCCCTTCGTAAAGCGGTGGAACTTGAGCTAAACAAGTTAGTAGCTGACGGCATTTTGGTATCCGTCACGCAGAGCGACTGGGACACACCATTGGTGGTTGTTCCTAAGCCAGACAACAAGGTCAGACTATGCGGGGATTATAAAGTGAGAGTAAATCCATGCACAAAGACTGATCACTACCCTCTCCCGACTGTTGAAGACTTAATTACAGAACTAGCCGGAAGGAAGGTATTCACAGTGTTGGATCTTTTGACAGCGTACCAACAAATAGAACTGCACCCCGACTCGCGGCCTTTACTGACGGTGAACACCCATATGGGGTTATACCAGCACGTCCGAATGCCCTATGCAATTTAAAGTGCCCCTGCAGTGTTTCAGGCAATCATGGACGAACTACTGAAGGGGGCTACCGGGTGTGGTCTGCTATCTCGACGATGTACTCATCACCGGAGCAACCTACCAGGAATTGCCGGGATCGAGTGGAAGCAGTCCTGCAGAAGTTCATGGAGCATGGCGTACGGGTGAGAAGAGAAAAATGCACGTTTTTTGCACCATCAGTAAGATATTTAGGCCATGTAATTGACGAAAGAGGGGTGCACCCAAGCACAGAAAAAATCGAAGCGATAAAAAAAGCGCCTGCACCAAAGAACAGCACTGAGCTAAAAGCCTACTTAGGAATGTTAACTTTCTACTCAAGATTTATGCCAAACATGTCTTCGATGCTCAAGCCATTGTACGAACTAACTCAAAAAATAAGAAATGGCTGTGGTCTGAGCAAGCCGAAAGAGCGTTCAACGAAAGCAAAACGTTGCTGACTCAGGACAGTGTGTTGACCTTCTACGACCCTGCGAAACCGCTGGGGATTGTATGCGATGCCTCCCCGTACGGGGTAGGAGCGGTTTTGTTTCACGTGATAAACGGAAAGAAAAAGCCAATCGCGTACGCATCGCGCACCCTGAGTAAAGCTGAAAGGTCGTACGCCCGTATAGAGAAGGAAGCGGTCTCGATTATCTTCGGAGTGAAACGGTTTCACAAGTACCTCTATGGAAGGGAATTCACGATTTATTCCGACCATCTTCCGCTAGCGGGCCTGCTTGGCCACACGAAGCCCATACCCCAAATGGCCGCCGTGCGCATGCAACGGTGGATGCTACTGCTCGCCGCTTATCGCTACAAATGGGTATACAGAAAAGGAGCGCACGTCGCAGACGCTGACGCGCTATCACGATTGCCGCTTCCAAACGACGCAGACAGAAGTGACTATGTGCAGTTCTTCTCGGCAGTGCAAATAATTCCTTTGTCAGCAGATAAGATTCGCACAGAAACGCGGAAAGACGCTATCTTGTCGAAAGTATTGTTTTTTGTATTGAACGGATGGCCTGCCAAATTGTCGGATGACAAGCTGGCACAATTTTTTCTGCGTAAAGATGAGCCCTCTGTAGATTGTGATTGCCTCACATGGGGAAACAGAGTAATCATCCCTGAGTCACTGCAGTCTGAAGTGTTGAACCTTTTGCACGAAGGGCACCCGGGAGCTACACGTATGAAAATGCTATCCAGAAGTCATGTTTGGTGGCCCAAGTTGGGCGAACGTATTGAAGAGACAGTAAAAAGCTGCGCAACTTGTCAGCTCACTCAGAATGCATTCTCGTACGCACCAACTCTATCGTGGAGCTGGCCAACCAAACGATGGCAAAGAGTTCATCTGGATTTTGCATACTTCAAGGGAGACTGGTTTTTGGTTCTTGTGGACGCATATTCAAAGTGGATTGATGTCATGCACATGAAGACAACCACGGCCTCAGCGACTGTGGAAACGTTGCGCACCGTGTTTGCAACTTTTGACCTTCCGGAGAAAATTGTGACGGACAATGGTCCCCAGTTTATGTCTAGTGAATTCACAATTTTTCTTCAGGCAAATGCTCTGCAGCCCATCAGGACGCCACCCTACCATCCGGCTTCCAATGGCGCCGCAGAACGACTTGATCAGACAGTCAAGCGAAACCCCATCCGCCAGCTTCAAGACGAGCGGCACACGGGATAGTCTCGAATGGTACAACATCGACTGGACCCAGTGGCGTCACGAGGGTCAGCGCGGCACCCGGAACGGCAGCCCGCCACGACACCCCCCCCCCCCCCCCCCCGCTATTGCGTGGCTCGCCGCGACTTCCCCCCCCCCCCCCACTCTCGCGTGGCCCGCCGTGACCCCCCCCCCCCCCCCGCTCTCGTGGCCCGCCGCGACATTCCCCTGAGCGCTGCACCCGGGGCGGTGCGCCCCCCCCCCCCCCCCTTGTGACGCCACTGACTGGACCAGTTCCTGTTTACGTATCGTAATACGCCATGTCCAATCACGGGTGAGACGCCAGCCAAACTCTTCTTGTCATGGCAGCCGCGCACATGGTTAAGCATCCTTCATCCAGACTTAGCAAAGCGAGTAGAAGCAAGTGTCAGTCAACGGCAACCCCAAGGAAAGAATTCATGGAGAGAATTTGAAGCAGGCGACAAGGTTCGATCATAGGGAAACAGACCAGGAGATCCGCTTTGGTTAGAAGGCACCGTTCTGCGACGTGTCAGCCTCTCGACGTATATAGTCAAGGTGCCGGGGCAGGAACGGTTCCTGCATGCAGATAACATTGCTGTTAACACAGTTCCCAACGCTCTTCCCAGGACAATCAGGTTGTCAGAGGAACCCCCGACGGCTAAGCCACCAGGCCCCAAGCTAGCTGAAACAGAGCCTCAGCCATCATCCCCCAATCCAACAGGAGCAGGACCTCAAGAAACGGGTAGTCCTGATAGCCTACCCATGACGCTTGCGACTGAACTTGCACCGGCTGGTATCAGCGAAACAGACGACGTTCAAGCAAGCGCTCCAGAACCACAGTTTCGGCGCAGCACACGTATCCGGAATCCACCCGAGAGATGGGGTTATGATAAAATATAAAAGGGGAGGACTGTAGTAGCCAATAAGCACCTAGGACATAGTGACGTCACTGTATGCCTTATCGATATATAGTTATCGGCAAGCCAACCGAGACAAGCAGAATAAACGTGTCAGCACGTACGACTGCTCGCCTGCCTCACTCAGTCATTAACATTTACGTTTCGAATGTTTTTAACCGCTCGTAAAGATGCACGACGGGTCATTTTTACATATGTGACAGGATTGTCATATTAGCAATATATAAGCGTCATCGGAATGCTGGTGAACCTTGAACCTACTCTATATTCCTTTCCCCTTTTATGTTGCTTAGATTCGTCGCTCGTGTTTTCACACCGTCTGGGGAACACAGGTTTGGACCAGAAACATAGTGAAGTTTAACATCGTTCATTGATCAAAAAAGTGGCATAACTAAAGCAATTATACTTTTGCAATGGTATTAAAGGCAAATACTATTCGGTGCGACCCAAATAACAAGAGCGAGCCCTGTTATATTCCGGCGAATATACAAAATGCCTGGCAACAGAAAGAATAAAACAAACTCCGGACAAGGGACAACGAAAATTTCTTTCAACTAGCAACAACGTAAATGAGCCCAAAAGCACTCCCCGCAAGTGCACGCGCGTTTTCTCATAGTAATGCACAGGAGCACCGCAAAAGTAGCAAAAGTACAATGGTTGCTGTCTGCTTCAATTTGCATCCCGGAAGTCGTAAAGACACTAGCTCCAGTTGAACTTCTAGCGGACATTGTAAATACCTTATGGAAGAGATGATTAACTTGTGAAATGTTTCTTGCGAAACTGTTCCTCTGTGCCGTAATAGTATTTTTATCGACACTATTTCGATGTTTGAGCAACAAATAATCTAGATAATTATTGTTCTTAAAAATATCGTGAGATTGCCATTTCCGCTTCGGAGAGTTATAATGTACGCTAGAGGTTCAACTGGCGCCAGTGTCTATATGCAACTTCCGTTACGTAAATTGGAAGCAGACAGCAACCAGACTACCTTTGCAGTGCTCCTGTGCATTCCTATGGAAAAAAGCGCGTGCATTTTGTCTCTTCGCCGGAAAATAACATGGATCATTTTGTTTTTTAGGTTGTTTCAAATAATTTATTCCTTCATTACCATTCTAAAAGTGTAATTGCTTTAGTTACAGTATTTTTCTTTACCAGTTAACGATGTTAAAGTTCGCTATATTTAACGTTTAAACCTCTGTTTCATACAAGTAAAATAACAATCGAAAGGATTGTAAAATGTGTTCAAAGTTCGCCAGCGTTCTGGTAATGCTTATATATTCCTAATATGCAAGTCCTGTCACATATATGAAAACGACCCCGTCGCGCGTGCATTTTTACGACCGATTAAAAACATTCAAAGCAAAAACAATAAAGCATGTGCGCTTTGAAATCTGTCTCTTTTTATACGCCTCGCAAGTGGGCTCATTTTCGTCTTCTGCGCATGAGAAAGGAAGTAGCGGTGACGTCAGAACGCCGAGCCCTGATTGGCTGATCGCGACCCCCCTATCTGAGCGTCGTCTGCTCCTTTGCAACGTCGTCTGCTCGCAACGTCGTCTGCGTCTGTCTTACCTTTCCTGCGACTTTCGGAAGTGCAGAGGCCAGATTCACGAAGAGCTTCTTAGTTTACGACAACTTAGCTAAGAAGTTCGTAAGTTAAGAACATCGTAAGAAGAGGAGAAATCGGTATTCACGAACGCGTTCTTAAGTGAGAGGAGGAAAGCGGCGTTCTCGTACGGAGAAACTAGAACATACCGGTGCTGTTGCTATGGCGACGCGTCTTCGGCAGCACGAACAACCAATCGGAGAGCTCGGCATGGTTCGGAGCCGTTCGGAGCACGTGGATTTTTTAATAACAAACACAGGCGGCCTTCCGACCTTCCTGCCACCGCTTGTCTGGGGTTCGTGTCCGTGCAGTGATATGTCGACGTAACGCTAACACGATTTAAACGCGCCCGAATGCCGAGGCCGGGATGCGTAACCGCCTCCGTTGACTGCGACGAACTCGATCGCTACGAAGTCAACACAGCTGTCATCGTTGGTAAAAGACGGCCCGTGTCAGTCGTTTGCAAAGCGACGTAGATGGAAACAAATTGCCGCGGCGTTTTTTCGCGGCCTCGGAGATGCAGGAGCGAGCCGACGTTAAAAAAGATACGTTTGAACTACGAGAGTGTCAGCAAGAGCCACGTAATACCTGTTCACACTCGGCGCGAACGCGCGCGTTTGATCGAAGTGCTAGATTCGCGCTGCTGGACCGCGAAATGGAATACTAATAACAAAGTGCACATACCGTGTGGCGAAGGTAATCCATACGTCGTTTATTTGAGCTCTATATCACACAAAACAAAGAGATAGAATCGATGAGAGTCCCTTTTCGACGACAGCGTTCGTCACCGCTGCCTCGGAAAACTAGGAGATGACAAGAGGAAGAGATTGACCTCTTAATCTAAAATTGAGGTCAGCGATACGGGAAGGGTTCACAAGGGTCGCCCGGACATATTCCATTCAGCATGCCAGCCGGTCGTGGGCAGACGGTCTTGGCCAAAAACCGTCAGAGCACCGCTGCGCCGAGAGTGCCTGCTAGGCCTATCTGTCGAGCTCACTTGGTCAGCTTTTCCCGGGTGTTTGTGGATCCAGCGTTCTTGTTCGTCGTGGTCTGTTTCAAGTAATTTTACTTTTTTCTTGCTGCTTGAAGTCGGGACGCGTGAGAAGCGCACGTAGAAAAATAAACGTCCGTTGGTCGTCGCGACCGCGACCAGCCGCGACGCTGTCGGCCATGCTGATTTGATCGTAAGAAGTGCGTAAGACAGCTTCGGAGCTGTCGTAGGATTTCGTCGTAACCTGCGCTAAACTTACGAAAATTTCGTTTCGTGAATACGAATTTGTTCTTAAGTTTTGTCTTACGCATATTTTTTGCGTAAGATCGTTTCGTGAATCTGGCCTCAGGTCTTTACGAGCGAGCTCGACTTCGCCTTTCAGAGAGGGCAGACGAAATAAATCGAGCGGTACGTTGTTTTTAACAACTAGCAGACGCGCATCAAGGAGAGAAGTCAAAGGACTCACTGGCGAGGTCAGCGAGGTGTCCTGAGGCGCCGAGGTTTGTTTGCTAAGAACCGAGAGTGAGCGTGTTAGTGTCCGCAAGTTCCCTCCCAAATACTTTTCCCCTCCTTTCGTGTGCGGCGAGCGTCGGCGGGTCGGCGCAGTTAACATCGTCTGCTTCACGTCTGCTAGTCAAAGCGATGTCTGCTTTACCTTTCCTGCGTCTGTCGGAGATTCACCGCTTTTTCACCGGTGAGAGTCACCGCTGCCTCGGAAAACAAGGAGATGACAAGAGGAAGAGATTGAAGGGTTAACAAGGGTCGCGCGGGCATATTCCATTCAGCACACCAGCCGGTCGTGGGCAGACGGTCTTGGCCAAGGACCGTCGGAGCACCGCTGTGCCTGCTAGTAGGCCTATCTGCCGAGCTCGCTTACTCGGGGCCGGTGGAATCGTGGCCGTTGGAGCATTTCCCGGGTGTTTGTGGATCCAGCGTTCTTGTTCGTCGTGGTTTATTTCAAGTACTTTTTACTTTTTTTCTTGCTGCTTGCAGTCGGGACGCGTGAGAAGAGCACGTACAAAAATAAACGTCCGTTGATCGTCGCGACCAAGTAGCTGAGCGACGCTGTCGGCCATGCTGAGTTGATCGTCGTAGGATTCCGTCGTAACCTGAGCAAAACTTACGATAATTTCTTTTCGTGAATACGAATTTGTTCTCACGTTTTGTCTTACGCACTCTTTTGGCGTAAGATGGTTTTGTGAATCTGGCCTCTGCACTTCCGAAAGTCGCAGGAAAGGTAAGACAGACGCAGACGACGTTGTGAGCAGACGACGTTGCAAAGGAGCAGACGACGCTCAGATAGGGGGTTCGCGATCAGCCAATCAGGGCTCGGCGTTCTGACGTCACCGCTACCCCCTGCGCAAGAAGCAGACGAACTTGCCCTCCGCATTCTTTCCTATGTCGGGTAGCTTTAATCGGGCACTTGTTTTCTGGCTTCTTCATATTTTCGAAGATTTCGAGCGTGCATGCGCGTCATATTTTGAACGTAGAACAAACATCTTCGCACATATGCACGATCAGAGAAAATAAAGCAACAATACTTATTTATTGCAAATCATACTATATTAGTTCGCCTTCACTTTGTTAATGCGAAAGCATTAACTGTCCCATGGAGCGAAACCGGCGTTGTCTGTAGCAGCGAAGAACGGCTCTTAAATTCTCATTGGCTGAGCGAAATGGAACCTAAATTCCCATTGGCTGCGACGGGTCATGTGGCTCCATAGCAACGACGTCATCGCTGCTAAGGGGCCTGTTGAACTGCTGGCGTCGCAGCGGGAGGTGGGGACGCTGGTATGCGCTGGCCCGACGTTAGGCCCAACGTTAGGCTATGGTTAGGCACATATCGTTAAGCTTTGAGGTCTAACCTCGTCAACCGTTACGCGGAGCTGTTTGACGTGAGGGGGGGACGTGGGTATGCACTGGCCAACGTTACTAGATTACCTCAGTCGTGGAACTCCCACGGAAGCGGGTACCGCGCCCCGTCACTCACTTCAGTCCGCCACCAGTCGTTCGAAGCGCTATCTAGATTTTCGTTTACGAACTGTGTGTTCCATTCAGTACGGTGTAGCGCCATCTAGACGCTGCGCTTCGAAACGTAGCATCCCATGGAATACACTGCAGTTACTAGGGGTGTCGCAAACTTTTGTCGAACCAGATTTTTAGGTCGAACTTTCGGGGTTCGACTGGGTCGAACTTTCGGGGTTCGACCCTTCGAACTTTTCACCAGATTTATGGCACCATACCAGATTCGACCGGTTCGAATCAGTGGACAGTGTGGCCAGACCATGATACAAGCATGTCTAGGTTTGGAGCATTGTTTTTTATGCAAAGGGTTACTTTATTTCATGAACAATTGCAATTAAAGGAAACCAATTCCAATCACTGAAAAAGTTAGTAGGAGGTATTCACTGGCCGCCATATTTGAGGTCACTGTTCAGAGCGCATGCTCAAAACGAGCTCGCATTAATAGGCTGCCAAGACCGGCAATCTTGGTGGTGCGGAATGCACGTTGTGAAAGAACTGTGGAAGCTCGCGTTCAGCACGCGCTCCGCAGCCGAGCACACAGCTATGGCCGCCAGTGAGTACTTCCTATAACTTAATTTTTCTGCACTGTATTAACTGAAATAACTAATCAGCGCTGCCCTTAGTTCATCCTTTAGCCATCAGCATTCAATCCGAAGCCAACTGGCCAGCCTGTCGCGCATGCGCACACGAGTCGAACCTCAATACAAGGTTCGTCGAACTTTCCACTAAAAGTTCGAAAAAGTCGAACCTCGTCGAACTCGAACCTCGGCCGGTTCGCGACACCCCTAGCAGTTACCAAAGCAGCCGTCCGGCGCGTCGAACGACAATGAGCTTTCTGTAACTGAGCTAATCTAATAACGTTAATTGGCGCTGGCCTGACGTTACGCCTAACGTTATGCCTAACGTTACGCTTGGAGGTCTAGCGTTGTCAACCGGTACCCGCAGCTAGGGCGATGATGATGATGAGAGGACACGTGATTTCAGCACACGTCGCGACGAGCTTCGCACTCCCGCCGCTGCCCCATTCAGCGGCGCAGCAGTCACCGGCGAGCTAGGGCGGGCTGCCGCGGCGCACCGCCGCACTCCCGTCCGGCGCTGCGGCCGCTTCTGCTTTCTAGGCGCCGAGAGTGATTTCGCATTCACAACTCATAAGAAGTACTTAGGTGTCTTCGGAATTTTTTATCGTCTCGTGAACAGGGAGTGACCGATGTAGTGTTACTGCATAGTTCTTGCTGTCTCTGTTGGTTTTCTACATGTCCTTCGTTTGTTTGGCACATAAATCCCCCATAGAGAAAAGCGCAGACACCGTGCTCGCGCTGACAATGCCCTACAGTGCACATAAATGCATCTATGGAGCTGTCTTAGCACTATGTTTAATGCCGTGAATTTGAAAGAAAAAAACAGTAAATGAACAATATTTTTATTTACGTCATTGAGGAATGTTTTATGCTATTTACTACGTTATAGTTACTCGCAATAGTTGTTCTCTATTAGCGAGTTCGTTTCACGGCACTCGTGTCCACGCGTGCCCACTCGCGGCGTAAAGCGAGTTCGTTTTGGCAGGCACTCCACGAGTGGTTGCATTCTCCGAGTTCGTTTCAGCGGCGGCACCGCACGCGTGCATGCACTCGCTGGACCGAGAAAATCGGGCGTGCGCCAAAATGCAATCCCGTCATGCCTCGCTCCGGCGAGGCCGGCGAGGAGCGGGAGCAGACGACGAGGGTTCGTCTGCTACGATGTGTCGCGGAACCGAAGGGAAAAAAAGTAGATTTTCTGATAGAAATCGCGTCCCGTGGGCAACGGAATCAAACCCGAGCTTGAATTGTGAGCGTCTGCTATTTTATGAAGGAAGCAATTGACATCCCGTGCTTTATTTGCAAGTTTTAAGTCGCTCTGTTGCCGTATAGACACTGAAATATACCAGTGTGTCAAGAAATGCTCAGAACAAACGCATCAGTGGCTTCCGAGATGTTTATCCCCACTCGTGTGCGGGTGAAAAGTTGAACATTTGTCGACAAAACTCCCCCAGCAGAAACCTCTGACTGCCCAAAAAGCATCAGAGAAAGCAAAACATAGTGACTTTACCCGAGGCTTGGGCAACATCATCATGTGTAACATTTACCTATAGCTTGCCCCGTCGTATTTTGTTCGAGATAGCTCACGTTCTCGACGTCCTCACCAAGGCTAATATCTGATCCATTTGTAATGACGATCGAAATCAAAAGTCCCACGAAACGTTTTGCTGGATATTCCAGCAGACTAGTTTTAAGCCGTACCGTTTCAGTGATTCACGCATAATACCATGCTCAAACGGATCAAGCTTCTGCTGGGACAGCATCATCAGTTTTCTTCAGTGTAAACGGTTATAAGAATTGAGATCGGAACCAGCTGCTTTGCGCACCAGTCACCTAGTTGTGTTTTGAGATTTGTCTTTGTCCCTCTTGTTCCCCTTCTCCAGGGATTATTTTCGCCATTCTTGTCGAGCTCGCTTCCACCTTTGCATTTAATTGCATTATAATCATAACCTTAAACTGCAAGCTTCACCCTTGTTGGTGTTAGACTGGTGGCAGCTGATAAAACCCGTTTGCTCTACTGACGTCTAACCCCTTGTTAGCTCAGTTGGTAGAGCGCTCCACATGTAATGGAGAGGTCCCGGGTTCGATACCCGGACCAGGCGGATTTTTTCGGTTGCGCACCAGTCACCTAGTTGTGTTTTGAGATTTGTCTTTGTCCTTCTTGTTCCCCTTCTCCGGCGATTATTTCTCGTCATTCTTCTCCAGCTGGCTTGCACCTTTGCATTTATTTGCATTATAATCATAACCTTAAATTGCAAGCTTCACCCTTGTTGGTGTTACACTGGTGGCAGCTGATAAACCCCGTTTGCTCTACTGACGTCTAACCCCTGGTTAGCTCAGTTGGTAGAGCGCTCCACCTGTAATGGAGAGGTCCCTGGTTCGATACCCGCACCAGGCGGATTTTTTCGGTCGCGCACCAGTCACCTAGCTGTGTTTGGAGATTTGTTTATGTCCTTTGTCCCTCTTGTTCCCCTTCTCCAGGTATTATTTTTGTTTTTCTACATGTCCTTCGTTCGTTTGGCACATGAATACCCCATGCAGAAAAGCGCAGACACCGTGCTCGCGCTGACAATGCCCTACAGTGCACATAAATGCATCAATGAAGCTGTCTTAGCACAGTGTTTAATGCCGTGAATTTGAAAGAAAAAAAACAGTAAGTGACCAATATCTTTATTTACGTTGTTGAGAAATTTTTTATGCTAATTATTACGTTATAGTTACTCGCAATAGTTGTTCTCTATGTCAAGCGCAGATACAAAAATGCACCCGCTTTTCCCCGTAGAAATGCACTGCCGGTGTCAATTTTCAACTGGCTTATGTCTGCTTCACTTTGAAACAGCACAATAGAGCCAATTAAGCCTCGAGAGTACATTATATTAACTTTATGGTTCTAAACGATAACAAACATGACTGTCGGCGTTTCTCTGCGTTCTCGTTGATCTCGCAAATTTATATGTGTGCGAGTCGTTCTGCGTTTTTCAAGGTGTTCAGAGGAACATCTCAACCGACTATAGTTTGATGCAAACAAGTGTCGCAAGTACACGCCTTCGAAAGAGCTGTGCGGGCACTTGTTATCGTAGCGGGACTGACCTCAGCTAGCCTCAGCCAAGCGTCCCACGTCAACTATTTTGCTTGGTAGGACCTGATTTCGTCGTTTGTGCGTGTTGTTGCTGAAGAAAGATGGTGATTCCCGTAAAAGCGGCTCCTCTGCTCCGTGAATTGTTCAACCGCCGTGATCGCGACCGTGGTTTCAATACCGAGAAGATACCTACACAGGTAAGAATTTGCGAGCCATTTGGCTGGAGGCATTAGGGCGTTCGGCTCGCCCTAATGCCTCCAGCTTGTCCAGGTTTGTTTCCGTCATTTCGCTCCGAAAGGCAATTAGCTCTCAACTTTTGCCCCTGGCCTGCCAAAGTGAATATTTTAGGTCGCGTTTTAATCGTGCGTCATTACGCACATCCACCATAGACTTATTATAATGAACGCTAGAGGTTCAACTGACGCTAGTGTCTATGTGACTTCCGGGAGGCAAATTGAAGCAGACAGCAACCAGTCTACTTTTGCGGTGCTCTCGTGCATTCCTATGGGAAAACGCGCGTGCATTTTGTCTCTTTGTCGGAAAATAGTAGATAATTGTTATTTGGGTCGTACCGAATAGTCGGTACCTTCGTATGTATGTATGTATGTACCAGTGAACAATGTTAAACTTTGCTTCATTTCAGGCCCAAACCTCTGTTCCACACCAGGTATGTAAAACGAGCGAAGATTCTAAGCGAAATAATAATTGCAAGGAATGTAGAGTGCTTTCAAGGTTCGCCAGCATTCCGGTGATGCTTATAGATTGCTAATATGCAAGTGCAGTCACATATATAAAAATGACCCCGTCATGCATCTTTACGAGTGGTTAAAAACCTTCGAAACGTAAGGTATCATGTGCATGGACTACGAAAAGTGTGTGTTTTTATTATTTTCTATGTTGGGCAGCTTTTATCAGGCACATATTCTCTGGCGCTTAGCTATTTTCAAATATTTCTAGCGTGCAGGTGGTGTTTTTTGACGCAGAACACGCATCTTAATTCGGACATATTCATGAGCAGAAAGAATAAAGCAGGACTTATGTAGTGCAAATTTGACTATATTAGGTGCACGGTCTTCAATTTGTTTTTATCGTTTGCACACACAAGGAGTTACTGACTCAGTCTTACATGTAGTTCTTGCCGTCTTCCTGGGTTTTCCAGACGTCCTTCGTTCGTTTGCTACGTATATACGTATATGCAAGTATATCCCCCATGCTGAAAAGCGCCGACGCCAAGTTCGCGCTAACAGTGTCCGACAGTGCACATAAATGCATATGTGAAGCTGTTTTAGCAACGTTGTTTACTGCCATAATTTGAAATAAAAACGCCGTAACTGACCAAATATTTTGTCCGCGTGACTGAGATATGTTCTGATGTACAGAGCGCGACACTGTTAGCGCGAACAAGCAATCGCCGGTTTTTCCAGTTTTCCTCTATGAAGCCAAGGGATGTCATCCAAGTTATTATTGATACGGTAAGAGCTAATTTAGTTCTATAATGTAAACGATAAAATTGTGTGCGCGCTAATACTATTTAGAAGTACAATGCGAAAATGCGCCGATGTCGTGTTCGCGCTAACAGTGTCGCGATGTGTACCTAGTACGTGCGAATTATTCGTGATATTTGCTCTTGAAATCAAGCGCAGGGAGAAAATTCACTAGATTTTTTCCATAGAAATACATTACCGGATGTCTATTTCCGACTGGTTGCTGTCTGCTTCAATTTGCAACAGCACACTTGCGCCATTTGAACCTCTAGCGTACATTAAAATAACTCTATGACACCCACCTTGCTCGCGGAGGCGATACGAAAAATAAAATAAAAACAAGAACAAAAAAGGTGAAAGAACGGCATATTTATTTTGTAGATTTTTTTACATCTCGGTCGCTTTTTACCGCACATCGACGGACGCTGAACGGCACTTGTATAGGACCGTGACTTGAGCATGGAACACTAGAACGCCACTTTCGTCGTTGCGCCTTACGAGCGTTGCAGACGTTTTTAGACGGGGGCGGAATAGCAGACGGACGAAGGCGAAAACGAACGCCGACGCGCTGCTTTCGTTGCCGCGTCTTACAGGCGATGCAGACGACGATAGATGGTTGTGGAATAGCAGACGAGCCCGGAGGCTGCCGAGCGTCTGCTGGCACAACTAGCAGGCGGTGTAAGACGCCAGACTAGACGCATCGGATGTCCTGAAAGGGAGACACTAGGTTTGCGAGCGTGTTCGGTCGAGCAACCAATTAGCCAATCTAGTAGTAATGAGCGTGGACAGAGCATGGAGGTAGGAAGCTTCTGGAGACGAAATGACGCCGTGGAAACACGCCCCCACCGATGACAAAAACCAAGAGACGCTATTGGTCGAAAAGGAGAAAAATAAAAAAAGTACAATCTAACAATACTATGGTGCCTGGAACGCGTCTCCGACTGGTGTGTTTACCGCGACCAAAAAAGTGGTCCCTCGATTTCCGCCTGATGACGTCATAGGAGTGTCATGCTGTCGCCGATTGCGATCCTGGCGGCGTCCTAACAGTTACGCCTGTTCTGCTGTAGGTCGCTCTCGACTGTCACACTCCACAGAAGCTATAGCAGCCGGAAGTTGGGACGCCTGGGACGCCGGGACGACAACGACACTCGCGTTCGCTCGTGCTTTTTGCCAGCATTTCTACGGCCAACCGCCAGGATCTCGACAGTCAACAGCATGACACTCCGGCTTCTGTGACGTCATTTGTTGCCACTTCGGGACCACTTTTGGTGTATGGACGGGATAGGACGCTAAACACACCAGTCGGAGACGCGACCAAGGCACCATAACAATACTTAACAAACAAGCGAGCTGGTGGTGATTCATGGTAATAAAAACACGAGACTGAGGAACACAGAAGTGTTCGTCCCATTCATCCCCTTCTGTGTTCCCCAGCCTCGGCTTTTTTATTACCATGAATTGCAATCTATGCCTTTTAAAAGAAAAAAAAATTGTGTGCGTCTTCTTGCTTTTTAACAACCTTTTCGTCTGGGGGCACCCCAGTGAGTTCAAAACGTGCAGCTGGTGACGTTTCATGGTCGACCTTGTAATTGGCGGCTTTGGCGAGAGCCGTAAGAATTTCGTTTATGCAGGCTAAATAAAGTGTATCACTCCGCGAAGCATCGTTATTCTTTCAAAAAGGCGTTTTTATTAAACAAGAAAGGTTAAAGACACGCTTCAAATCTGCAGAAATAACGAAACAAAAAACACCTATTGAGACGCCCGCCTCCGATCGGCGGTGGCGGCAGGACTTCCGAACGTGTTTTGCGAGCGCCCGAGCGCACCATCAGCCGTTCGGGATGTCGGAACGGAACCACTGGACGCTTATTTTTGCGATTGGAATCTGCTGCTCTTGCCGTGTGTCGTTTGCTACCTGTTCTCGCCGGTCAGCTTAATGTCCTCGTGTTATTGTTTTCTTTTTTTGTGTGTGTTTGTTTTGGAGTTTCCACTAGTGCGCTCGATTGGACGAGTTCGTGCGTGCTACGAACTTTACCCACTTTAACCCGATAAGCTTCGTAGGCCTAACGAGCCGGACACGCTTTCCCGGAATGCCGGCAAAAGCTTGAAGCTGGATGACGCCCTCATGTATAAGCTATCACCTATGATCAAGTGCTGTAGTCGTACACGCCGGCAGCCGTTGCCGCTCGAAGCTACAAATGCCAACTGTCGATTCGTCCAAACAAAAGCCAGCGGGCGGATTCGTGCCGAGCGACCTCGACGGGCGCGGTACTGTGATCTTTTTCCGCCGGCATTTGTGCGACATTTGGGGGAAACTAAACGCTGATTTGAACTCGTCATCCCCATCATTGCTTCTTTTTTTAACCTGTCACGGTGCAGCGAACCCTCTGAGCCGAATCGCTGCTTCCATTATACCGATCGCATTGGTACCGATCAGCGGAAGCGGAAAAAAGTGGAGCAGAGCGTGATTGAACGCGCAGGGCGTGGTGGGGCTGCAGCGGGGCGCGGAGTAGTGGACGACGTCGGCACGATCGCGTTCGGAGCATGAATCAAGGACGATGCAAGTGGCTATAATCACTATGGCGACGATGTGTACCTGTCCTCGGCACGGCAGCCATGAACCTTTGTGAAGCGCAAGTTAGCCTGCTTCTTTTGCAGGGGTTGTAGTGATGGCAGAACGCCGAGCTTTGATGGGCTCTGATTGAAGGATGGTGGGTTGACCTCGAGGCAGCTTGCTAAGTTGAGGTTTACCTACTATCCTTCAATCAGAGGCAATCAGAGCTCGGCGTTTTGACATCACCACAACCTTTGCAAAAGAAGCAGGGGAACTTGCTCTCCGGATAGGGGTGTTCATACGGGGGGAAAAAATTGCAGTGGGTTAGCTCGGCTATGCCAGGATATACGTAGCGTGAGCTAAGGTTCAGCTGGTTATTCTTAGCTTTCCTGGTTGTCTAGGATTAGCTTGATTATCATGCTTACTGCTGCTTCAATGACACACGCACGGTATACGCATTATGTGACACATGTATATTCAGCCTCCTGGCGACGCCTCTTTGCTAGACGTTCCTCCCTTTGCACCGTTGTCTCCGCAGCACGTTTAGTCTTCTTCTGTTCGTTTTTCCTACGCTCAACCGCTAATTGCCAGGCAACTACTTCGGGATCCGATGAGTTAAGCTTCTCCGCTCTTCTGCGCCGCTGAGCAGCAATTTTGCTCTCCTTCTCCATGGCTATACCAAACTGGCGAACGCCCCACTATTTGTATACCCCCCCTGATACCTCTGCGCATGCGCACAAAATGAGAGGCGCTATCAAGCGGCTCCGGTGCAGCGTCAGACTTGGCTACTGTGCAACGGAGGGGCACAGCTGGGCACGCGCCGGCACCAGTGCGTCTGACGCGGCTATGACGTCACTCCTCTGGAATGCGCAGACCGGCGAGGCGCGCGCGGCGGCGGCGGAGCGCGCGGCAGCGCTGGCTCCGGCGCGCCAGCTGTGCGCCGTGTGACGTCACTGCTCCTCGCGCATGCGCAGCACGGCTCTCCAGGAGCCACGCGAAACTGCTCAACCTCGGCCAGTGCACTTCACGCTACAAAATCCCTCCCTTTGCTCCCCGGGATGCTAACAACGCCACGCTCTTGCGCGAAGTCGCGCTGACGTAGACATCCCAGTGAGATGAGAGCTTTTGTGCGGGCTGACATACATTCCCCGCCTTGGCGTGGGATCTCTTTGCAGTTGGAGGCATTTTGTTCGCGTGTCTGGCAACTTGAGAGATTTTGCTCAGCCGGATATAAGCGGTGGCGTCGGGATCGCCTAACTTGTTCTGGCTTGCACTGTTGCCCATGTCGTCCGAGGCACCCGAAGAAGTCTTCGATACAGACTTGTGCTCGTTACTTGAAAAATGTAATGGATTACAATTACAAATTAGCGAGCATCAAATGTAATGGATTACCGTTACAAATTGCTTTCGCTGAAAAGTAACGGATAACTTTACTCGTTACGTTACAAATTACTTTCACGTCACTTTTTCTGTACACTTATTCAGAAAACAATAGACACAATCTCGATATTTTTTTAAAATGTTCTACAACACTACTTTACATTTCTCATACGCCCTATTATGGTAGTCCTTGTAAAAATAAAATATTGTATTTAAGAGAAAGAGTGTTGGTGCACTCCGTTCACCTGTAAGCTGACAAGGCACCGAAAGCTGCAACCCCCCCCCCCCCCCCCCCCCCCAATCCCGCCAGCTTACGGCCTTCGGAAATGATCCCCGGAATAGACCCTTTCCGGAATTCAGTCTGGCCACTTTGGTCACTATCATCACCTGAAAAAATTACTGATGGAGGAAGAAGTTGAAGAGGCTCCTAAGCAGATGATTCGTGGCCTATACATTCTAGACGTTATCGCGACGTGAAGCGGGAATCGGATGCAAGAGCTGCGTAAGCGTTCATTTCTAACTCGGGCCCAGTCAATCTGTTAGTAGCACATACTCGGCTTCAAAGCCCGTGATGTATAGAACTTTATCAAGGCGTCTATGTGGGTTGGCGCTTCTTTCTGACTGGTTGCATCTTTTTCGCCGTCGACACTGAAAGAGATTGAAAAAGAACTGTACAGTGAAGAGCATATTCTCGTTTACCGTTGACTTGCGAAAGTGACGGTGCCCCATAAAATACTGCAGACCACGGGTTCAGTGCCGTCATTAGTACGGTAAAAGTTAAACTGCCATTTGAGTCACCAGATGGCACTGACTTCCGGAAAGGGTCTATTGTGCAGACAAATCTAGCGGTGCGCATGCTCAGTAGCAGCGTCTACCTCCGCTACGAGATTCGGAGCTAAAGAAGCGATCTACGAAAGTTCCCTTTTGACTCGGGTGTTTCGCCTGTTATTCACAAGAAAAGAATAACTTTGTTCTAACATTACAATTTATAGCCAATGCAGAATGTAGGTGTCCCAGCTTACCTTGATGTGTTTCCGAGATTAGAGTTTGTTGTTTTTGCTGATGCCAGTCTGTGTTTTTTTGGCAAGCAGAGTATGCACTGAAACTCTGGGTTTCCGTTCTCCTTAATGCCCTGAATTTTGAACATCTCATTAATAGATGGCCATGGGGACGTTTTCGGTCATGGAGACTCCATGACCGAAAACTCTACCAGTCAGAAAAAAAGCGGCGGTTAGGGTTATCGATCGTTCATCGTTTCTAACTTTTATACCAACATTCGTGGAGGCCAGGGGAGGGAAGGGCATAGAGAGCGAGAGAAGCGGTGGCCATCGGTCTCACAAAAGAATAGAGGATCACACCACTTTTACGCGTTCTCTCTCTCTGCCAGCACTCCTGAGATGGCCTAACCCCCCCCCCCCCCCTTTTATGTTGACAGTTTACTGTAAAGTGAGGAGTGGACTCCATTACCATGCCCAGACAAGTAAACCAAAAGAGGTATCGTCCGTACCCTCGAAGACGATGCTCTTAGCCTCGCGACGGGCGCTTTTCAGCCGGGCCTCAAGAGCGTACTTGAATACAGTAGCGCACATCAAAGACAAAGATAAATCGACCGCCTTACGCGAGGCTACATCGTCTGTTACGCGAGTTGTGAGCCCGCGAATCGAGGGGGTACGGAATCGCGTTTGATGTCTGTGCAGGGGGCGGGAGACGTCGAAGAAGTTGGAAAGGGTGAAACGGTGCAAAGGACAAAAAGAAATAAACACGAACAGCTTTTTCCTGCCAAGGAGAAGGAAAAAAACACGATGGAAGGCGACGGAAAGCCTACTCGGCGTTTTCTTACTTGATCTTTCTCTATCGTATATTTGTACTTGCATGCCTTGCCCGTTTTTCTAGTGGTTCTCGTGACCGGTCATATAAAAAAAACGTGTTTTCTTTACGGCTATTCTCTCTTTCCTGATGTTTTCTATTTTGTTAAACTTACTCTCTTTATGCTACTGAATGTTCTGCTTGTATTGCTCCAATTACTGTATTATGCCCATATTTTTAAAAAGTAACGAGTAATAAAAATAATTCATTACCAATATTTTGTAACAAAATTACATCACAAATTACTTCCGAAAAAAAGTAACGTGGAAATTACAAAATTACTTGAAAAAGTAACAGATTACTTCCCAAGTCTGCTTCAATATTCATTCGATATTTAACTGTTTTTTTCTCACGTTTTTTTTTTTTGTGTCGCATCCACCCATTCAAGAAGCATTTTTCTTTTAGCAGGAACCAGTTCGTCGTTTACTGCATCTAAAAGCGCTGCTGTCACATTCGCGTATCGCCGTTTTATGCACGCCTCCATTTTTCTACTCTTTTCAGCGCGCACCGAGCCCTGTTGTCGAGAGTGAGACCGCTAAATTCGTCTAACAACACTGACATTCCTCTCGGCTCCCCGCCGTTCGTGTGAATGCTAGAGTCGGGGAGGGAGTCCCGCTGGTCCCGCCAATCGCTGACGTCACGCACATCCCTCCTCGAAAAGCCATTCCCATAGGAATGCATAGGAGCACCGCAAAAGTATACTGGTTGCTGTCTGCTTCGATTTGCGTCATGGA
This sequence comes from Ixodes persulcatus, assembly GCA_013358835.2. Taxonomy (NCBI): domain Eukaryota; kingdom Metazoa; phylum Arthropoda; class Arachnida; order Ixodida; family Ixodidae; genus Ixodes; species Ixodes persulcatus. The sequence continues at coordinate 248,927 of JABSTQ010009119.1, forward strand.
AGTCGCATAGCCACTAGCGCCAGTTGAACCTCTAGCGCACATTATAATAACTCTATACGAAAAGCATCCCCCGTGTGAATACCTATTAACCTTTTGCCGATTGGTCAGCCGCTTCGCTTCACTTCTCTAATCAATGAATTGTTGCATAATACGTCACAAAGCTAAAAGGATTTGCTTTTTTTTTTGTAATCTTAATAGACCCTTTTCAGAAGTCCATCGAGCAACAGTGGCAGTCGCTATTGCTTGGACACGTAGCGCGTGATTGGTAACGAGTGCTCGCCGAACGATGACGTAGCGCTCGTGTCCAATACACGCTCAGAGCATGTGAGCAAGCAATGGTGACAAGCGTTGACGCGGACTTTTGAAACAAAAACAAGAAAACTACTGGCTTATAACTAAAAACAAGATATCACATTTCCAGAAAAAAAAAATGTTTTTCACTCTATGTTCGTACGTTCGATGAGCTTCGTCTCAGCGCATATTCCAAACCAGTCCAAAAATCGTTATATGGCCCCTTTAAGGCCGGTTCACACAGGAAAGCGTAGCACTGGGATAGCGTTAGGTGAGCACCGCATCAGCGCTGAGTTAGTGCTGCATTGCGTGTGAGAGAACAAAAAGATGAAAGACGTTTACGATCCCCTGTAACGCCGAATTAGAGCTCAGCTCTTGAGGAGGATGAGAAGAAGGAACGGAGAGGAGAGTATGCCCCTCCTCCTCATTCGTACCCTCCTCTCCTGCTCCTCTCCCGTTTAGCGGGAAAGTTTGGCAAAAGTTTCCCGCTAAATTTAGCGGAAAAATTCACGGCTAAATTTAGCGGGAGCATTTTTTTCCGCTAAACTTAGCGGGGAATTTTTCCCGCTGAATTTAGCGGGGAAATTTTTCTGCTAAATTTAGCGGAGAATTTTTCAGATAATTTTAGCGGGGAATTTTTCTGCTAAATGTAGCGGGAATTTTTCTTCTACATTTAGCGGTATTCTCCGCTAAATGTAGTGGAAACATTTACCAGCTTAACATAGCGGGAAAATGTTTCAGCTAAATTTAGCGGAAAACTTTCCCCGCTAAATCAGCGGGACAAATTCCCCGGTAAGTTTAGCGGAAAATTGTTCACGATAAATACAACGGGGAATTTTTTTCGCTAAATTTAGCGGGAAATTCGGCGAAAATTTCACGCTAAATGGGAGAGGAGCAGCAGAGTAGGGAATGGATGAGAAGAAGGGCATACCCTCCTCTCCGTTCCTTCCCCTCCTCCCCCTCAAGAGCTGCGCTCTAATTCGGCGTTACAGGGGATTGTAAACGTCTTTTATTTTTTCTTCTTGTGCAATGGTTGTCGCAAAAATACGAAAGAAAAACGAACAGTGTTCTCGCCCTCAACTCCCAGCCAGAACGAGTGACCACGTGATCAGGAGCCGATTGTATGCCGCCAATGTTTATCCACGCGCTTGGTTTGGCAAAGCACAGGACACGCGCTGAGTTTCAGACATTGTTAGGGTTAGGCTATTGTCGTCATTATAGCCTCGTCCCACTAGAGCGACAAAAGCCAATTTTTGTCCCGCAACGAGGTAAATTTGTGTGTCGTTGATACTGTCCCACTGTGGCAACGAATATGACCGACAAACGCAGACAAACGATCGACGACAGAGCAGTTGTTGTTTGTATACGTCTCACTTGTATCGCCGACAGCGCGGAACAGTAGTCCCACCAGCGAACAACACTCACCGACGAACCTGACCTCCAGGGGTGAAAGCTGGGCTAGTTGGTAGTGGATCACGATGATTAAAAAGCGCACAACAAAGCACAAAAAAGAGGACACATACTCACAGCGCCTATCGCGCTTGAGCCCTCTCGTGTTCCGCGTTGTGTACTTCGTTTGCATCACCTCTGACCGCCTTTTAAGCTCGCTTACCGTCGTCCGCCTTGCCACTGCTATCGCGCCGCGTATCGCGAAAGGCGCCTTAACAGCGGTATACGATAACTACCGCTGCTACGGTGAGTATACACGCGGTTACTTACCGTAGTCATCGAAGCCAAGGGCTGCAACTATCTCACGAAAACCTTGACCTTCGCGTGCTTTTTATGATACATAGGGTGTTTTACTTCCCACAAAATCTCCTATTATCTATCATCGGTACGAGGAGACATCCTAGCTCATAGTTAAAGTCGGGAGCGCGGTGGTCAGGTCGCTCATCATGAACGAGGTTATGAAACACAAAATATCATTGAGGTTTATATTGGTTTCAATTTTCATGTTGGTCATGTCGGAAGTAAAAGACGAGGATATATATTGACAGGACGTGTTCATTTGAAGCCTATGTAGTTTAGAAAAATACACAGCGGACACAAACCGCTCTCATTAAATTGAATCAAAGGAAGTCGAACTTGAGAATGATGAACCTGGCGAAAAAGCATATTCGGGGCAGCCGGGACTCCAACCACGAATCAAGTGTACTAGTCCCACGCTCTTTTCGGGGGTTTCTATATGTCTCTTGTATGTATGCACCAATGCGGAATGTATCCAGTCAGAGGTGTTCTAGACGAAGACATGCCGCCGTGTCGTACACGAGCGGCACGTTTTTGGCACGCGGTGCGTATACGTCGACAAACCGAGTCGGGTGACGCAATCCTCCCGTTTTGCTAGACGGGACCCGTTGCTCTGGGGCAGGGGGCGCGAGCACGTCCGGAAGACTTACGCAAGACGCGACCATGTTATGCTGGCTGCACCACCCATGTGGCGCTGTAACATTCAATGTTGCACGTGCCACGTTCGAATACAAACATCTGTCAGGATCTGTAGATGCGCGGTAACAAAACGTCTAAAAAAATATTATGCAGTTCGCGGCCGCAGCGTTCGGAAGGGATACCAGAAAAGAAACATCCTGGTGGCCTCAAAAGGATAGCCGAACATTGGTAGCTGTTCTGTCTCACAGGACTGTCGTTCTCAAGTTTTTCCACGAGTTTCGACCACCTCTGTTTTTTGTCTAAACTTCACAGTAGGGTGCAAAATAAGAGCAATGGGGGATTACTGTTCACAAGTGACACAAATATAATTGTCAAATTAACACCTCCAAACTGAGAAGGCAGTTCATCAGGAATAAACGCATTCTCTGGAGAAGCAACGAAAAAAAAAAAAGAAAACAGAAAGAGGAAAGTAGGAGAGAAAGGGGGGGGGGGGGGGGGGGCAAGCGTTATCAAACATTGTGCTGTGAAGGTTCCTTTGCCCTCTGTCTTCGATGCAAACAAGGAAGCGTGGACCCGGAAACTACTTTGTTTGCAAAAACACTCGTGCCAGAAAGAGCATTTTCGTCGTGACAGATGCTCGCGCCTTTCCTCACGACGATGCACCAAGAACAATAATTTGTGCCTCTCAAATGCATGGTTTGCACAGAGCGCGAACCTTCTGCAGCGGGAATTTTCCACCACCGGATTCGCTTTCCTCAGCAAGAGCAATTCGCAATGACCACCAGCATATAGTGCGATGACGTCACGTGCAAATGCTTAACAGTTCAGCTTTCTGGTGAAATGCGATGTTCGCAACCCTAGCAATAGATGTCCAAATTGTAAAGTGTTGCCTTAGATATAGCAGTCACTCGATGATATACGGCAGCCTAAGAAAATGTTAGAGCGCATGACTGATAAAGCACCAAGTTGAAATGTGAGGGCCTAAAACAAGTGCACGTAAAACCGAAGATAACATTAGCCTCCCGAGCTCATGCAAGGTGATAATCAAATGTAATTTTTACATACAGTTTTAAGAATATTTGTCTGTTCTTCGTGCTATTTATGTATAATCAAGAATATCATTGCATGCACCTCTTTGTAGTTTTTTTTTTTTTTTTTTTTGCAGAACGGTTTTGTGCAAGGGATTATTTTGAAAAATATCATTTATTATCCTTTTCTTTCTACACATTTTGTGTATTTGTGATGCACAAAGTCATTCTTGGCATACCCGGCTATCCACTGTTTCACACTGACAAGCAGCGAACAAACAAAAAACACGTTTCCGCAGACTCAACAGCTGGCGTATTTTCGAGCATCGTCCTCCCGTGTCGGTCTCAAGCGCTTATGTGAATTTTATAAAGTTCAATTTATTAATGATAATAAAACACATTTCATTACTGACTGAAGATTTGACAACATAAGTAAAGGAACAATCATCTTAAAGATATACATCATAAGTAGATACGCCCCAAAATTATCTGAAAGTGACTCTGCACATCTTTTCCGGCGTCTTTATTCTCGGTAGGTGCGATATAACTTAGAAGTGATTTAGGCGAGCCTTCAAGAAATTTCTGATTTTGAACTAATTTTAATACCTCTGTGTTCCTGACAGATATATAACTTCTCAAACGTACAAAATTCTGTTATTGCCCCTTTTATGTGGTGAACATAACTTTTAGGTGTCTGTGGGCTGGACAAAAGCAAAGTGCACAGGAGCTCATGACGGAACTATGACGATTACGCACGCAAACCGTCAGAAAGGGTCTAATTAAATAGCTGCCATGTCGAGTAGAGCATGAAATTTTACTTTGTTTTATTTACCAAAGAAACATCGATTAGCGAGGATGTTGCTCATTGGCACATTTAATTGACCAGCATCTTGTCAAGAAGAAAACTTAACAGCCAGGCTGTGCCAGCTTATCCTGTATAAGGAAAGGTTCACTTGGGTGCGCAGCATTATAAACCAGATTCTATCTAAGTACGAAGGTTCATATATATTAGAGTGCACAATTCTGGTCACTCCTTTCTGCATAATTCTTCGCCTGCATCTCACGGTGCTGAGTGTAAAAAAATGTTGGTTAGGAAAGCGAGCGTTGTGATTGTCACTCAGTGTTTCTATGAAAGGTAGACTGAAAGGGCTTATAATATACCTTTCGTGACATTTGAAAATACTTTTGCTTTTAGCTGAGTTGCATTGTCATTATATATATTGAGGAACGAATTTCATAAAATATATTTCAGGATATATATAAAGATGAGGTGCCTATTGCATGATTTTATGAACTGTAATTAATACCTCGGTTAAAGAACACAACTTGGATTCAAGTCTTAAGACTGCAACGCCAAGTTGTACCATTCGCGGGTATTTTACGCGACCTACCTCACTTCGTGAGAACATTTTGATTTAGGTAAAACATATGTGACTTTTGTAAACAGAGGGATGCTGAGTCCTATAAACTCACTGTTTCGTACGTGAATGCAGTTTTTTTGTCTTTTTTTTTTTTACTGTTGTGTCGAAATTAAATAACGAAATTTCGTATTTCTGCTACCTGAAAATAAAAGTAGATTGTACGAACGGTAGAAAAAAAAAACTATATAGTTAATTGCTTCACGGCCAGAATAACTTGGAAAATATATTCTCAATTGAATAGTTTAAACCGGTTCGAACCCTTATTTTCGCTCCCCGGAACTGAACCGGAACTGAACCGAAAGCCGTGAACCCGAACCCGAACCGAACCTATAAAAGTTTCCGTTCGACACTCTGTTTGTGGCAGCGCAAGCTCTGTGGAGTGCTTCCGATCGCGCCGCCACCTCTCTTTCAACTTCGGCCCGGGAGATCTCCCTGGAAGACGACAGCAGCGCTCCCACACGAGCGTCGCGGGCCGAGCATGTCTGGTCTGGTCCGGTCAGTCGGTTGTTTACGCGGGTGGTGACCGGCATGGCGTCTCACACGCTGCTAGCTGGCATGGTTCTGGGGGTGCAGAGGCGGGACTGGAGCGTGGCAAATCGCAAGCGCTGACATCTACGATCCCGAGAGTGAAAACTCGTTCACACAATTGCGTTCGACTGCGTTTGACTTCACTAAGACTGCCCGCGTCGTGCTGTTGCTATGGCGACCCTTACGACGAGCCAATGGGGAGGCGCTGCGCTGCACGACGAAACGCAGCGCAACGCGGTCGACGCAGCTGTGTGAACGAGCCTTCAAAGGGGCCATGATAGGAATTGTTTGGCTGGGATAATTTTTTAGATCGGGATTACACTAATCGGATATCGCTCAGTGGGCCAAAAGAAAGGTAGTAGAAAGACAAAAGCCTGCTTTTTGCTACGAAAACTCGAAAATATAGCGCACTATTTCGTGCCTCCTTTTCTTCGAAACCTCTTCGCCTTTTGACTGTGATAGATATGCGGCACCCAAAGCCCCAAAGCACGTGGGCCGACCCCAGCTCACGCATTGGACACGAGCACTGCGTCACTCGGACGCATGCGCTCGTCAACAATCAATCCGTCGACGAACATTTGGATTTCAAGTGAGTGAGTGAGAAAACGTATTTATTAAAGGAGCGGTGCAACGATATTCAATTGGAATGGTTTTCACTTTACAGGAGCTTACTGGCACACCTGGGACTCAAGGATACTCACACGCAACGCCACTGGCCAAGAAACTTCTTTGTTGTGGTGTAATTTCAAGGACAAAGTCGATCATTTTCATTCAATCTCTCCTTTGCAAAATTTAATGACGTAACGTGGGGATCGCAGTACACCCCAATGACGATATTTGAATGCGGTTCATAGATTGGACCCGAGCATTGCGTGGGCACTCGATTCGGGCTCGTGATAATTACTAGCTCGAGAAGCATTCGGGTAGTGGCCCGTGTCCAATCGCTGCAACGACGACAATAGCCGAGCCATAACAATGTCTGGAACTCAGCGCGTGTCCTGTGCTTTGCCAACCTGCAGCGCGTGGCTATGATCAACATTGGCGGCATATAATCCGCTTCAGATCATGTGGCCGCTTGTTCTGGCTGCGAGTTGAGGGGGTGAACGCTGCTTGTTTTTCTTTAATTTTGTTCTGAGACTTCTATTGCGTGGGGTGAAAAACGAACGCGTGTTTCATAGGTCATTAACGTCAGGGATCCGTTTTAAGCGGTATTTGCGCAAAGTGCAAAAAATGTTGCATCGCCCCTTTAAAGTTCGCTTGATAAAGTCATCCAATCGTGACGGGGGAAGAGGAATATGTGAGTGCCGTGACGGCACTTATCATCACTTGCGAATGACAAGTTCCATGGTGCGCTCAAAAAACAACCTGGAAGCTTGTGCAGCACAAGCACGTCGTGACCATGTGATTTCTCATTTCGCTTTTGAGGTGAGGATTAAAGCTAAGGAGGAAGAAGTTGAAAACTCGTTTCATGGCCCCTTAAAAGCCTGTTCACACATGCAGCGGAGCGCTACAAGCATAGCGCTAACCTCGCGCTAAGCGCGTGCTGACCGCAGCGTTCACCACCTTTGTATCGCACCGCCAAAACTGTTGCTCGTGGCAGGCGATAATTAGCTGACGGCACGTGAGGAGCGCTACATCAGCGCTTCGCTCCATGTGAGAACCGGCATTTAAGCGTGAAACACATGCGACTAAAACCTGCGTCGCATCGCGCCGCCGGACGGCGTAACCATAGCAACCGTCACCTGCGCTGTGACGTGGCGGAGCGGCATTCGTCCAAGCCATATTGCATCAGCGATGGTTTCTATGATTACGCCAGTCGTCGGTGCGACGCGACGCAATTTTTGTTCACATATGTTTCGCGCTTAAAGCATGACAGAAAATCCGAAGGAAGTAGACGCAAGGTAAGGCCTGCTCATTTTGCCGCAACTGATTGTTTACTTTGTACACTGCATGCCGCCGGCGTCTTTTTACGCAATAAAGCAAGAAAAGAATAGGCAACGATCCTGCAAGTTATGGTTTGCTACCTATGTAAGTTTATTAATGTGTAACCAACGATCTGAGCTACGTCACTGGCAATCACTGCGTGCCCCGCCGTTCCGGGGCAGCGAACGCGGACCTATTCCTCTCTGTTTGTGACATGGACTCCTTGGTTCGTATAATACTCTCGACCTATGTTGGCTGTTTATTCTGCTGGTGGACAGCGACAGTAGTGATTGTTCATCGGAGATTTAATTCAGTTCGTAAAGTTCGAGCTAAGGCAAGTTCAAGCGGTGGCCATTTTTAACGACAGACCGTCCCTCTATAATGTCGCTCCAGAAATATGACTCCATTTTCCTTTCGTCGATTTGGAGCAGGTACCACGGAGTGGTTTTTACAGTGGTATTGCTGCGTTATTACAGCGATATTACAGCAATAGCTGTTAGTAAAATACTTCACGGTTTCGCGCCGTCGACCGCGCTCCATATCAGCGCGGGCCATTTTCAACACTCCGCCAAAACATTCTACGGGCCGCTAATAACAAGATAACAGTTGAAAGCAAGGTAACATGCACGGTCAGTAAAACAGTCCCCGTCGGGCAATCTGGCAGTGCACTGGGATAGGTGCCCATGGGACCCAGAATTAGCGCAAACATCAATTCTCGGCAGACACGCAGATAAAACTGCCTTATACGCGTAATTTTACGATGCATTCTGTATCCGAAAGCAACGGGAAAGCAAGTGCGTTAGTGTCCTCCTCAATACACCTGACAGATACAGTTTTTTTTTCTAAGTGAAGGGCCAGAAATATGGTATTAATAGTGTGTGTTCGTTTCAATAAACTTCATTTAAGAGTGCACTTCGTCTTGTCTAGTTCCTTCTCCCTGTTTATTTGGCGCTTTTATTTTAGCAGGTGTGACTATTTGTGAAAAGACAGTGAGTGCACAAGCGAGCTGTTGGTTGCTAATCATGTCGTTTAACACCTGAGAGTGTGGTTAAAAAAATAAAATAACATTTTAATTGAAGAAACAGACACAGAAAAGAACGTTTCAAACTCAGCTAACTGGTTTATTTCTCATGTATCCTATGCGGAGAGCAAGTCTCTGTTTCTTCCGCAGCAGTTGCGGTGACGTCAGAAAGAGGGCGAGCTCTGATTGGCTTTGGTTGAAGGATAGTGGACCTCAAAGCAGGCTGCCTTGAGGTCTACCGACTATCCTTCATTCAGAACCAATCAGAGCTCGGCATTCAGACGTCACCACAACCCCTGCAAAGAAGAAGACGAACTTGCGCTCCGCATATGTACCCACACAGCCACTTTCAACCACCTCCTACCCAGAGATCTCCTTTGCTGAAAGCATTTTCAATACATACACATTCACAAAAGACCATGCGGTCAAACCCACAATCCAATCAATCAGAGACGATGGTTGAGAATGATTGTATTGTGGGTTTTACCGCATGGTCTCTTGTGAATGTGCATGTTCCTTCTATTTGAACATGCTTTCAACAAAGGATATCTCTGCGTAGAAGGGGGTTAAGAGCGGCTGTGTGGGTACATATAAGATGCTTGGAAAATAAACCAGTTATCCGAGTTTGAGACGTTCCCTTCTGGGTCTGTTGTTACAACTAATTTGTTTTCCTTTTCTGCCCTACTCTCAGGTTTTAGACGACGTGACTGACTATTTGTACCGAAGTGACGTACAAAAGCACACTTCTGTCTTACGCAGACAGCTGAAATGCTCCCTACTTAATAACAGACATGTACGCGTTACCACAAAAAAGTAACTGAATGCGTTGCTCGTTACTTGCTCAAAAAGTAACTAAATACGTTACTCGTTACCGATTCTCAAAAAGAACGCGTTACTTTACCTCGAAAGTAACGAGTTATTTTGCTGGTTACTTTGTGGTTTGTTTTTTTTTCCAGTAGTGGTTGCACTTAAGCAGTAACTGCCTCTTGAAGTTTTTTATCATTTATGTTTCCCCGCTTCTTTGAGAATACATCTCCAGCGACGTTAAAGAGTCGCTCTACTGGCGCGCTCGAAAGTGTTGTGTTTCAGGATGAGCTAATGAACCTGGGATTCTCCCCTCTCTTTTTTGTTATCTCTGCTTCTAAATTTCGAAGTTGGCAACGGGTTCGGTGCCTTCCCATGTTGGCAACCTCCGGGTTTACATTCGGTCTCTACACGATTCTAGAGGGTTTAACCAACGAACCATATTGTTGCCGCTGGGTGAAGGGCATTCCCAGCTGCAGAGTTCGGCTGACGTGTACAGCGATAAACGTTGCTATATTCTCCTACTTCTTAATTGCATTTTTGAGGCTGCCCATCTGCCTTTGGCGCAATAGACGCGTACTGAGGTTAGAATTAAAAAGTGGCTCTTTTGAACGGTGTTCCTCCTCAAAAGTAACGAAATACCGTTACTCGTTATTTGGCCTTAAAGGTAACTGAGTACGTTACTCGTTACTAGTAACGCGTTACGTACATGTCTGCTTAAGGTACCTTCATTGGTTCCAAAACGCTTTGGAATTTTCGTCCGGTGTGTTACTCGGTTTAATACGAAACGCCTATGCGGACTCTGTGGTGCGCGCTCGCACCTTCACCGTTCATTTGGTCCATCCGCTCCGAAATGACACCTTAGCGGCTCCAATGTCACACCTCAGCTGTCGCAGTGTTTCACCCTACGGGTTGCGTTAAGCTCCGTTCACACACTTGCAACCGAGTACGACCGAGAGACACAAGACCTGTTGAAACCTCTTAAAATTTCTTAGGACGAGAAAGCACGCTGGCGCCATCTATGCGGTGACCCTGGAACTGCATTTCAGAAGAGCGAAGGTTTTGCGGGATTTCCGAGGTAAACTGTGCGTAATACCTATGAGAAAGGCTCGTTTATAACGTTGGCAAAAGTTTTTCGAGCCAAGAAAGAAAGGGTAATGCGCGAGAGAAATAGAAAATATGCTGGACCACCACGTTTACACTGCTCCCCAATAGATGGCGCCCGTGTGTTTTCTCGTCGTAATAACCCTTTCATCAATAAAAAAAAACGTTTAACCACCGCCAGAAATAGTAAGAGGTTCCAAGGCACTCGGTTCTAAGAGGTCGCAAGTGTGTGAACGGGCCTTAAGTGTCAACATTCTTTTCTCCTTCATCGCAGATTTTGGAAACCGATCCGGCTCCATCGGCGGAATTCATCATAACGCGTTCGTCCCCTCCTCGCAGCTCGCATTGCAAAACGCGGCCCGTTAACCACGTGACCGCGATCGAGCACTAGGGAACTCTCTGTAATAGAGGCTGTCTACTCGTCTCTGCTCTTGTCGTAACCAAACGCAGGTTAATCTCGGGGCTTCCTCCACAACGCACCGCACTGCTCCTACATCATTCAATGGACACGGTGTACGCTGCTAACACCATGACAAAATGAACTGCGGACTCGCCTCGAGCAAATTCGTAGCATGTTTGCTTCACTCACACGCGTGCTTCGAACATGTTTGCGGGACGTTTTTGTATGACCAATGTGGACGGGCCGTCGTACAGGGGCGCCTTAGACCGTGTCTACAGACTGTATTTTTTGTACGACGTATGAACAGTGGGATTGCGGCCTTAGGTTACACCCGGCACGCGCTGTCTTCCTCCAAAATCATTAACGTCAATACACTGGACGCTGGTGAGACGCATTGGATTGGACGTGGGAATAGGGACGCATCATTGCTCGTTGCCCAACCAGTGCATCGCCTTCCGGCCCGATCACTTGACGTCAAGGCGGAGCGCCCGAAGCCCCGCGTTATCTCTGGAGTATGGGAAAGGCTCGCTTCGATGAAGCCTCGAGTGTCGTTTATCGGATCTTTTTAATGTCTTTGTTGACTGTCCTTTGCCACGCGTATAGTATGTGGCGTAGTTGTCACGCTTCACGAATGAGCTGATTCACTCTTATCTCCGCTTATCGCGAGCGTCAGCGATCAATGCCTGTGTGTGTGGACAGATAGGTGCCCAGTAGTATTCTACAGGGAAAGATGAAGGGCGCTCGAGAATGTCCTCCAGCCTTGCTCCATTTATCGAGACGACTCAAAGGAAAGAAAGTAGGAATTTTATGCACTGTGTTTCTTGCGCCGTCAGTGGCTATAATAGCCTTGGCTTGCTTGTGTTTGGTTTGCGTGTTACCCCTGTGATGCTTCTACGTGCCGGCGATCTCGGAGACCATGGTTTCTGAAACCGAGTTCTCCGAAGAAACGCCTGGAAACCATGTCTCGAAATAGCAGCGCAAGTAGGGGGTTACATACAAACACACGTCACCACCGGCCACAAAACAATCACACTTAGTGACACAATCACAGCAGACAAAACAATCACACAGCGCTGTTTTGTCTGCTGCGATTGTGTCACTAAGTGTGATGTGTGATTGTATTGTGGCCGGCGGAGACGTGGGTTTATATGTAACCCCCTACTTGCGCCGGTTTTTTTGAGACATGGATAACCCAAGCCGCCGTTTTGGCCTGGAAACCTCAATGACGTGGGACGCTTTCTTCTAATCCTCTATTATATTTAAAAACATTTGAACCACAATAACGCGTTGTATGTAGCCCCGGGCCCCGCAACTTCGTTATAAAATGATGGAATAAAAGTACGCTGTACATATGTAGCTGCGATCTCCCTGACGGATTCATATGTTAATATTGTAACCACCAGGTTGAGCCGCAGTCCCCCAAACCCTTCAACAAGTTCACGTGAAAAGAAACTGCACTTCTTGCGCAACGCATACAATCGTAGAAGTGAACAGAGGTCGTTACTTTTGCGAAAGTCATTTTATTAGTCTCACAACAGACACATTTTTCAAGCTCAGCCATGTCCTTCTGTCCGACCGCTAAACTTTAATTTAACCCAATTTACTATCGATTTCAAAAGTCACTTTTCTCAGTAAATTATATCACGATTAAGAGCTCTCTTTTTGTATATACGACTGGATCCAACCACGTTCTTATTAAATTACCCAAAGATAAGGATATTTTTTATCCATAATGCCGAATCGCACTCAAAGTTGAAACTAAGACAAGGAGACTGTTTCCACGTAATGACCACGAGTGTAGAATTAATTCCCCAACAAAATTTACGCGTGGTAGCAACATCATGTCTCAGGTGGTAAATAAAGAGTTCCAATTTTATTAAGTCGAACTCACACTGATCATAAATTACCATGGAAGTAGGAGGCTTCTGGAAGTGAAATGACGCCACCAAAGGTGAACCCGAAAGTGTGGAGGGACACACCCCCGACGATGACCAAAACCACAGCTGTTTAGGTCACCCTCGCTTGGATCCCGAGAGTGACCGAAATTTACGAATAGTTGCAACATAAACTTGAACGCACAGACTGAAACGCGATGTCAAGACTTATTCTTCGATCTTGATTGAATCAGATGGTGGTAACGCACGAAAATAAACACATAAATATGCCCTGATCTACACTTTCCGAGAAGCTTAATTGACCCATTGGTCGGTAGTGTCTGTAGCACAAGGACTTTGAATAAAGCGGGGTACCGTAATTTCAAATGCATAAATCGCGTTATTTTTTTATTTTTTTTAAGTTTCCGTTGGTGCATTTTGTATAACTGTGCAACTTATATGCATTTTTGTTTTTTGCTTCTACGAGTATGGACCTTAACTGCGGAAATATTGAACGGGGGTTAAGTATATTTCTCGTTCGGTTAGTTGACGAAAATGTTGAAACTCTCTCGTTGTGTCTATATTGCAATCATAAGACACGTATGTGGTTTTTTTTTAGTCTGTTTTGCTGCGCAGATGATACAAATATAAAGGTGGAACTTATCCAAATTTGCGACTTGTAGATCATAAAATACGGCATATACTTTGTTTGTCGCGCTTGGCTCATCTGGGTACTTATCGAGCAGGGCTACGGAATGAGCACCCCATTTTATTTCAAATTCATTCAAGAGAATTGGATTTTCCGATAATTCCATTCCTTTGAACTCCTAGCTAGTAATGGAAACACTGGGCTCATTCCCACTCCTAAATGGCTGAACCGTTTCATTTCATTTTACTGATTCACAACCGTGAAAAATGGCGTTTGACAGCTACATTAAGTAGCAGGCAAATAACGTCAGCATAAAGCTGACGTTATCAAACACACAGAAGACTGCAAAACTATGCAAAATACGTCCTGAAAGCATTGATTCTACTAATGGCCAATTCGTCTGGGCCCGCACCGCACCCGTCCAGTGCAGTAAACTCTTTCCACTTTAGTACACGAAAGACTGGCGGCGAAAGAAGGAAGCTCCCCTCTCCCCTCTAGCCTTCCGTGTACCACGAACCGCACTGCACCGGCGCGATGCGGGCCCAGACAAATTGGCCATAAGCCGAGAGGTGGTCACGCATAACGCTGGTGGCAATTCGTATGGTGGCACTGCGAAGGTCGATCCCGCAACCAAACGTAAAAAGCTCGTAACAGAAGGCAAAACTCCAAACTAGGGTGCCTCAATGTCCTTCTCTTTAGGGTGATGCCACCCTTTGTAGTACCCGATGCCGACAGCACGTGCTCACGGGGAAAATACAAAGAAATCGGCGAAAACAAAATGTCGCCATAGCACAGTCAGCGCCACAAACGTGTGCAAGAACACGCTCTTTCACGAGCTTCTGAACAAAAAATAAAAATAAACGTGTGGGACAAAATGGCGAGATGCCACCACCCTAAGCAAAGCGCACATGAAGGCACCCTACTCCAAACCACCCAATTCATTCCCAAAGGGATCGCATACATCCTCGACTTCTAGGGAATACATGCCAAGTGCACACATCCAAGAAACTCGGGTGGTGTTGCATTGTCTCTGCCGGGTGACCTACGGCTGTTGCTGTAATCGCGCGTGGTCACTACGGCCTCATTGTTGCGTCTCGTGGGGCCAGGAGCGAGACCCTGTCCGCCTACAACTATACGGCTCTGGTTGCTTCACTGGGGATGCCACTTTCATCCTCAAAAGACAATGAGCTAGTCAGATAACCAAGCCGTCAGTTAGCTAAAGTGCAATGATGCTGTTTCGAAAGTTCATTTGACCAGATCGACACAGCTTCAATAAGAACAGAGGCCATTCCATTCCCACTCCCAAAATGCACCTAATTCCATTCCCATTCCGTTCCTTCTGATGCTGCCGCTATTTCATTCCCGTTTAATTCCTGGGTCGTGGAAGGGCAGAATGATTTTGGGATCATTCCAACTCCGGAGTAGCAACACCGCCACACTGTTATCGAAATCAACTCGTCGTACGAAACCGGTCGGGCAAAGTTCCCAGAAAATATCTTCATATACCGATCACCTTAGATTGTGGACTCTCAGTGACTGAACGGTATCGGACTCGGGTGAGAGACTCTCTTTTTTTCCGGTGATGATTATTTGCATTTGTAGGAATAAGTGGTACAGTGTTTCACGTCATTCCGCGATATCCCTTATCCGTTCGTTTCACGTCCCATGTGGTCACCACGCGAAGTTGATACGCGTGTGCGGACACCTCTCGCAAATAATCAGCGATTGCGGCAACTTGCCCGAAAATGCTGCCTCAGTAATCTATTCAGGGCGTGCGCGCATGCAACATTAGTCAATAGGGAATTAATGCGGTTTAAATAAACCTCCAAAATTGGTTACAACTTGGAAATATAGAACATTGAATGGACAGTATAACAGACTATGTCACCTGTTTATCGCTCTTCGATGTTTCGATGTTATTTTTTAGTGATGTGCTCACGGTCATCTGAAGCGATATATTGTTCCAGGTGATTAAAAATTAAAATTTATTACGGGCCAAAAAGTCGAAGGAAGAACAAGCCATAATCAAAAGTTAAAATATCATTAACAAAATTGAATTATCTCAAGTATGATTGTTTTTTGTATTATAGGCTTTAAAAGGTTTCTGTGCAACATAGGCACCGCGTGAGAACAACACGACGAAATAGCATGTGGCGTTAAATTTTAAAAATATGAAATGCCTCAGAGGACTTGAATTGTATTACTGGTAGACGTCCTTCTTTGTTACTGCATTCAGCCGGCGGTAGTCCACGCAGAACCTCAGGGTTCCGTCTTTTTTCTTCACTAGGACTACTGGGGAAGCCCACGGACTCTTTGAGGGCTGGACAATGTCGTCATCAAGCATTTCCTGAACTTGCTTCTGGATAACTTCCCTTTCTTTCACGGAGACTCGGTACGGTGGCCGATGCACAGGGAGAGCGTCGTCATCAGTGATTATTCGATGTTTCGCAACCGTCGTTTGGCGCACCTTCGACGACGTGGAGAAGCACTCACTGAACTCGGCGAGAAGGTCACTGAGTTGCCGTCGTTGTGGGGCTGGGAGGGACGGGTCGATGTCGAGATCTGACGGCGTGGTTCTCTTGTGCTGCGCCGGAGAAGCGTCTTCTGAGATCACGGCGATCGCGGCTGAGTCCGGAATTTCCTCGACGAAGCCCACAGCTGTACCCTTTGTAAGGTGCTGCGACTCTTGCCGGAAGTTGGTGACAAGGGCTACGGTACACCCGTCCTGGATCTCGATTACGCCTCTCGCGACGCCAATCCCTCGTCCAACGAGAAGTTGGACGCTTCCTTCCAACAGTGCTACACCGCAGGTGGCTTCTTCGGTCCCGACGGGTACAAAGACACTCGACAGCGGCGGCAGGTTTACATGGCTGGCAAGGACTCGGACTGTAGCTAACGTTGCTTTGGGATTTTCTGCCGATGGGACAGGCTTCCGAAGCGTCAGCTTGTTCTCCGCAAGGTCGATGATGGCGCCGTATTCGCACAAGAAGTCCATTCCGAGAATGACGTCCCTCGAACAGTCTTGCAGAATGACGAACTTCACAGGGCAGGTTTCGCCGTGGATCTCAACGCGCGCAGTGCACCTGCCGACAGGTGTGATGAGATGTCCGCCGGCGGTTCGTATCTGCGGTCCGTCCCACGACGTCGTAACTTTCCGAAGGCGGCGAGAGAGTCTCCCACTCAAAACGGAGTAGTCTGCTCCGGTGTCGACGAGTGCTGTCGCGTCGTGGCCGTCGATGATTACGTTGAGGTTATTCGACACTCTTGCAGAAACGTCGTTTCGGGGCGTTGCGGCGTTAGAGTGGGAGAGCTCCGACGATCTTGGAGGATCTTGGCATCGTTCGTCATCGGCAACGCCACCTCCCGGCATTGCCGCGCCTAGTTTTCCCGGCGGGAAGCGATGGGTGACAGGCTGTCTCGGCGAGACCGGCGGAAGGGCGATGGCGAGCGTCGAGGAGATGGTGAACGGAATACCCGGCGGGGAGACGACTCAGGAGACGAAGAGCGGCGGAGGTAGTCCTCGATGTCCCGAGGTCGCTCTCCAAGACGTGGTCGAGGGTCGTTGGGCGCAAACCCTCGTAGGCCCAGCTGGCGGTAGGGGCATCGTCGGTAGATGTGGTCCGCTTCACCACAGTGGTAGCACAGGGGGCGTCGATCGGCCGTCCTCCAAATGTCGGTCTTCCTCGCACCACGCTGCTCTGGGCGTGGAGCATACTGCGGCGCCGGTGCCTCACGTCTGGGAGCTGGCTGGTAGTGTGCTGCGACGGGAGGTTCTCTCTTGGCGGCGGCGGCGTAGGTCAAGACCGGCCGTTCGGGAGCCACTGCGACGGGGACCTCTGGCAAGAGGGCCCGGTGTACCTCCTCGCGAACAGCCTCGGCGATTGAAACAGCGGCGGTTCGTTCTGGAGAAGGGAGCAACCGCTTCAGTTCTTCTCGAACCACATCCCGAATGACCTCCCGAAGGTTCTCGATGCCGACTTCGCCGAGGTCAGGGAGGGAAGGTGGAAGAGATGAGGTGGCAGTTACGCCGGCGACTCTCTGATAATGACTCGCCCTGGCCGACAGCGCTCGTTCAATGTTTGTTGCCTCAGCAACAAATTCATCTACGGTCGTCGGTGGATTGCGAACGAGGCCGCCAAAAATCTCGCTTTTCACGCCTCTCATGAGGACGCGCAGCTTCTTGTCTTCGGCGGCTCCAGGGTCGGCTCGGGCGCACAGGCGCTGGACATCTTCAATGAAGCTTGTCACGCTCTCGTTCAGGCCTTGGCATCTTCTTTGAAGGATGTCCTCGGCTCGTTGACGTCGGTGTTGGTTTGTGAAGGTGCGCTTTAGCTCCTCCACGCATGTCTCCCACGTCGTGAGGGAAGCCTCGTGGTTCTCAAACCATTGTCTTGCCGTTCCCTCCAGTGCGAAGTAAATGTTTTGGAGGCGCTGTTCTGCCGTCCACGCGTTGTAGCGGGCCACACGTTCGTAGTTCTGCAGCCAGTCTTCTACGTCCTCGTAGATTTCACCGTGAAATGGCGTCGGCACACGGGGAACCACAGGCAGGAAGACGTAGGACGGTGCTGCTTGGGGGTTTTCCGTCGACTGGGCCGTGGAGTTCATCGTCGGCTTCGGTTGCTTCTTTGTTTTGTCCGGTAGTGGTCCAAACTCAGGGCGTTGTCCTTGCAGACGCTGGCTTGCCCGAGGCCCTGCCTCTTCCACGAGTCGACGACTTGGAGTGGGACTTGCCGAACGGGTCCTCGGAGGGGTACGGTTGAGAAACATAGAGTGCGTACCCCGCACCTCCACCAAAATGTCACGAATGACAAGTGATGAGGCGGAAAATAACTGAGTAAACTAAACGTTTAATCGGGCGAACTTGTGCCCAAAATAAAGAAGGAAACAAAAGATAACAGTAGAGCGTCGCGGGCGTCGAAGTCGGCGAAAGAGCAGAGTCGAACGCTGGGGCGAAACTGACTCCAGCTTGCCACGCGGAGCCGCTTTTGTACACGCGTGGGCTTCTGGAGCATTCGGCGTAGAAGGTTCGGTGCCTAGAAGATTCTAACCTCGAATCAGCAAGACGGTTCTCGAATTTACCAGAACGTCACATTACAGTGTCAACAAAAATGTGTAGCCACGGCCAGGAATCGAACCCTGGCTTTTCGCGTGGGAGACAAGCGCGATAACCGTTCGGCCACGCGCGCGCTGCCTACTTGGCAAGCTGCGCGCGCGGCAATAGTAACGAACTAATAGTTTACCAATGTTACTTATCATAATCATTTTCGCCTAATGTAGGATGTTCGACTGTTCCCAATGGGTGCATCAATAATGCCAGAGTGTCGGGATTGAGAAAACACCATGAATATTATCAGGAATAAAAAAACGACAACCAGTAGTTCCTTGAATGAGCAAACACAACCATCAGTCTTATGATTGAAAAAACACGACAAGCAGTTGGACCAGGAATAATAAAACACGACAATCAGTAGTCCCAGGAATGAGAAACCATGAGAACCATAGTTCCGGAATGGAAAAACAAATGTCACAACACGTATTTCCAGGGATGAGAAAAACCACAAACAGTAATACCAGGAATTCACTACAACCAGTAGTCCCAGAAATGACAAAACGCGTCAACCATAGTCCTAGGAATAAAGCACTGCAACCATAGACTGAGTAATGAGCAAAACAAATCAATTAGTAATTCTAGGAATTAGAAAACTGGAGAACCAGAAGTTTCAGAATGAGAGAAACAAGACGACCAGTAGTCCCAGGAATCAGAAACACAACAGTATGTACTTTCAAGACTGAGAAAACATAGCAACCAGTAGTCCTAGAAATGAGAAAGCACGACAGCCATAGTCCCAGGAATGAAAAAACACCATAACCAGTAATCTCAGAAATGAGAAAACAACGCAACCAGTATCCCAAGGAATGAGAAAACATGACCACCAGTAGTCCCAGGAATAAACTCGTCAACCAGTGGTCTCATAAATAAGAAAACAAAACAACCTGTATATCCCGAAATGAGAATACACTACACCGAGTATTTGCAGAACAAGAAAAGTACAACTGTAGTCCCAAGAATAAAAAAACACCACAACCAATATTCCCAGGAACGAAAGACCATTACACCCAGTAGTCCCAGGAATGAAAAAACACAACCAGTAGTCCCACGAATAAACAAAGACGATACAACAAATTGTCCCTGGAATTACAAAACACGACAACCAATAGTTCCATGAATAAGAAAACACAACAACCTGTAGACCCCGGAGTGAAAATACACTACACCCAGTAGCTTCAGAACAGAACAGAACAGAAACACCAGAACCAATAATCCCTGGAACGAAGGAACATCAGACTCACTAGTCTCAGGAATGAAAAAACACAACCAGTAGTAACAAGAATTAAAAAAATACAAACAATTATGCCTGGAATGACAAAACACGACAACCAGTAGTCCCAGGAATAAGAAAATACCACAGCTAGTAATTCCAGGAATGAGAAAACACGACAACCAGTAGTCTCAGGAATGAGAAAATACAACAACCAGTAGTCCCAGGAATAAGAAAACAGGACAGCCAGTGGTCCCAGGTATGAAAAGCACTACAACCAATAGTCCCAAGAATGAGAAAACACGACAACCAGAAGTCTTAAGAATAAGAACACACCACAACCAGTAATCCCAGGAATGAGAAAACATGACAACGAGTAGTCCCGGGAATAAGAAACCACGACAACCATAATCCAAGGAATGAGAAAAAGCCACAACCAGTATTTCCAGGAAGAAGAAAACACCACAAAAAATATTTCTAGGAATAAGAAACCACAATAATCAGTAGTCCCAGGAGTGAGACAACACTACAACGAGTAGTTCCCGAACTAAAAAAGCATGACCACCATAGTTCCAGGAATAAGAAAACACGACAACCATATCACCAATGATGAAAAAGCAGTACCACCAATAGTCCTAGGACTAATAAAACATGACAACCAGTAGTCTCAAGAATGAGAAAACACGGCAACCAGGTGTCCTAGGAATAAGAAAATATGACAACCAGTACTCCCAGGAATGGTCCCATGAATGAAAAACATGACAAAACAACCAATGGTCCCATGAATGAAAAACACGACAATTAGTAGTCCCAGGAATGAGAAAGCCTAACCCCCAGTAGTTCCATAAATAAGAAAGCACGACAACCGTAGTCCCATGAATGAAAAAAACACCACAAGCAGCAGTCCCACGACTAAAAAAAACACAACAAGCAGTAGTTCCAGGATTGAGGGAATAGAACAAGCACTAGTCCCAGGAATAAAAAAACGCGACAAGCAGTTGTCTCCGGAATGAGAAAACACCACAACCAGAAATCCCAGTAATGAGAAAAAACGACAACCAGTAGTCTCAGGCAGAGCCGTTTATTGAGAGAGTTTGGCCATACATTGGTTTGAATAGGCGAGCATCTCGGGCCAACCACAGGCCGCGAAACAGCACCTAGCGGTGGTCGCGTGCTCTAAATCTGTGCCACGACTATACTTCGTTTCACCTTACGTGCGAGCGAAGGCAAAACTGGAAGCGCGAGCACGGAAGCTCCGTGCGTTCAGGCTTTGCTCGAGCGCGCGAGCTGGGGAGAAATGCAAAAAGCGCTGGTCTCGCGCTTCTAGCTTTGGCTTCGCTCGCAGGTAAAGTGAAACGAAGTATAATTTGAGCCGTGCCGAGCGGAACTCCGCGTCTCAAGACGCTCGCGCACCCCACCCTTTGCACTGCTTTCTTTCAGCCAGTCTCAGGACGCTGTTCTAGCAGTGCATACAAAGGCATGGGCACGAGCGCGTGGCTTTGGAAAGTGCCTCCTATGCACGAGGTCTCGTACAAACAATAGCGTTTCGCTGAGCTAGGCTCACGCGCCTGTGCCTTTGTCTTCACTGTCGACATTTGTGAGATGGAGTAGAGGTCTCCTGATTGGTCGACGCTTTGTCACAAATTTAGTTTACGCTCTAAGCGTGGGGGGAATATTCGGCGCTGGCGGCGGCCTTTGCTCCGCCTATTGTCCAAACTCTCCTAATATACGGCTCTGGTCTCAGGAAGGAGTAAACGCCACAACCATAGTCCCTGGAATGAGAAAACACTACATCCAGTAGACCCAGGAATGAAAACCGCAACAACCAGTAATCCCAGGAAAAAAAAAACACAACAGTAGTCTCAGGAATTAGACAACTGGACAACTACAAGTTCCAGGAATGAGAAAACATGACCAGTAGTCCCAGAAATGAGGAATCATGACAACGCTAGTCCCAGGAATGAGAAATGATCACAACCAGTGATCCCAGTAATGAGAAAACAGGACAAACAGT
The DNA here is from genome assembly GCA_013358835.2 of Ixodes persulcatus. Classification (NCBI taxonomy): domain Eukaryota; kingdom Metazoa; phylum Arthropoda; class Arachnida; order Ixodida; family Ixodidae; genus Ixodes; species Ixodes persulcatus. The sequence continues at coordinate 270,689 of JABSTQ010009119.1, forward strand.
AGTTCCAGAAATGAAAAAACACAACTAGTCATCCAGTCAATGAGAAAACACTAAAATCAATAGTCCCAGAAATGAGAGAACGCAACAGTCAGTAGTTCCAGGACTGAAAAAACAAAGCAACCCGTAGTCTCAAAAATGAGAAAACACAACAATTATTAGTCTGAGGAATGAGAAAACACGACAATAAGTAGTCCCAGGATTGAGAAAACATGGCAACCAGTAGTCTCAAAAATGATAAAACACGACAAGCAGTAGCCCTATGAATAATAGAGCATTACAACCAGTAGTCCCAGGAATGAGAAAGTACCACTAACCAGTAGTTCCAGGAATAACAAACAACGAAAAGCTGTAGTTCCAGTAGCAAAAAAGCTCAACAACCATGGTCCAAGGAAGCAGGAAACACGACAGCTAATATTCCCAGAAACGAAAAAAAAAACGCGACACTCAGTAATCCATGGAATAAGAAAACATGACTACCAGTAGTCCCTAGAATGTGGAAACACCACAGCCAGTAGTCCTAGGAATAAGAAAACACGGTAACCAGTAGTCCCAGGGATGAGAAACCATGACGACCATAATCCCTGGAATAAAAAACGCCACAGCCAGTAATCCCATGAATGAAAAACCACGACAACGTGTTGTCTCAGGAATGAGAACACCCAACAACCTTTGTTTCAGGAATGAGAACACACTACAACCAGTAGTCCCAGGAATTTGAAAATACAACAACTAGCAGTCCCAGGAACAAGAAAACACGACAACTAGGAGTTCCAGGAATGAAAAAAAACACAACCAGTAATCCTAGGAATAAGCAAACACGACTACCAGTAGAATCAGGAACAAGAGATCATGGCAACCAGTGGTCCCAGGCATAAAAAAACGAAAGCCAGTCAGCACAGGCAAGAAAAAACAGGACAACCAGTTTTACCAATAATTAAAAATACTACAACCAATAGTTGCAGGAATGAAAAAAAAACGCGACAACCAGTAGTCCCAGGAATTATAAATCACGACAACTAAGTCCGAGGAATGAGAAAATATGAGAAGTAGTAGTCCCAAGAATGATAAAACATGACATCCAGTAGTCCCAGGAATTAGAAAACACTATAACCAGTAGTCTCAGGAATCACAAAACACGACAAACTTAGCCATAGAAATCAGAAATCACGACAACCAGAGTCGCAAGAATCAAAAAGCAAAAACCAGTAATCCTAGGAATTACAAAATTGGACAACCAGAAGTTCCAGGAATGAGAAAACAAGACAACCAGGAGTCCCAGAAAAAGGAAAGCATGACAACCGTAGTTCTAGGAATAAGAAAACATCACAATCAGTAATCCTAGTGATGAAAAAAAGAGGACAACCAGTAGTCCCAGGAATTACAAAACACAAAAAGCTGTTGTCTCAGAAATGAAAAAAGCAAGACAACCATAGTCCCAGGAAGGAGGAAACACTACAACCAATAGTCCCAGGAATGAGAAAACACGACAACCAGTCGTGCAAGGAATGAGAAAACATTACAACCAGTAACGCCAGGAATGAAAAACATGACAACCAGTAGTCCCAGCAATAAGAAAACAGGACAGCCAGTATAGTCCCAGAAATGATAATGCACAACAACCAATAGCCCCAGGAATGAGAAAACATGACAACCCGTAGTCCTAGGAACGGAAACCACGACAACCATAGTCCTAGGAGGGAGAAAACACCAGGACTAGTAATCCCAGGAGTGAGAAAACACGACATTCAGTAGTCCCAGAAATGAGAAAACAGTAACAGCCTGTAGTTCGAAAAATGAAAAAGCATCACAACCATAGTCCCAGGGATAAGAAAACACGACAACCAGTAGTCCCAGGTATAAGAAAACGCGATAACCAGTAGTCTCCGGAATTAGAAAACACTACATTCAGTCGTTCCAGAACTGAGAAACTACGACAACCAGTAGTCCCAGGAATGAGAAACACAACCAGTAGCCTCAGGAATACAAAAAAAAACTATAACCAATAGTCCCAGGAATGAAAAAACACTACAACCAGTTGTCTCAGGAATGAGACAGCACAACAACCAGTGATCCCAGCAATGATAAAACGCAACAGCAAGTAGTCTCGGGAATGAGAAAACACAACAACCAGTAGTTCCAGAAATGAGAAAAAAAAATGACAACCAGTACTCCCATGATTGAGAATATGTGACAACCAGTAGTCCCAGGAATGAAAACACACTACAACCAATAGTCCCATGAATGAGAAAAACACAACTAGTAATCTCGGGAATAATAAAATATCAAAGTCAGTAGTCTCAGGAATGTGAAAACACCACTATCAGTAATCTCGGGACTCAAAAATCACAACAATTGTGGTCCCAGGAATGAGAAAATACCAGAACCAGTTGTTCCAGGAATGAGAAAACACGACAACCATAAATGCAGGAATGAGAATACACGATTACTTGCAGTTGTAGGAAAGAAAAAACACCCTAACCAGTAATCCCAGGAATGAAAGCACCACGGCCTGTAGTCTCAGGAGTTAAAAAAACACGACAAGCAGTATTCCCAGAAATGAAAATCACTACAACCAATAGTCCCAGGTATGACAAAAACACGACAACCAGTTGTCCCAGGAATGAGAAAATAGCACGACCAGCATTCCCAGGAAGGGAAAAAAAAGCTCCACAATCAGTAATTCCTTGAACGAGAAAACACAACAACCAGTAGTTTCAGGGAGTAGAGAACACTGCAACTAATAGTCTCAGGAATGAGAAACATGAATGAAAAAACACAACTAGTAATCTCGGGAATAATGAAATATCAAAGTCAGTAGTCTCAGGAATAGTGAAAAACACCACTAATCACAGTAATCTCGGGACTCAAAAATCACAACAATTGTGGTCCCAGGATTGGAGAAAATGCCAGAACCAGTTGTTCCAGGAAGAGAAAACACGACAACCTATAAATGGCAGAATGAGAATACACGATTACTTGAGAGTTGTAGGAAAGAAAAAACCCCTAACCAGTAATCCCAGGAATGAAAGCACCACGGCCTGTAGTCTCAGGAGTTAAAAAAACACGACAAGCAGTAGTCCCAGAAATGAAAATCACTACAACCAATAGTCCCAGGTATGACAAAAACACGACTACCAGTTGTCCCAGGAATGAGAAAATAGCACGACCAGCATTCCCAGGAAGGGAAAAAAAAGCTCCACAATCAGTAATTCCTTGAATGAGAAAACACAACAACCAGTAGTTTCAGGGAGTAGAGAACACTGAAACTAATAGTCTCAGGAATGAGAAACAAACAACAGCCAGTTGTTCCAGGAAAAAGAAAACACGAGAACCAGTAGTCCAGGAAAGAAAAAACACAACAACTAGCAGTTCCAGAACGAAGAAAACACGACAACCAATAGTTCCAGTAAAGAAAAAAAACGAAAACCAGTAGACCTATTAGAGATACAGGTTGTCGTGTTTTTTCATCCCTTCTTTTCTGTCATTACTGATGATGGATCTTGCATGGGAAACGAAACGTTTGATTAAATTCTTATTTTGTTAAGTCAAGTCGACGTTCATTTGCTTGTTTTTTCATGTTGAGTTCCAACGTTTCTAACTTTTTTGCCTTTTCCGTGCTTCTTGGCTGTTGACAGCTATTATAAAGACATTGCTTATTATTGTAAATATTTCTTCAAAACTTTAGTGCCTAGATTAGTCGATACCAGTGTGGCATCCACTCATCTGGACACTAAAGACAGACTGTCAACACGAATATAATTTTATGTTCTACGCGAAGAAACCTTAGAAACTGCGAAATGTTCTATCGCACTACGACACACAACCCCTCATTGACACCTCTTTTTCAGATCATTAATTGTTGAGTTAGAGGGAGAATCCAAAAATATAATTCTTTAATACGCCTGTTTCGTCCTCAATAATGAAAGCAAGTTTATTAATGATTCTATGGTATAAAGTTATTCTGGAAAAATTATAATCACCCACAGGGTCATCGCTAGAGTAAGTGGACTATGCCTCACGTAATACATCTACCCACTGCGAGAAATTGAGCTTCGCTAATTTCGTGTTGACCACTACATATAAAGCACTAATTTCGGAACGCGATAAAAGGAAAAAACATTGAAGTGGCCTAGTGTGTTAGTGCAGCGCTGCAGAACCGGGGATCCCGGACTCATTCCACACACCTGCCGGATTTAACGTGGACAAGTACTGTATCGTTGTAGAGTCGTGTAATCACTTGCGCAATACATTATGGCGAACGCAGTTCAGCAGGCGTACTACGCTCGTTGAATATCTCTTCATAGGGACACGGGGGGGGGGGGGGGGGGAGGCACTCATTTTGACTTGGATTAACCTTTCTCTGCTTAAACCGCCATACGAAAATTGCCCACTGAGAACGTGTGATTTAAATTTTCGCTCCTGTACACTTTAAACGGCAACTTCGGTTGAAAACGAAATCAAAATAAATGACTAACTATCGCTTTATTTGCATGAAATATGATCACTGTCGAAATATTACGTCATAGTGAAGCCGCGTATTCACATCGAGAAAACAAATCATGCCTTGTAATTCAGGGACACTACTTAAGTTAAAAACAGTCGCAATCCCAAATTTAATATATATATATATATATATATATATATATATATATATATATATATATATATATATATATATATATATATATATATATATATATATATATATATATATATATATATATATATATATATATTATATATATATACAAGAAAGATCCATGGACTGAACAAAAACAGGGAAAGGTTTATTGACGTTTCGAGAGGAGGCCTCTGAGCCTCCTCTCGAAACGTCAATAAACCTTTCCCTGTTTTTGTTCAGTCCATGGATCTTTCTTGTGTATTTCAATAATCACCGGCCCACAAGCTTCAATCATCATATATATATATATATATATATATATATATATATATATATATATATATATATATATATATATATATATATATATATATATATATATATATATATATATATATTGACCGGACTTGCTTTTTAAAGGGGCACTAAGGTCGACTCTGAGATCGTCCTTTTGTGGTGACAACTTAATCTAGACGCTCTAAGAAACCCAATAAACCCGAAATCACAATCGTGCGTAGCTTATTCCTTCGTTAAAAGCGTGTTCAAAGACCGCGACACGCCCCTTTTGGGAAGAAATTTCTTCCGAGTGAAGTGGTAAGCGAAGGGCGCTTGTCGGCGAGTTGCAAGCGATGGCTTCACCCTCGGAGAAAAAGAGGAGTCTTATCCGAATGTGTACCTATCAAACTCTCTTCGAAACGAGTTATAATAAAATCATTCGGAATCTGCCCGTATTGTAGGTCTTTCATTGGTCCACACAATGTAGTCCGAGAGAAAAAAGAGTCCACATGTTTTACTCTTGCTTTGAAATGAACAGGCGGTTTTGTAATATAGGACTTTGTGTATGCAGGAACTAACACCTTTTAAACAATATATGACCAAAAACTATCTTTCTCAGAAACGACTTTAGTGCCTGTTTAAGAAATCTGAAGCGACTCTATACTCTCCCACAAAGCACTTGAGGGAGCCAATTGCAGTAATATAAACGGACGGCCCTGTGCGAATGGCGAGGCTGATAGTATGTTTAGACCTAGATAAACAGTGTGCTCTTTGACCCTGAGTGTGACGTTTCACTGTGCTTGTTTTCATAGTACCATATATCTTCCTCTATGCTTAAAAAGCCTGGCAGTTCGACGGCGGATCCCTAAAGTGCCCGGTCACAAATTTGGAACGCGAGGATCTGGTAGCACAAAAACTTTCTCGGGGAACCAGGACGTCAGCGCACAGCTTTTACAGCGACGAGGACCCGAAACATGGTTTTCAAACCCGACGAGAAAATAAGCGGTAGCGCGAAGAACGCGAGGAGCACGAGCGGACATTCCATCACTCGGGAGAAGTGTGTTTCGGCGTCTCGCCGCAGCGCGGCGCCCGTCACGTGGCTCTCCCCTTATCCGTTGTCTGCCGCTCTTCCTTTTCAATTTCGGCTGTCGCTTCTCGTGGCGATCTGCCAGGCTCTGTCAGTATAAAGAAGGTTATGACAGTGCATAGAGTTTTTTTATGTGTAAACGTACGAGTTTTTAATCTCCGAGGTGACTTTGTAGATTGCGGCGATTGACTCGCCCAAGTTTCTGAGGATGTAGATTTTAAATTATTTGGATTTACTCGGCTATTAGCAATGACTTAATAATAATAATAAAAATAATAAATCCCTTTTATTGGGTGTCCAGGAACAACAACTCGGTCTTGGTGCTGGCACACCGTACATTCAAACTCGAAAACATGAGGCACACTGACATTACAAGGTAAAGCATAAAAATTATAACTTGACAAACACACTAAGATCAGAATTACCGACACATAAAATTAGAAGGTAAATATTTATGTTGAAAGTTCATACGTTGTTGCGCCATGAACAGGGGCGTACCAACTGGGGGGGGGGGGGGGGGGCCAAGGGGGGCCCTTGCCCTTTCCCAGTTCTCAGAGGGGGGGGGGGGGGGCAAGGCATGTGTTTCGCCCCCCCCCCCCCTGGAAAAGCCGCCACTGGGCAGGGCAAACACTGGCCGGCGGCGCCAAAGGGATTCCAAGGGCACCGCCCCCCCCCCCCCCGGCCCGGGGGTGGGGGGGTGTCTCGTTTGCCCCCCCCCTACTCGAAAACAAGTTGGTACGCCACTAGCCATGAATATGGATGTATGTAGTCTAAGAGTACTTCACGCAGAGAAAAGAAAATAGAAAGTGTAAGCTGACAGTTTCTTGCAAATATTAGGGGTCATGTAGCCCTCATACCATTTATAATTCTTATTGGGGGGGGGGGAGGGGGGAGTTCAAAAGTGATCGTAACGTGTCGGCTAAATGAGCTTCAAGAGTAAAACAATGTGGCTATAAAGTCACAAGAAAGAAAAAACTTCGTGCGCGATTCGCTGTAGCATCTGAATACCCCTTGGCTCTCAGTTAATTCGAACAGGTTTTTGATTGAGTAGTCGAAATTATTTAGGCTGGAGTCAAATATGTCCAGATCTTTAACGTAACCTTTGTGACAATCCAATAACATAAGAATTGGGCACAAAAGGCTAAAGTCTCTAGATATATAAAAAGGTGAATTGTGGGTACTCTTGGAATCCTAATACTCACTGCAGATAAGAGACTTAGGGCGTCAATTAAGCCGCGAAGGGTTTCAAACAAAAATACCAAATCCGCTTTCGGTGTACGTCAATGTAGGTCAGGTAATCTCACAGGTTCCAAAAGGGCTTCATAATCTAAAGTTTGCTCGTCCCTAGCCAAAAAGCGATACATAAAACTGTATATGAATTTGTGCGGCATCCGTTCAATTCTCAATGAATTGCTTTTACAGATTCCGTTCCACACCACCGAAGCATAGTTTAGCTGCGAGCGGTCCAGCGAACAACAAAGGGTTAAGAACGTGCGCGAATTGTTGAATTCTCTAGTCAGGCGATACCGAAGGCCAAGCACTGGTAAAGAGGCGCAAACCAGTTTGCCCACGTGAACATCCAACCTTAGGTTTGAATCAAATACAACACCCAGGTCTCTTATTTCGGTTACACGAGTCAAAAAGTCTCACTCAATTCGATAAGGAAAACCGACATTTTGAGTTTTCGCAGGAAAAGTCAATACTTTGGTTTTTGAACGGTTCAGACGGAGCCTGCTTTCGTGTCTACGCCATTTGCTGAATGTGTTCCCATCTGTCTGTAGTCTTACGCAGTCGTCAAGAGCTTGAATTTCACAGTATATTTTATTGTCATCGGCGTACTGGGAGAATAATGACTGTGAGATAACGAGAGGGATATCATTGACAAATATAGAAAAGAGAACAGGGCCTAAAACAGATCCCTGACTCACCCCGGAGTTCATTTTTTATGTTGTGCATGCCATATTATTAACTCGTACAAAACCCTTCCTATTCAGTAGATATCCTCTAAACGATTCGATCACGTTTTCACCGATACCGTAGTAAGACACTTTAGACAGCGACATTTAGGCCTTGCTTAAATCAAGATAAACTACGTCAAGTTGACCTTGCTTACAGGCAATGCGAGAGGCTGTAGACGCGAAGGTAACTAAATTCGTTGTTGTCGACCTGGAAGAAACAAATAATACGTAATAATAATAATCACAATAGTTTATTGTTACCAGCAAAGAAAAATTTTAGTATTGCGGATGCATCAAAGCCAACAGGAGGCTTGTGCGACGCCTTTCTCCAATATTAAACGATATGTAGCTGTGTAGCTACGGACAATACAATATTATAAAACAGAAAAAAAGAGAAATTTAAACACAATTACAAGTTAGTCACTCTAGTAATAACGTGAATATTTTACAGGACAAAATATTATGCACACACTTAAACAGAAATAAAGAGCAATGTCAAAGCACAATGAAATACAACAAAACTGAAAAATATGCGGGAAAAAAAACATTCACGAAAGGAGTCTTCTCTTAAACTTTTTTGCAAACGTCAGAATACCTATTGATGTTCCAGAAAGGTAGGCGTTTAAGAGTGGTACACATTACTAAGCAAAATGCGTCTGCATTATAAATAAACAGAATAGAGACTGGAACCAACAGTTCCCTATTAAAACGAAATACCTCTAAGCATCTTCTTTACTTTGCCCAACGATGTTTGGCTTAGAAGTTCAGGTGGTAAGTGAGGAAAATATATGGTACATAAACGCACGCGTACTTTCGCCATATTGAGTGCGAAAACGATATATGTGAAAAGGGTGCGTATGTCGAAGATCACGTGAGGGTGGGCTTGAGATTTTGAAATCAGAATTCCAAAAGTGCCGCAATACCACGAAAAGAACATAGAGAGTTTGGAAGTTTGGTAGTTGTAAATAATAGAAAAGATTACCGTTGTAAGGTATTTTAAGTTTATATGAAACACTTTTCAGGATAGCTCTCAGGATGCACTCCACTTCGGTTTTCCAAAAGTTAGAAAAATGGACGAAAACGGTGATGGAGTAGCGAAGGGCGCTATATGCAAGCGAATGGGCAATCAATCTTCTAACAGATACAGGAAAAAAAAATATTTTGTAATCTATAATAGGCAACTAATGCTTCTCAGTTTTTTACAGATATATGTAAAATGAACATTTTATTTCAGACCGCTATCAAAATATATGCCTAAATACTTTACATTATCTGTATACTCAACCGGGATGCAGTTGCATTGATGGCAGAAAGTAGAGTGCAGAACTAATGAAATGTTGAGAGTGACTGTTTTGAGTGGATTATAGGAGCATACTAGTTTTGTCTTTTTAACCCTTATATCAAGAAGTTTTCTTTTAACTAGTCCATAATTGCTATTGCTTGAGATTGCAACTGGCTAATGGAATTTGCATAGTTGATGTGTTGGGTCATAATTACAGTGTCGTCCGCTTATCGATAGAGCTTACTTCCCGGTACTAGGGTGGAAATGTCATTGACAGAAATATTAAATAGAAAAGGTGATAGAATGGGCCCCTGTGGTACTCCGACTTTTAGTTCAGTTCGAGAACTCTGAAAACCGATGAGCACACCAGTTGAGATCGATGAGTAAGATAGTTTTTAAGAAGGGGAAAAAATGAACCACGAAAACCTAGGCTGTACGGTTTCTTCAACAGTATCGTATGGCTTACTGTGTCAAACGCTTTAGACACATCTAAGAATAGTGCGGAGGTAACAAGATTGTGATCGGATGCTGACATCTAAGAATAGTGCGGAGGTAACAAGATTGTGATCGGATGCTGAGTATAGGTGATCTGCGAAATCTTCTACAAGAGGCTGAGTGCCCTTTCGTCGCACAAAACCAAATTGAGTTGGAAATAAGATATTAAAATTTTCTAAAAAAGATGTTATTATATTAAACACATGTTTTGCGAGGATCTGAGCAATGATTGGCAAGAAAAAACTCGGTCGATAGTTTGCAGTAATGTTTCTGGTACCACCTTTATACAAAGGACGTACTATACATCTTTTAAGTTTATTGGGAAGTACCTTGGTTTCAATAAAACCATTTACCATAAATAGAAGTACGTCTTTCAGAATGCCTATATTTCTGTGGAACTCAGATAGACGAATTCCGTCTATACCAGGTGACTTGTTGTTCTCAAACTAGACAAAATGGAATATAGATCAGCTTCCTGAAAAGGTGGAAAGAACGCTGAGGAAGAGACAAGGTTATCAACTGCATCTAGGCTTTCTCTCGCCTGACCAGAAAATTAACAAAACAAAACGTTAATATCTTCTACAATCGATTGCAAATTATCGCCAAAATGTCGTTTCAATGTATCATCAATGAATTGTTTTTGGTGTCCGCGAAGTTCATTTATCAAAGACCAAGTTTTACGTGCATCCGAATGAGACTGGAAGAATTTTCTGGGATAAGAAATGCGCTTAGCCGATCGAATCATCGCGTTTACTTTGTTACGGCAGGATTTAAAGTTTATTCGTAGGTGTGCATCATTGGGTGAACGACGGCAACGAGCCCATAGTGCTTTTTTTTTTCCTTATCGCATCTAAAATATTCGCAATTAGCCATACAAGATCAGGGTTGTGTCTCTTTACGAGTATTTCTCTCCGGCATCTTAAATAATAATAATAATAATAATAATATAATAATAATAATAATAATAATAATAATAATAATAATAATAATAATAATAATAATAATAATAATAATAATAATAATAATAATAATAATAATAATAATAATAATAATAATAATAATAATAATAATAATAATAATAATAATAAACGACATACTAAATAAACATGTCCTATTGAATACGCTATTCCCACATATCAGCAATGCACCATGAAACATGTTTCGAAGAACGTGACCTACATGAGTGCTGTTTTCTCTTTGTGCTGCCTTCCCGCGGTGCAGTTTTGGTGCGTGCTTTTCTTGGGCCGTGCTCTCCTAACGCGGTGCCCCGTTTTGTTGCGAGCTATATTTGCGCGCGCTGTTTTGTCGCTGTGCTGCTCTGTCGCGTCCCTTGTAGAAGCTGATCGTTGATCATTAGAAATTTTTAGAATAGCGGGCCCCAATGCTTTGGGTCCCCAGAGCAGCTTAATGCGTCGCATCGCGTAAGCGCTCAAGTTTTGCACATGCGCAGTGCGATGCTACGTTGACGCTTCCTATTCTAAAACTACCTATTGAGATTCATCCGCGTACACAGCTAGCTGTGTTGGGCTCCATGAGCTTTTTTTTTTTTTCTCTACCGCGGTTTTACGAAACACATTTTCACTCCCGGTAAGCCGCGTTCCGCCACGTTCATGAACAGCGTCTGCCGCTTTCCCCATTTTTTTGCACGGACGCGGTTAGTTATTGGCGTCGCTTATGGCGTTGGTGAAACGCATAGGTACCCCAAGTTATTCCTCCGACAACAGACCTCAGTGAGTACGAACGGCGGCGCATTCGGGCCGCATACGACCCCAATCAAACAGCTTTTTCGATCAGCCAAAGCTTTCTTTGTTACCGACTACTCTGACTGACGCACGCGATCACAACGCGAAAGAACTCGTGCGATCTGAAAAATACTGCTTCCCCGGATTGTAAGATATAGGTCGAAAGTTCATCAACATGGCGTGCAGCGAGGTTTCGAGCAAGAAGTACGTCACGTGAAACCAACTGTTTCACGTGACTACCACTGTTGAGGGTCTTCTGTACTTTACACGTCGTGAGCTTCCAGAAGGCAGATGAAGCTAAATCTTCACATTAGGTGCAACCTCGAAGGCTCTGTCTGCCTTTTATAAGGGCGCAATGAACTCGAGCCTCGAATCAGTTCATAACGTTAAAAAACAGTAGGTGATCTAATCGACACATTTTTACGACCAACGTACAGCGCAGGGCTGTTCAAAGAAAAAGAGCTGATTTTAAAAGTTTTATTTTAATCAAGCTGCAAAATACAAAAACACATTCCGCTCGTTACTGGATAAAGGAAGGTTCAAAGGACAAAAACGACTTTGGCTCTTGAGGTCTTTGCGCTCATCTTGAGTGTGTGCAAAGAAACGGTATGTTCATTTCTTGTCACACACGAATAAACTGGTTCCTGGTTACTTAATTCAGAGCGTCAACAGTTGGATGTTTCAGATCCGGAAGTGTGGCAGGCCGAACTTGGCGTGCTTTTAAAATCTTTTGAACCTTCCTTTATTAACATGATGTACGAAATTTGTTTCAGTCTTTTACATTTGGTTTGAAAAAATGATTTAAAACCGTCTCCTTCATTTTAAATGGCCCCGTATAGCCCCGCGAAAAGAGAGTGTTCCCTTCTAATTAGCAGAATGTGTCAATGAAATCGCTTTTTACCGTAACTTAACTTATTCCAACAAAAATGAAAAAGGAACGACTATCACATTGTTCATGTGCACTTTATCGGTTCGTTTTGATAAGAATGACAGTTCGCATCTTTCTACGAGAATTCGTTGACTGTACGCTTTTCTGTGGATCATTTGTAAGTGGAAAGGACGTAGTATCTCTGAAACTCTTCGTACGAACAAACAACCTTATCGCTTTTGACGAAAAAATATAGATGAGCGACATTAATATTTTAAAGTGCCGAAGGAAATGGCGTATACCTGTGTGCGCACGTGCCAAAGCAAAATACAAAGAAGGAACACAGCCGGGAGGCATGTCCTTCTGTGAACCGCAGGCAGCTTGTGCTCTTTCCTGTCGGAGTGCCTGTGCGACAAAGCAATCAAAAGCCAATATTGAACGGGCAAACATCCGTCGCCCGCAGCAGGATAAAAATGCGCCCCAGTCATGGCACTGCAGAGGTACTAAAAGGGCAAACGACAAGAGACGAAAGGAAAAAAAAAAAAGAGAAAAAAAAAGCAGACATCATATGTTGATTAACGTACACGTTTGGGCTAGTTGGTAAGTAGACATGATAAAAACAAAACAGCGCTGTGTCCTGTTGTTCCTTGTACTTCGTCCTTGTCTTTGCGCTGTTTTGTTTTTATCAAGGCACCATATGAAACTTTAAATTTTACATTTGACAAAAAAAAAAAACACGAATTGCTTTTTTACATTTGTAATTCGCTCTTGCACTGCTCATTCAGTATACAAAAGACTGTCTGAAAACGCGAGTCACAGGTATATCCCTGGTTTGAATGCCGCGCTGAAAGCTTTTCCTTGAACTCATCGCCATTCGGCATTCGAAGCACAGATCTCGCGGTGACGCGTTCGAATCTCTATGCAAACTGTCTATTGTATAATGTATAAGCAGTTTTACCCCGGCTTTAGATTGCCAACAAAGATTCAAACTTCTTATCAAAGAGAGATATGTCATCCATCGGTTGACGCCTTGCGTTTTAATGTTTGATAGCTGGGAAAATATTTCTTCGCCGTTTGGGACTTCGTTTTTTCGAGAATTTTCGTCTTACCGAATCCTTCGGCGCATGGGCGTCCCTCACAATAAACGTACAAAGTGACCCGAAGAAGATTGTTTGGTAGATAGGTTTTGCACGCCCTATTACTGATAGAATAGATCCTCTTGTGTAACGTCTTTGATTCATATAGGAGCGAGAACAATCAAATTTGAGCGTTGTATAGTGGCAACCTTCATCGCGTACTTTTTGAACCTACTTTAACGGCTTCGTGTTTAGACCGCCAGGTACACTGAAGGTCTTATTCGCTCGCGAAAGCCATAGCGAGCGAATGGCGAGCGAATTGCCGTCATAGCTTTCTGCTCTATCCGCTAGCTATCGTTGATTTCGCAGAAGTCGCCCCCCCCCCCCCCCCCCCCAATATCGTCTTCCTTTCATTCTCGTGTTTTTTTTTTGTTTTTTTTTAGTTTATATGATCAATGTCAGAAACCAACTTGCTCAATATTTATTTTAAAGCTGCAGACGTTCTAGTGGTCTGCCTTTAAAGTCCCCCTCTCCCTCTTCTTTTTTTTCTTCTAATTACTGACAGTGTGAAAAATGCAAGGCGTGTCCTGTAATGATCATGCTTTTTTGGGAAGTAAGGGATGAGTACACCTGGGAATGAAGAAAAAAAAGAAAGAAAATGCCTTAGTAAGAGACAAAGGAAAACTTACCACATCAGAGTGGAATTCATTACCAGCGGAAGTGGCGTGCCGCGAGAATTCTCATTTGTTATAGTATAATGCCCTGCGCACCCCGCAATAATGCCCAAGAGGCACTGGAGGTTTTCCCCGAATAAACAGTAACATAAAAATATAAGCCTAGCTCCCGTAAAACCACCAAATTACACGATGGGAAACTCTGGCGGTTATCTTAGCAATGCAAAAGAAAAAAAAACATTCAAGACGTTTTTTTTTATAATAATTTATTTATCGCAATAAACGCCACAGTGGCCCGCAACGTTATTTGATAATTTCTAGAAGCAAGGGCTTGTCAAAATAAGTTTCTTTCGAATAATAAATGTATCGCCTACGGGCACACCCGCAGAAAATCGTAGCGCGAGACGTTAAGAAATCGATCTGAATCCACACCTCTAAACGGCCACAGCACCATCGGGTCCTCGCTGTACATTAAAGTCCCTGACAAGGTGAGAATGGCAGGGAAGGGCTACAGTTATTCCGCCTCTATCGCGAGGTTCCTACCTTCCACAACCCTTCGGTTTCCAGCGCACCTCGACCGTGCGCATAAGAGCCAAAGCACGGCCGAAGGCATGGAGCGCGTGCTGGAAGCCAGGCGTTTCAAAGACACGCCTGGTCGTTCTCACTCTTCCGGTGACTACAGCGAGAGATATATTTAGTAGTTCAAAGTGGGTACTGCAACAAAATTTTAACGCCTATTTTATTGTCTAATTGTCAACCACGTTCTGGCCGCACCACGGAGACACCACTGTTTTGCTCGAAAAGACACCGAAGCGTTATTCAAAACAAATAAATCGAGTGTCGTTACGTCAAACTTGTCCTAAAAGCAGCGTTGTTCTTCCAAAGCACGGCGGCAAGCTACGTGCGGCCGAGCCCTGTCGAACTTGGCCAAACCGGATTTCCCTTCTCTCCCGCGCCTATTCAACTCCACACACTAGAAAAAGGGAGTGTAGCCCTTGCACCCCTTGTCACTTGTACGATACTCCTAAACTTCAATTGGATGTACAGCGCACGAACGTTCAACCGACGCTACCAAGTTTAACCGAGCGGCTTGATAGCCGAGTTGTACAAAATATTAAAATAGCTTAAGTGTAACTCACTCTAAAAAAAATAATCTGGGTTTTCTTGGCAATACTGCCAAACCTCAGTGTTTTTTTTTTCTTTTCTGTACTCTTTGATGCGTACTTTAGCTGTTTAATCTTATTCGCACCGTCATCAAACTTCTCGGAAAAGCTGGGGCCGTCAGTTTGACGCTGTAAAGCGAACTGTAATTTTGGGTTGTCCTATATGTAAAAAAGAATGTAAAAACTACACCTCTTTTTTTTCGTTTTTAGAGTGCAGCGTGAAGCGCGCATTGGGCACCTCGAACGGCCAGGTCGTATCACGTTGACGCCACGTTGACGCCTCCCTGTAGCCTTGCCCGTGAAGGAAAACATGACGTCACGAACGCGCTGGAGGCGCCGGATCTCCGAGACACATCGCGCCCTCCGATGGCTGATCTTCGAGCGCTCGCTGGAATCGACCGTTTGAAAGGAAAACTCTAGCCGTCTGTTCAAAGTACAACCGTGCGATTGTCATTAGCCGATTTCGTAGCTTATGTTTAACTCGTTTCTGAACGTCAGAGGTATATTTTAATTTTAATTTTGGTATCCCTTTAAGGTCGGAAAACGGGGGAGGTTATAATGAGCGACCCTCTAAACAGCAATTTCCCGGGAGAACGACTACACAGGTTTAATATTATGGGCCTTTCACACCGGATGCTGAAGGCCGATTCCGCGCAGGATGCCGAAAGCTATCAAGTGACGTCGGGCATTCAACCTCCGCCCTATTTTCAAAGGAGGCTCCGATCGACGCCCTGTAGTTGATGAGACCCAACAATCGCGCTCTTAGCGGATAAGCTGAGAACTAAAACCATGTGGACAACGACATTATTTATGTGTCTGTTACTGACGCAGCGCTCGGCTGAAGTAGCTGGACTATGTCAGCGTTCGGCCGGGCTCGTGTACAGTCACTGACGGATAGATTGAACTCGAGTTATATCAGGACCCTGACGCGGCACCCGCGACCAATCAATGCCCCGCATTGGCTCTTGGTCGATGACGTAAATATTAATATGCGCGAGCCTCGTGTTTGTTAAGCGCCGAGCTCTGTGTAAAACAAGCCGGAGAAAGCAGTTCTATCTTGTCGCCAATAATGCCGTTCAATAAATTTATCCAAAGGTGGATGTTAAATCGCGCCTGAAGACGGACCTAGGGAATCATGTGGTATTACAGTGGCCAAAAAGTGTCATCTTTAAAAGAAATACGGAGATTCGTGTCTCACAGCCAAGAACGCTCGCACTAACTATTCCGAGCACAAAAATATTGAGTATTTTGCTAACGAAACGACATTAGCGTGCCGGCTCCTTTGCAAAAAAAAAAAAAAAGATTTCTTTCCAGGACATATTTGATCAAAACTTACTGTCGTTTAGAAACGAGATTGCAGACAGACATAGATTGGACGCCAGTTACGTTACAAGCAAACATTGATAACTCCTACGATACGTTCCTTAGCATTTAAAAAAATGTCTATCATAGATGCTTTCCTTATAAAACAATTACTGCGTCAAAAAAAAAAAATCCGAAAGCCTTGGATTACGCCTCTGCACCTTAAAACAGTCATGCATAAAAATCGTTTGTACAGAATTTTCGTTACTACAACGGACCCTAATAAACTGATAGTTTTTAAAAAGTATCGTAATGCTCTGACAGTCGGAACTCAAAAAGGTCAAATATGATTACTACAAAACTTTATTCAGTGAATGTTCAAAAAAACGTCCAGATGTCGTCTGGAACTCAATAAATGATATTCTCCAGCGTTTTAGACAACATAATTATTTAGGGGAACTCGAGGTAAATGGAAGTTCGCTATCTGGAGCCTTGCCTGGCTGAGTAGTTTTAAGTCTCACTTAGGTGAGCCTGGCTTCGAGTTCATACTGCGGTGCTGCAGTAAATGGCATTTCTCAAACGATTAGTGAATTCCTGTTTTTTAATTCCAACACGCGAACATGAAGTGTTTCGCGTATTTATGGGCCTAAAAACAGCAAACTCGTGATATTGACGATCTCGAAATAAAACCAATTAAATTTGTTCTCGATATAATTACTCCATGCCTAGTACATATTTTTAATTTGTGTTTTTCATGCGGAAAATTTTTACAAAAAAAAAAAAAAAGAAACTTGCCAGAGTGTCTGTGATATATAAGGGTGGTGACAGAAATGTCCTGTCAAATTATAGACTAATATCCGTTTTGCCTGTTTTTTTCAAGGGGACTTGAAAAGATTATTTTTTGTCGTCTTGATAGTTTTCTCCAGAAACACTCTAATCACAGAATCCCAGTTTGGCTTTAGAAAAGGAAAATCTACTGAATCCGCACTTCTACAGAAAGAGAGCATATACAGAATATAGAAAGCAAACTCTTGGCACTTGGCATTTTTATTGATTTCAATATGGTTTTGATTGTCTCAATCATAACATACTTATTGGCAAGCTAAGCAGATTCTGAAATCTGAAAGTGGTGTACGTGGTACACCACTTTCAGATTTATCCTCATACTTAAATTAACGTAGGCAATCAGTAATAATTTATGGTCATTTCTCATCACTGTTACCGATAAAGTACGGCGTGCCACAAGGCAGCATTTTGGGTCCATTTCTTTTTAATATTTATATCAATGATCTTGTGAATATTTCCGAAGATGTCATTTTTGTCTTGTATGCCGACGACACCAGTCTGTTCCTCAGTGACGCGAATGCGGATAACCTAATAACCAAAGCAAACTTTATATTGTCTAGATTTTTTTGTGGTTGCAAACAAATGGCTTGCATATTAATGAAATAAAGAAAGCAATTTTATTCAAACCGTTCAGTAAACACGTAAATATAAATGAAACTCTCTATTTTCATTCCATGCCGATTGAATTAGTGAAAGAACATAAAAAAATTAGGAATTATATCTTCAGAAAACTTACAATGGGATAAACACGTAAACCAGGTCGTCAAGACATTATGCAGAATTATTGGTGTACTTGCACGTTGTAGAGCCATTCTCCCCGAAAAAAAAAAATAAAACTACAAATATATTATGCGTTATTTAAATCCCAAATAGCTTATTGTCATCTCGTTTGGGGAACAATCACAAGGACAAATCTGAACAAAATATTATTACTACAAAAAAAAAAGTTTTCCGCGTTGTTGGAAACTTTCATCAATTAGCCCACACAGAAGTTCTATTTTCACGATATAAAATTATAAATATACATCGATTTGATGATGACCTTTTGACTCGGTTATTTCGTTTTTCTTCCCCCTAATTTATTAGTTTTTTTAAACAAACATCAGGTTGGTCAAAAACATGCCTGCCATCCGCACCCGCTACTCCGAGGAATGAAAAGTGTTTCCGTTTTGTACGAACTATAGTTACCAGTCTTTAAAACATAATCTACCCTCATTGCTCAACAAATATCATGTAGATGACGTGGAAATTTATAATGTAAACACTAAATCATTGTACTTACTTTTTGTATAAAATGTTTGTGTAAACCTGTGAAACCTAGCTCTTTTATGTATTATTTTACTTGTTTCCTGTTGCTATAATCTCTGCAGTTAGTTTTGTATCCCGTAGCTGTCTGCCAAAGTGCACGGGGCCCGGACCTCGCCAAGTCAACATGCGTTGACTTTTTGTCCGTGGCTCCGGTGTCTGTAACATGTACAGATGCAAAAATAAAAATTATTATTTTTATTATAGTACAACTGATGACTTTAAGCCGAGACTGGAGCAGGGGCGGATGCAGGAATTTTTTTAGGGGGGGGGGGGTCGGGGGGGGGGGGGGGTCAGGTGTTGGTCAGCGTACCATATGTTTAGGAACCCCCTCCCCTTCTCAATCGTTTCACGCCCTAAATTTTACACATGCAGAAATCAAGAGGGGGGTCAGGACATCCGGACCCCCCCCCCCCCCCTCTAAATCCGCCCCTGGACGGAAGTCAATGTTTTTTTTTTGTTTTTTTTTTTTTTTTACCACTTTGGAGTTCATTCAGTAATGTTCCATACCACGTCCAGAATACCCTTTCTTGGGTAAACAATTTTTCAATTTGACGTAATTTTTTCCTGTAAAATTTTAAAATACCCCTGTATATTTCTCTACATATTGCTTTACCTTTATTTTTGCAGCAGTTGATTTCTGTGGTCATGCAGGCCACTTTCCGCGCATTTTCCCACAAAAGCCAAGTGGCATCGCATGTTTAAAAAAGTAGAAAGTGATAGAGGTCAATTTTTATTTTCTTAACTCAATGATATGCCCCTTACACGCGGCCATTTCGCTGCGCCTAAGGGTCGTTCAGACACCTCTCCTTCCTACACCGTGACTTTCTCACTTTCTCTTTATGAAACTTGGGACCACAAGACAATTTTACTTTTAATATTCGTTCTTTTTAAAAATGTTCCCGAATTTTCTCGTTAATCCGAATTTTCTCGTTAATCCGAATTTTCTCGTTAATCCGAAAACTTCTCCGTAAACATGCTAAAATTCTCATCTCCCTTTTCATTGAAATTGAGACCAAAAATTCAAAGAAAAAGAAAAAACTCCCTGCATGGAACATCACTGAGTTCATTTTTCGCGCCATATTCTCAAGTTACTGTCGGATGAATGGATGGGTATTAATGGCCGTACCCTATACAAAAGGGCAGTAGCTTGCGTCACCTAGCCCAGAACAATAGAAACCTGATCCCCCGACAAGGAATCATGTTTTTTTCTAAACCTAAATCATAACGGCCCCCTCCCTTCCTAGTCCGATGCATTTCTGTAACTATCAGCAGGCCGTGGGGGTGATCGTCAGGAAGACTTTCGGGGGATCGGGGAAAACGATTAAAAACTGAACCTTCGGCCGCCTCACCCCGGCGAGGGAGTTGCCGATTATCCTCTGGTTGAACCTTGTAGGAGTCACCCCCACACCAGACCCAGTGTGGCGCAGAATTGAGACTTTGGGCCAGAGTCACGTGGGAGGGAGTTCCTAATTTCCCTCTGTCCCACTTGTGTGCCAGCTGCGTTAGTTAGTAGTATGTCGTTCAAATTTCCATGGATAATTTACTCCAGCACTCTACACCCCTCTTTGTTGCCTCAACTCTAGTATAACCCACCCTTACATATTCTCCAGCGAAACCCATGCAGGGTCTTCAGTACATCTGTCGCCACTTCGAGAAGGGCAGGACTAAGTTATTTACATTTTATAATCGCGTGATCGATTGCTTACCACTTCCTTTTGCTTACTTGCACACATTATCTTCAAACTTAGTCATAGCAAAATCTATGTCTACCGATTTTAATCATCGCAAAGAACATTGTTGCCCGCGCCAATGGCCCGGTTTGATCGTCGAGTTTATCTTTTCAAGCTTGACCAGTTCCAGCTTGTTCACTACCGAACCCTTTGAGGACTAAAACAGACACTGAAAGGGCATTTATGCTTGCCTCGGTATCCACGAAAACAAAAACCATTAGGGCCCCACAACTAAAACAAAATATTTGCAAAACATCAGGGAGCATACTCCAGTGTTTCATGCAAAAAAAAAAAAAAGCAGTTTTGTGAGTGTTCGAGCAAAAGCAGCATTTAGGTTTGTTTTGAGCACAGGCCGTCTCAGCCATGCCGAAGTTTCACTCAAGCGCACTCCACTATAAACAAGACATTCATCGTGCACGATAAAAACCGTGTCCGCGGCCCTGAGGCGCGCACACAGAGCGGATCCGGAGAGGGGGGAGGGAGCTTTTGCGTGCGCGTTTATGGGGCGCAGACACAGCTTTTGTCGTGCACGAAGAATGTTCTGTTCAGTCTTGGCAGATTTTTCTTTTTCGAGATCCCGCAGAAGCAACACACTGAAACATTTCACATATAAACCATGGAAAAGACACGCTGTTGTCTGCTGACATGCATTGACAAAACTATCTGCAAAAGCTCCTCACGCATTTTCGAAGCACGTTTGCCTTCTTATATGCTTCGAGCATATCTGGGGACAGTTTTAAAGCATGAAATTATATTTAACAAAACCCTCCCCCTCCAAAGGAAAAAAAAGAAACCTCAGAATTTTCTCTGTCCTTCCGTCCGCCCGTCCGTCCATCCGTGCATTTTCTGTTAAATTTAGGGAAGGGGAAAATTGACGTCACGTGACTTAATGTCACGTGACCTAGACACTAATTCAGTTTCCTCGCTAAATTTGCTGAGGGATACTCGCCACGTGACCTAGACATCCATTTCGTTTCCCCGCTAAATCTCGCGGGGTAAGTGACGCAACGTAACGTATACGGTATACACCTATTCTGTTTCCCCGCTAAATTTAACGAAGAAATTGATGTCACGTGACACACGCCAATTAAGTTTCCCCGCCATATAGGGAAGTCACACGTTGTAATCTGTTAATTTGTTTCAGAGGAATCCCACACAAATTTCTCGATGAAACAGCCTGCCTGCAATATCGTGTCGTGAAAACCTTCTGCCAAACCGCGAACTCGAATAATGTCCTAAAATTTTGCCAGTAATTCACGGAATTCTGCACTATAATATTCTTTCCATGCCAACCATTTCCGTCGTTTCCACGGTGACATCCGGAAACGATGCTATTTTGTGCTCTCTGTCTCATCCCAAAGGTACGGTTTTATGATTCAGCGAACTGAAGGGCGCTTCTGGTGGATGTGAAGGATTGGAAAAACAAAAGAAGAAACTGAGCAAGTAAAAAATACAGAGAAAAGTTACACCTCCGCCCTTGTCATGTACACTATTTCTTCCTAATCTTTCAATTTGGTTCATTTTCAACATATATCGAGTGTGGCCGTGCACTTTGTTTCGAATGTGCCTTGAAACATTCTATCCTCACCACTAGCGTCTTTGGCTATACACGATGATTAGTTTAGTTATGCAAATCAAAGCGCAGAGCCTCATTTTAATTATCGTACTCTGTAGTATGCTCGGAATGTGCTTCAACTAAGGTGCAATAAAACTATCTACTTTAAGAATGTTACTCTCTTGCTAACACAAAAAGTAAAAACGATCGACCTCTGACTCTCTTCAAGGCTCGTTGACAAAACACTACGTAGCTTCGGGGCACATTGAGAAAAACCTCAGCACAAACCACAGTTAAGAGGGCGCGGTACCTCTATTTATTTGTCCGTTTCGGACACCAGATGGCGCGCGGCTCGCGACGTGGTTGAACGCGCGAATTCTAGATGGCGCCAGTATCGAAGCGTGAAAAGGCCCGCGTTAGCCGCTGCGTGAAATAGATCCCCGAAACGTGTCGTGTGACGCTGTTCTCCGGCGGAGGAAGTTTCTCCCTCCTTCGCGCGCGCTTAGTATGTCTCTTGTAAGTCAGCTCAGTGTGGCCGAGTCCGGCCTCTGCGCTGTGTGTTGCAGTGCGTGGCGCTCGTTTCTGTTCGGAGGTGGGAATAAAAATGTCGGTCCCCTTTTTTACGACGCTCGTTTCTATAGCTTGGGTTTTTATTTCAAGTGACGTACAGTACCGCCTTTTCGAAATCGTATACTTTACGGTGAGCGATCGAGAGTCATGTTAGCATTTTATTTTGGTCAGCCCTACACGTTGAATGAAGACCTTGGGCGGCGACGTAAACATGTGTTGCTGTCCAAATTGTGTCCAAGGTGCGCAGTGACAAATGGAAATGAGATTGAAGGCGTGCGACCGTCGGTTGGTAATTGCGTGCGTTAGATTCACCTATTCAGTCTAACCATTTTTGCCAATGTCTTATCTGTTTTGACAAATGACATGGTCGAGTCTATTGATAACCTTAGGTAGACTGCAGCTACGGAGTGTGCGTGCTTCAGATAAATTTGCTTCGTAATTGTGTGAATTAATAACTGTTTTCTCTTTTCCGTACTCGGTGCTATGCAAAAATCGCTGAGATGTTATGGTAGCGTTGTGTGGCGGCGTTTTGCACGCTGACTCGCTATTGCATTCTCTGTGCACAGTACGTGTTCAGATGAAATATGTCAAATCGTATTTCCGATCGATATGATAGATTTACTTTGCTACAGTGTTAATTATATTTTCCTGAGTTAAACTGGTCCGTCCCTGGTCTGAGCCTAAGTTAAAATTCGAGAGTGCAGACGGACTTGGCGTCGCAACAGCCGTAATGCGCAGAAAGAAATTAGTACAATGAAAGAAAAACAAAAGAATACGAGGCGGCTCGGTGTTATAGAAGTAATGAGTGTACAAAAGATGCCATCGTACGTTTTCTTTTTTCTTGTTGAACGTTCTGCACCGTTGTGAAACGCTCAAGGTACCAGCTAAGACAACGAGCTGGCGTGAAATTTCATCGAGCGGAAAACGAGCGTCACTTTCGCCATGTGCTTTCATTTCGGTATGGCACGAAATGTGCGCGAAATGGTAGCAGGTAAGGGAGCAAAATTTAGATGTTGGGTCTGGAAAACCGCCAGACTCAGCCGTGTTGGGGCCATCTCTCGCGAGCCAATACGTCAAAGGTATTGCGCGTCGAACTGTACTGTGTGAGTTATCCATTTGAGCGAAACCTTGATTTCGCAAAACTATTGTGCATTAGACATATGCATCGTGTTAATCAGCTATAACTATACCCTATCTCACTAGCTGCGCGCAGTACTTGGAAGCCACGAGCGAGAAATAAATGAAAGGTGCTTTTGTAGCTAGACAATCGAGACGTGGAGACCCATAAAAGGGAGTCCCGAAAAGAAGAGAGCTCCCCCTTCCCTTCAAGTGTTGGGTTACGCTCTCTATCCTGCACCTTTGGTAACACTGCGCGCACCCGAAATCGCCTTCTTCACGGAAAAACACGGTGGCCTTCAGAATCGAGGGGAGCTACTAAGCTAAAGACTTTTAATACGTCTTGCCTTCACGAACGTTTCAGGCGTGAGAGCAACTGGTTATGAAGTCTAACCTTCGTCCTTGTTCACAGTAAAAGCTGGTTCCGACTTGCGTTGAGTTTGACCGACTGCGTCACGACCTCTTGCGTTCCACTGCGACACGCTGCGCGGACCTCATGTTTCCATAGCAACCATCTCGTCATAACTGGTCCCAAGCGGTCGTGACGCAGTCAGTCAGATTCAACCGCCTAATTTTTGAACCAGCCTCAATTTCACCATGAGATTTCTGCGGGTATTAACGATTACTTATGTCGCTACACTTTGAACGGGAGACAGTGCCGTCGCCGCCGTCGACCGCTTTTTGGCTTATTTTGGTGATGTTTGTCTACATCGTGTGACAGGACTAGCGACTAAGCTGCAAGTGCTTCCGGACAAAACTGGATGTTTGTCGCGTTACCGTGGAACTCCATCGAAGCGCTGCCTCGAGGACTCGATTACTTTATAGATGTTGCACATGAAGCATTTTCTTCTACCAAATGCTACCCAAAACTACCTCATGTTGCCTTTAAGTCCCAAGTAGAACACCTTGAATGAATTCACACCCGTGTAAGTTTAAATGCCTCCCCCCCCCCTTTTTTTTTTTCATTCACCCGGTATCGCTTTGGCTGTAACGCGATTAAATAAAATTGTTGAGATTAATCTTTTGATCGAGGCAGTTTTATATCACTGGATAGTGACAAGCATTGGCAGCTCATGCTGAAGTTTCGAAGCCTGCCTGGAAATCTTGCAAAAACATAAAGCTAAAACTTCCCAATTCCCCACGCCCAAGGTGGCATGGCGGATATGCGTTTTCCTCTATACACCAGCACGCTGTTTACAAACAAGCTCACCTTTGTCTACACCAGGTGTGGGCACTGATCGTGAGCAGACACCAGATTCGAGTGACAAGAAGCGTTTGCACGTGTCGACAGCACGAACTACTCCAATTGCGTGACGTCAGAAAGTTGATTTGGTGTGTGGAAGAGTTTAATACCGGGCCAGCGTTTTAAATACAAATGGGAGCTCATTTTTGTTTTTTCTTGGGTGACATTTTTGATTACCTCGATCCCTCGTCTCCAGAACTATGTCCTCGCGGACTTGGCGCATGCCTTGTCATTTATCACTCTCCAGGAAAACGGGTTGACAGATGAAATGAAACACAAATAGCTACGCCACAAACACTTCCGTTCCCGTTCCTGTAGACATGACCTCGGACTCTGTTTTTAGCCCGAAGTGCGTACGGTATCGATGTCGAGGCTGGGGGCTTCACTTACCTCTACGGGTCTAAGTCTGCCGCGAATTGCAATGTTTGTCGCTTGCACCCAAATGAGCGTTGGCTAAGGGACATATTAAAAATTTCAAGTCAAACACGAAGTAAGTGAAAGCTGATAGGATTCAAGTCATGTAGTAAACATAGGGTCCTATAGAGAAAATAAACCCCGGTAATTGAACCGCACGGAACGCAAAACGCTGAAACCCCGTGCGAATGTGGGGCTACAGTTGGTGATCAAATGCAATTAGGTCTGAGATTAGGACGTTACTATAGATAAGAAGATTAAACGAGATAATAAATTATATATGTGCCGACGTAGATCAAGACCTAATATTCATCCCAAATTTTCTTGGACGTCTCGGCGCTTCTATGGTAAAGGCGCTAAAATGAAAATTTCAACTGAACAACAACAAACATCGCAAGGTACCCCAAAATATTTTAAATGACAATAAAAAAAAACAAAAAAAAACATCACCACGTCTACAAAATTATTAATTTCTGCTTTCCTTCACAAAAGATAGTCATGTTCCCCATGACTGTAATTGCCTGGGTATCATAGAACGCAGATCAATTAAAATGTTGATATTTCCTTTAAAACGTTTTATTCCACGGAATGTCCGGAACCTTTACCATGCCGTCAAATCAAGGAATGACATTGCGGGTGCCTGTGGCATTTACTTCAGTGAAAACTCTTGTCAGCAAGAAAGAACACAAGAATATTTTCTTGCTGACAAGTTTGTTTCGCTGAAGTACCACCGGTGCTTAACACCATTTCTTGGTTTGACGAATATTAGGCCTACGTGGACTTTGGGTTATAAAAGGCTTTCGTTTTGCTACTTTATTTGTTTATCCACTAACATCCTGTTCTCCATGCAGTTTCGCATTCTATCAACACCGCTAGCATCAGATTCGCTCATAGTTTCAGCTATCTACGATGCGTAGTAGTTTATTTATACGAGCCGGAAAGCAGAAATCCGCTTTCTCTATCATAGCCTCTAGGTTTCTCGCAAGGGGCTTCAACTAAGGTAGAAAAAAATAATGTAATTAAAAGCGGAGTGTCGAACCGAAATGTTTACCGGTCCAGTACGGGTTCAATCTACGATTCAATTCCGGTTCCGCTTCAGAGAGTAAAAAGAATAGCTCAAATTGGTTTCGATCCACCTCGAACCTCTAAGGTTGAAATATTTTGCTCTATTTATGACACTACAGTGTATACGCTACATTTTATACTTCATCTCACAAATGTCGACAACACACACAAAGGCTCAAGAACGTGAAGCACCACTCCCACAGTTGCCACCCAGTAGGACCGAAAGAGAGACAAGACCGGTTCTTAATCCTCTTGCGACGTCGTAGGACCCGCTCCAAAGCAGCGCATCCAGTCCTACGCCGTCGCAAGAGGCTTAAAAACCGGTTTTGTTATCCTCAGTCCTACTCGGTTGCAAGTGTGTTAACGGCGACTGAGACTATTTCAACCATATACTTTTGTCCGTGCGATGAACGTGCATAGAAGGCACTTTTCAAAGTCACACGCTCATGCCCGTGCCTTTGTAAGCGCTGCAGATGTTTGTGAGATGAAGCATACAACTAGCTGATTACCTAAATAGAATACACTTTTTTTGCACGTAAAAAGACAGGCTATCGTGTTATTTCTCTCAGAAACGAGCAAAAGAGCTATTTGAAAAAGAGGTGCAATAAAACCTTGGTTGGGGCTAGTTGGTTCATATCGATTAAAAGGTTAAAAGGCGCGAACAAACAGGACGAAAAAAAACACAGGTACGACACGGACAGGCGCCAACTTCCAACTGATTCATTGAAATGCGAATCATCGTCAAACTCGATCCCAATCGCCTAAACACATGCAACTGATAAAAATTCTTATCGCTCATTACACGCATCCCTCAAGAAACACAATTTCTTTGGTTAACGGATAAAGAGGTGGCATGCTTACGCATCTGTCAGCCGCTTTGTGTATACTCAAAGCTTCAATTAGTTCTCTTTCCATCTTCTCATTCTCTTTCTTGATAAACCTTGTGCGTTCTAACAAAGGTTCGCACCCACATCGTTTGCAGTGCTCCGCAAGATGCCCACCCGAATTATTGCGTACGGCAAGCTTGTGTTCGCGCGCTCTTTCATTAAAGCATCGGCCGGTCTGACCGATGTAAACTTGGCCGCAACTAAAAGGAATCTCATAAACCACCTTAGTCACGCATTCCGTGTATCTTGTTACATATTTTTTTGAGCATACTACAAACTTTCATTTTGTCATCGCGGAGCATATCTTTGAAAGCTTGCACAGGGCTGAGAAGACTACGTTAACCCTGTGTCTAACAGCCATCTTTTTTAAATTGTGGGACACTTTGTGTAAATATGGTATCACCTGCACTGGCATCTTGTCTGTCTTTTTACGACATTTGTCAACGCCCTCTCGTTTAATATTTTGTAGGAGCCTTTCACACATACTTGTCACTAAGCTCTTCGGGTAACCGGCTCTCGTCAAGCGTGCAACCTGCAGATCAAAGCTGACCGGCAGTCTATGCTGGCAGCTTTTTGTAATGGCTGCGTGAAGGCAGGTGGATGCAATCCCCCGTTTTACGAGCTTTGAGTGGGCACTGCTGAAACAAAGGAGGCCTTTCTTAGTTCGTGGATTATAACTCCAGCACAAATGATCCTTGGTAAAAAAGAGCTGTAAATCTAGAAACTGAATACTGCCATCATGCATTAGGCACTTCCCAAGTGAAGTTCAGTCCGCCGGACAGTGACCTCAACAAATTAATAATTTCTGTCACATCATGTTCCATACAATTCGCTGTACATTCCCCCAAAATAACCAGAAAATCATCCATATAGCGGAAGATCTTGACCACATTCATCCCGTCAAGAGCCCCCGATATGCGCTTGTCCATGGCAGAAAGATTAATGTCACACAAAACAGGTGCCACAGAAGAACCAATACAAATACCACTCTTTTTGTACGTAGAACGGTTCCTTAAAAACAACGGCCGTGGACTGCAAGTAAATTTTTAACAGCGCTATAAAATGGTCGCAGTTGACACCCGTAGAATTCTGGAACCCCACTTCACCTGACTGTGTTATGCTCTCACAAACAGCGATGTAAAGTCCCTCATGGGGTACCGAGTAAAACAACTCTTCTACATCCACAGAAAAGGCTGTGGCCGCATTCTGCAGTCCTGTTTTCAAATCTTGAACTAGTTCCCTGGAGCTTCGAAACAGAAAGGGATCGTCAATGGCTAAAGCACTTAGGTGACGCTGTAAGTACCTGCTGACCTGGACCTGCCAGGCACTCTTTTCCTAAACAATGACTCGTAAGGGACAGCTAGGCTTATGAGTCTTGCCGCTAAAGAAGACCTCCAAAAAACCATTTTCTGCCTTGTTGACCGCCTGTCTTACTCCTTCAAGGTTCACGTCTTTGAGCAACCTCAGCGCAGCCGTCTTTTGCTTCTTCGGGAGAAATTCGACAGGCTTGAAATTCTTTTCAATAGCCACTAAAGCCTAGTCCTGGAAAAGGTCTTCCCTCATCACAACGAAACCGCCCTCTTTGTCGGCTTCTTCCACTCTAAGCCCACTGTCCCTCATAAAGTCGACGATTTTTCTAACAGGTGGTTGTTTCCTCGGTTCTCGACTCACTGTGTGCTTGAGACAGTCCACTCCTTCACTGATGGTTCGCTCTCTGTCCTGTTCACTGACGCGGTTGGCAGGCTCCTACAAAAAAAATTAAACGAGAGGGCGTTGACAAATGTCGTGAAAAGAAAGACAAGATGCCAGTGCAGGTGATACCATATTTGCACAATGTGTCCCACAATTTAAATAAAAGATTGCTGTTAGACACAGGGTTAACGTAGTCTTTTCAGACCCGTGCAAACTTTCAAAGATATGCTCCGCGATGACAAAACGAAAGTTTGTAGTGTGCTGAAAAAAACATGTAACAAGATACACCGAATGCGTGACTAAGGTTGTTTATGAGATTCCTTTTAGTTGCGGCCAAGATTACATCGGTCAGACCGGCCGATGCTTTAATGAAGGAGCGCGCGAACACAAGCTTGCCGTACGCAATAATTCATGTGGGCATCTTGCGGAGCACTGCAAATAAGGTGGGTGCGAACCTTTGTTAAAGCGCACAAGGTTTATCAAGAAAGGGAATGAGAAGATGGAAAGAGAACTAATTGAAGCTTTCTGTATACACAAAGCGGCTGACAGATGCGTAAGCATGCCACCTCTTTATCCGTTAACCAAAGAAATTGTGTTTCTTGAGGGATGCGTGTAATGAGCGATAAGAATTTTCATCAGTTGCATGTGTTTAGGCGATTGGGATCGAGTTTGACGATGATTCGTGTTTCGATAAATCAGTTGGAAGTTGGCGCCTGCCCGTGTCGGACTTGTGTCGTTTTTCGTCCTATTTGTTCGCGCCTTTTAACCTTTTAATTGCAGAAAGAGCAATTTTCTGTAGAGTATGAACAATGCACGTAACATATTGTGTGTTTTGCTTCTCTTGGGCAGACTACTGCAACGAGCGGGGTGACATTCGGGCTCCTCTGATCCGTTTCGTTTCACAGTAGCCTCGTATCGTTGAAGTCTAACATTTTGTGTGCTGTTGAAACTGATAGAGTTAATTTACGATCTGCTTAAAATATGTGTTTTGAATATGAATGGTTGAGCTTTTCTGTGTGTTTTTTTTTTTATGTCAACTTCATTCTCGGATGAAATCCAGTGAAATTTTGATAACCGTTTGGTGTCGCGACCAGTTTTTTATCTGGCACCGTTTTTTCGATGTGCTGGAACATTATTTTTATGTTCGCTGTTTCCTGGTATGAAACACTTGGTGGTTACCCTTTATCAGTAAAATGCAAAACCAAAAGAAATAAAAATAAAAAGCTTTAATTTTTGTTTGCGTTAATTACGAAGCGCAGTGTTTCCCAAACTGTGGTTCGCGACAGATTCAATGGAAGTGTTGGGGAGGTTGTGAAACAGCTCTTGAGTTTCTGGTTTCTCTATGGTGGCGCCGATAAAAACAAAATGGAGGTCGCAGTTCAACATCGAGCCGGAACTGAGAGGTGCGGTGCCTAAGCTCTGCCAAAGTTTTCAGAAACTGTTCCCTAGAAAAACAAGCTCTCTTTAGCCATTAGGAACCGTCATTCCTACTGGCATATGTGATTTTTCCCCCTGATGGTTCCTAGCCGAGCTGATTGATCCTGGCTATTAAGGGCTGTTTATAATCCAACGTCGACGAACGCAACGAGCGCCGGCGCAGACCGACGTTCGTCGTCCACTACGTTGTGCCGAGAAGCGCCCGAACGATGGTGTTTACAGTCCAGCGCAGACCAACGCTGGTTCAGCGCGCCCCGACGAACTGCCCCACTTTACGCATACGCGTCTCCGTGGCAACCGCATCGTCTCTACGGGTTATCTATGGGTGGTAGCTTGCGCCATTTAGCCTAGAGGCAATCGGTCAGTGTGGTTGTCTTCATGTTGTCATATCACGCTTCAAAACAACCATTCGGGGTAGCGGTTAGGAGTTCAAAAACATGCAAATGATGGTGATAACGAGTGCAAACCAGCATTTATTTTCTCCTAATTGCCACACAAATGTAAACGAAAAAAAAAAAAACCGATAACCGTCAAATTTAGCTGCTTGCATGTTCGCCGAAATCGTGCCAAGCGACTCCGGCGATTTCGCCGGAATGCTTCAATGAAATCTATGCACTCACTATTCCATAGAAACCTCTTTCTGACAGGTAGCCGGTATGTTATCATCATAGTAGACTTTCACGCTGACTTAAGAAACGGACACCGAAGAGAGTGGACGATGCCTAAATTACGCAATGTACGCGTTCCAAATTGTAACGCACTTTACAAAGCCTATACAAACAATATAGGATTCAGTCCAATTGTCATCGCGCATTGCTACTATCGTTTACAAGCTGAGACCATTTACAAGCTGGGAAAGCCCAATTGAAAATTTCTGGCCGGCTAAATAGTTCAGAGGTTTCCGTGACCGCCGTTCCCGTACATTCGACGACGCTTTTTCGATCGGGAACGACTGCCGGTGAGTGCGACTGGCACATGATTATAAATAGCACACACATTAGGTCATCCTTAAATCTAATTAACCCTACCTCTGGCACGTCATCTGGTTTCCAGCTTTTGCCGGCACCCCAACACCACGGCCCACCACCACCGGCTCGTTAGGTCGATAGGCCTATCGAGAATTGAGGGTAGCGCATCCTCGGAGCGGTCCACGTCCACGCACACAATCGCCCAGTCAAGCGCACGAACGTTAAATACGCACACCAACACGGGAACACGACAACAGCACACGACACACGGGAAGAACGGCAGGTTCAGATCCCAGAAACCAGCATCTCGCACACTCTGACCGGCCCCGACGACCCTGCCAACCGGATTCCCGAATGAGGCATTCGCGCGAGGGCTTCTGGGACAGCCTGCGTCGGCGGCGCCGACGTCCAACGTTGAACGTAGAGCATGTCCAAGTCCGTCGCAAGCTACGACGTCGCGCGTCGAGCTGCTCAGCGCGTCGCCGCGTTCAACTTGACGTTGGAGTATAGACACCCCGTTCGCAGACAGCGTCTGCGAGCGTGAACGAGCGCGTGCGCTCGTTGACGTTACGACGGAGTATAAACAGCCCT
The DNA here is from genome assembly GCA_013358835.2 of Ixodes persulcatus. NCBI lineage: Eukaryota > Metazoa > Arthropoda > Arachnida > Ixodida > Ixodidae > Ixodes > Ixodes persulcatus. Next base: position 302,655 of record JABSTQ010009119.1, read on the forward strand.
TTAGCCCTGAGAGCGAACACAAGCGTCGCTGCGGTCGCCGCGCCCTGATAGGGTGAGGTGTGCCATGACGTCAATGGCAGGACTCCGCTTCGCGATTTCGCAGCCGGCTCGCTTCCCTGCCCCCATTTCCTGGTTTGCGATCATGCTGACCTACTGTTCAGTGCCGCAACGCTAATCCCGAAAAGAAGCCGGTGTCGACTTTCATCATCCCAAGCCTCAAGGTTACGGAAAGCATGGGCAATCAAACTAAAGACGGGAAAGGCACCGTCAACGTTGGCCGTTGTGTGCCGCAAGCACTTCGAGGAGCGGGACCTCTTTTACCCGGTGTACAAGACGCTGGGTAAGACCGATACTGGCGTGCTTCTGTATCTTTTTTAAGCGCGTTTGTCATTTTTACCTTTAAGATTAGGTTACAAGGACCGAAAGCTATCCGCGGAGACAATTCCGCCGATGAACCTCCCCGTCCGTCGGCACGACACAAGGCGATCGTGCGAGGGGTCGTTGAGGCGTCGGCGTAAGTGGTGAGTTAAAAGAATATTACACTCCACTTTGCGGGCAATTCAAATGGCATTTATATCAAAGGCCTTTGAGCAGTCGGTAAATTAGATTGCGATCCCGACTCTGCGCGTGCCACTGTGCATGCGCTGGTTTCCAGATGCTTTAAAAACCCTAGGTCTGAAGGCCTTTGACATCTTCGTTGAACAGGGTTGTTTTGCATAAATGCAGATTCTTTATGAATTAATTGCATAGTTCGTACACGTATGCGGGCATATTTTTTTAGAACTTACAATTACTGGAGATGTGTTTGTATGATAGCAGAAAAAACGGCCAAATTGCCCTTAGTTGCCTGTCTGAGATGTTGTATTGAACTTCCCAAAATATGCACAGCAATATAGTGCTGTAATTAGGAAGGTTCATACCTTTTCCTTACATTCTTTCTTTATTCCAGCCTTGTGTATTCAGAAAATACACCGTTTGGCTTCAATTGTCATTTCCAGGTAAAAGAGACACTGCTGCAGGTCCCCAAAAGTTTCCTCAGTCTCCAAACTCCTTGCAGCTGGACTCTTTGACAACAGAGAAAAGCAGGAGGAACAGCAAGCATTCGAACGGCGCTTCATTGGAAGATGCTGCACTGTAGCAAAAAATGTGCAACCTGTGCAGGTTGAGAGTCTGCGTGAGAAAAGCTTCTGGTATTTTAACTTCAGGACAATTTGATTTAGCCAAAATCTCAATTTTAGAGCCTGTCAAACGTAAATTGTCGAGACGGGACTAATAACGGGCTAGACACCTTCACTTGCGTTTCTTGTGCATTACTTGAGGTATGTTATAGTAAAAAAGTTCACATATACCACTGGTGGAGTTTATTAAAATACTATCCGAATCCAGCAAAGGTCGAATGCGAGCAATGTATATAAATAAATGTTCCTTCTTTCTTTACTTTGCCCCTGTATTTGGGCTGTCTCACTTGTGATTCTGTCTCCACAGCCCAGACCATATTTAACATGTTGCTCGAGCCGCATGCAGCTTTTTTTGCTTTGGCGTTTTTGTTTAAAAGCAAATATACAAATAAAAATAAAATAAAAAAAAGTATACATAACTTGTCAATTCATTCAGGCCATCAGCAGCATTGATTGTGTGAGGTGTAAATTTATCGTGATTCTTTCTCAAGTTTGGTGACATTTCTTTCTTTTCATATACCAGTTGGGATTCATGCGCTGCCTGCCCTGTAAACCATGCCTGAAAATATTGATTGAAGTTTTTCCTGCAGCTACAGGTCATACCTTAATGAAACCAAATATAAAATTCGCACTCCCTGCAAAAAAGCACACAAAAAGTGAAAGCCGTTTACAAATCCCGGTAACGCGATTTGGAGCGCAGCTCTTGAGGAGGAGGAGGGAAGGGTAATTAGGGGAGGGTATACCCCTCCTCCTCCTCCTCCCCTCATTCTTCAATCTCCTCCGGGGGGGGGGGAGGAGTCACGTGACCTCGGGGGGAGGGGGGTCGTGATCTGTGACCTCGGGTGGAGGGGTAGGGGGGGTCACGTGACCCCTCAGGTCACGTCCCCCCCCCCGGGGTCACGTGACCTCGGGGAAGAGGGGGAGGGGGGTCACGGGACCCCTCAGGTCACGTGACCCCCTCCCCCTCCTCCCCCAGGTCACGTGACCCCCCCCCCCCCACGAGGTCACGTGACCCCGGGGAGGGGGGGCTCGCGCGGTGCATTATGGGATATTTCCCATAATGCACCGCGCGGTTACGCCGACGCCGACGCCGACGGCGACGCCGCTCAAGCCGGAAACGGGCGCCTAAGAGCTGCGCTCTAAAAAGGTAAATAAAAATTGCGGTGGCTTAGCTCGGCTATGCCAGGATATACGTAGCGTGAGCTTATGTGCACAAAATGAGAGGCGCTATCAAGCGGCTCCGGTGCAGCGTCAGACTTGGCTACTGCGCAACGGAGGCGTACAGCTGGGCACGCGGCGGCGCCAGTGCGTCTGCCGCGGCTATGACGTCACTCCTCTGGAATGCGCAGTCCGTCAAGGCGGGCGAGGCGGGCGCGGCGGCGGCGGAGCGCGCGGCGGCGGCTTCGGGTGGATCTCTAATGAGCCGTGCTCATTATGCGGAACGCGCGGTGGAGCTCCGCATAATGAGCACGGCTCATTATGAGGGCCACGCGAAACTGCTCAACCTCGGCCAGTGTAGCTAACGCTACAAAAACGAAAGCGCCAACAGCTAACGTCGCCACAGCATCCACAAGGCCAGCAGGGCGAGTCAGAGAAAAATTCTGTCCTCGGCGTGACGTCACTTTGGTTTGCCGTAGGGGTGCACAACGCAAACATGTCGGGCTATTATAAATTGTCAAACAAAAATGTCTGCTTCAATTTTGTGTATTATTCTTTATGCACTAAAATTTCAAGCTTCTGACAGAGCAAGAAAGGAGGGGGGGGGCAACCAACGTAAAACGCTCTTGTACCTAAAATTTTTCGTCGCGGTGTAATTGAAAAACAAAAATCGGAGCACCCTATTTCGTTCTGTCCTCCCTCTGCAAACCTCGATGTCTTGAAAATCGCGAAGATCGCGATGCTAAACTAATCGGACGAATTACTCCGCGGTGATGATACCCAAATGTTGCTTCTGGATTGCGACAGGAGCACTGCGTGAGCACAGTTTTTGGCCAACACCACCTTGAATAATCCATGGCGTCAACTCGGCAATCAAACGATCGCACCAGCCAGTTTCGTTATGCCACCGCCGTCGCCATTCATCGTGTGAACTGCAGTCTTTCTGCACGAGAGACAACCCCGCTGCTAAGCTGTACTAGAATTGGGTGGTGTGCCGTCCGGCGGCCATAAAAGTGTCGCGATGGGCAAGCACGCCGGTGAAGGCGATCTGGGGCAGAGCGCGGCCATCTGACGGCAGACAGACGCCTGGCGGTCGCAGCAGAGATGCTTTCTTCAGAGTGCAAATGGTCGTATTCTTCGTTTGTTTTTGCCTGCATGGTTCTGAGAAAGAATGTGTTCCATCCTATATCACACTTCTATGAAAAAAACGTGACTCGGGCTAGGAGTTCTTAAAATAAACCCTCTCTCTTTCCCTCTCTCTCTCTGTTATATTCAAAGCGCAAATGTTGTTTGAGAGCGGTCAGTTAGTTACATAGTCTCACTTCTGTCTCTTTTTTTTTCGTTTCGCTCTTAAGGCTGAACTCCATGGAACGAATTATTTGACGAATAACTGGCGAACGCCGCCCGACGGCACGCTCACTTTGCGCGCGACGTAGCAGCCACTGTGTTGATTCCACGCGCAGAGCAAAAGCCGCCGGGCAAAATTCGTCGGTTATTCGCAGCATATTCGTCCCATGGAGTTCAGCCTTTACAGAAGAAGAGTTGTCTACCTCACCTTACATACCAGCTTTCTTTCCTTTCCACTTCAGTGTCAACGCTCTTTTGATTATATTTTCAGCAGCTGTGCATTTTACAGACCTTTAAATACCTAATGTTTGTTCTGGTGCTAATACATCATTTTTGTGTAGCAAGGATTAATAAAACCGAGCTTGTCTGGACTTCTGCGTTTTGAGTCAAAGCTTATAGACAAGGAAATGTCTTAGAGCATGAGTCATATGAAAATAAACACAAAACAATTAAGACGCGGGAGAAATGTTTTCGAGTAAAGTTTCTACACGTATTAAAGTTTAAAGGCGACGTATAGGATGACGTCGACGACGACTTCCTAGAGATCGACGCCAAGAACGGCGTCTAGGAGACCTCTAGGACGACGTCGAGGACGACGTCAAGAACGCGTCTAGGATGACCTCTCGGACGACCTGAAAGAGGACGTCTAGGACGACCTCTAGCACCACTTCTACGACGACCTCTAGGACGAGGTCAAGAACAACGTCTAGGAAAACTTCAAGGACGACCTTAAAGACGACGTCTAGGATGATGTCGAGAGCGATGCACTAGATGACAACGTTTATGACGACGTCGAGAACGACGCCTAGAGGGAAACACTTAGGAGGCTGTGGCGTATTTCCGTGGGCGGCCACGTTTTTCTGCGAAAGCCGTCGTAGATCTGCAACAGGCATAGATCTCCAACACAATTAGAACTTCCGACCCGGTACAGCCTCGCAACGGAAACAACTCCTACCACCAACAAGAAACTCTCAAGCTCACTGGCCGGCACTGGGAGCCGGGGATTCGAGACTCCGAACCCATACGCTCTCATAGCCTCGGGACAAGAAAGTTACGCTCGAACTCTCGCTCAAGTTCCGCACGCAACGCAAGGACCCATCGTTGACCCGACGGACACGAAACCGTCAGGCGGAATCCGAGAAAGATTACGGTCTAGGAAAAAGTCCCAAGTCAAGAACCAGGAACAGCCGCAGCAGCTGCCCCAACTATTGCCACAGCAGCAGGGAGGAAGTCACCGGCAGGACCCCTCAGGACTCGCCGCTGTCAATACTCAGGTGAGCTGGGACGAGCGGCCTCTCGACCCCCCTACCCCCCTTCCCCGAAAATCCTTCTCTTCAACCTCCCAAATTCCCACTTCCCCGGTAGTACTCGGTGACTCGGAAACTCCTCGTCCGCCACCCGCCAAACGCGCCGTGCTCGACTCTGCGACCGAGAAAGACGATCTTGAGAATCGCTTAGAAATTTACATGCCCCAAATCCTTGATCACACTCGAAACGAGATGCAGTGCAGGCTCGAAGCCTTCAAAAAGCACATTGAGGGAACATTTCTTTTGAAATGTTGCCTCATCCTCGAGACCGAAGTGTCCGTTCAGCTAAATCGAAAGCGAGGCAAACCGCAACGCCTCGTGAATGGACCTTTTCCACATACCGACGGCACCAGGCGGTGGCTGCACGAACTAAAAATCGAGGAAGTGACCTACCTGCGCTACCAATCGATAATGGGAGCTACGCTACCAGTTTCTTCGCTCTCTGAGCAGCGGCGCGTGCCCAACGCGACTTTAAAGGGGGGCATCCGTGGCGTCCATCCAGACGTCGTGTTTTGCTTTCCGTCCACTTTCTTTTTTTGTGTAACGCAATTATATGTATGCTGAAATTACGCGTTCTACTCGTTGATTCACAGCGTCCTTCCGAATTTCCTCGTTTTCTGGTACCGACTTCCGCCGCTTGGCATCGGGCGCTCGCGCGTGCGCAGAACGCTTCTCGGAAAAGGTCCATTGGGACTCGTTCCGACAACTCCGATCGGCTGCGGCCAAAGGGAACCCTATAAGGGGGGATGAACGAGCGTTGGAGCGATGGGTACAACAAATCCGGGAAGATGTCGAATGGGCGACCAAGACGGTCCTAACGACCGATAAGGCTCCCGTGGTCGACCGTCACCTTCTCCACCCCTGGGAGGCTCGTCGCAGCCTTACGAAGAGGTGGAGACGACAAAAATACAACTGGAAGCATCGGACGCGCATTGCGAAACTCACGCAGGAGGCCGAACAAAACGCCGAAGAGTTAACTCAAACCAATTGGCACAAACTCTGCGACCAACTGCAGGGTACCCTAGGCACAAAGCAGACCTGAGGCCTACTTCGCACCCTCCTCGATCCGACCAAAACCAAAGTCGAATCGAGCAAAGCGCTAACCAAACTTCTCCAGTCCCTGCCCAGAGAGGAAGGAGACCGGCTCTGGGAAACTCTAATAGAGTGGTATATCGCCGCAGGCCCCAGACCCGAGTACCCATTGTACCCGCAAAACGAAGGGGATAGCCCTCACCCACAACACAAGACGCGGACATAACTAAGCAGGAGGTCCGGAACGCTCTCCAGAACATCACTCGAAACACAGCCCCAGGCTAAGATGGTGTTACATACAGGCTTCTTAAGAACCTCGATGACGACTTGATCTCAGCCCTGACTGGATACTTCATTCAAGTATGGAAAAATGGGGAGCTCCCAAGAGAGTGGAAGCGTGCAGACATAACGCCGATCCCCAAGCCGGGCAAACCTCTATCACTCCAAAACTTCAGACCGATCTCTCTCACCCCCTGTATTGGCAAATTAATGGAACACGTCGTGCTCCGTAGAGACCAACCGCACCTAGAATCGATTGGCTTCTTCGCAGACTCGATGTTCGACTTTAAACCGAACCTCTCCACTCAGGATGTTCTTCTGCAACTCAAGAAGGACATCCTAGATTACCCCGGCACGGCTCAGACAAGGGCCGTGCTGGCTCTGGATCTTAAGGGGGCCTTCGACAACGTATCGCATGACACGATACTCGAAGGCCTAGTCCGTGCCCGATGTGGCAGACGAACTTACGAGTACGTAAGATCGTTCCTCAAGGACAGAATCGCCACCTTAGGGATAGGAGACCAACGCTCCGGTCTCATACTCCACACCGGCCGAGGAACCTCTCAGGGCTCGGTCCTCTCGCCCACTCTCTTTAACACCGCCATGGCGGGGCTCCCCTCAATCCTAAACATCCCGAGAACTCGACACTCACTATATGCGGACGACATTACCAAATGGGTCGAGAGCGGCTCGGACGGGGAGATCCAGGACCGCTGCAGACGGCTGCAGATGCTACCCAGGAGTACGCCAGAGCGGCCGGACTGTCTTACGTTGGGGACAAGTCAGAACTGCTTCTGATCCGTGGTATGGCTAAGATCAAAATCAACGAGGAGATTACTGTCTCCATCGGCGGTAAACCCATCCCGAGCGCAAAGAGACTCAGAATTCTTGGCCTAAAACTACAGACAGACACCAAAGCGTCATTTGATGTCCAAGTACTGCGCGAACAGTGCTAGCAGATTGCCCCCTTGATCCGAAGAGTCACTAGCAAACGTAGAGGACTTAAGGAGGGAGACACAATTAGGATAGTTTAGGCTCTACTGGTGAGCCCTTCCAAAATTTTCGCCGAAAAGAAATCGATGCCCTTAACGCCACTCTTCGCATGGCGGTCAAGAGGGCCATTGGCCTCCCGCAACACACTTCGACCGAGCGCCTACTCCAACTAGGCCTTCACAACACGATAGAAGAGCTGACTGAGGCACAGTCGATTGGAGAGAGAACCCGGTTCGGCCGAACTAAGGTCGGGAGGGCCCTACTTCGTAGACTGGGCTATCGGACTCCGGCATCCTCCCTTGACGAGGGAGGGCAGAAACCCGCGCTTCCGGCAATCGCCGCTAGAGTTCGGGTAATGCCCATCCCCAAGAACATGCGCCCGCAAGTCAACGCGGGCAGGAGACTCGCAAGGGTCCGGTTCCTACGTAGACGATATCACGGAGACCCTGACGTACTCTATACGGACGCTGCTTCCTCTTTTTCACCCTCGGGCGGCAAATGCATCGCGGTGTGCGACTCGGACGGCAGGAATAAGACTTCATGCATTCCTGAGGGACTCCCGCTCCTGCGCTGAGGCCGAGGAAGCGGCTATAGCTTTAGCCATATCGACCACCCAGTATACAGAGCGGAATTCGATTCCAATACCACGGTTACCATCATAACTGATTCTCAAGCCGCGTGCAGGGCCTGGGCTGGAAACTTGCTTTCTAGCTGGAGCAACCAAATTCTATCCAACCTCGATCACACAAGACTTCCTCTGGTCCGGATTGTCTGGACACCCGGCCATGTCTCCCCCCCCCCCCCCCCCCCCCCGGCAACGGGAGCGAAGACGCCCTAGCCCGAGGACTAACTATCCGGGCTTTGCATAGGAGGAGGAGGAAAACTTTATTCAAAAGCTCAGGTCCGAGCCGTCTTAATCGTCCGCACTGGAGGAGGAATCGTCTTCTACAACTTGGGTTAGTGTTCTTCGTTGCGGAGGGTCTAGGATCTCCCGCACATGAAGAAGTAGGAGAGGCCAGAGCTCGTTTTGTAGGTCAGGAGGAGGAGCGGCCCAGTTTACCCAGGAATAGGGGAGGTGGGCAGGGAAGTTCAGAGGAGTGGGGTGAGTGGGGGAGCTTGTGGCTCTTGGACAGAGCCAGTATGTGTGTTCGTTTGATGGGTATCCCCCGCACACCTGACACGAAGGCTGTCCAGGGCGGCCCTGTATGTAGTGATTGTATTGATCGCAGGGTAAGGAGTTAGTCTGTGCTTGGCGAATGAGGGTGGCGTCTGCTCTGTCGAAGATGGTGGAGGGTGATGAGAGGGTGCACCGCTGGTGCCGAAGCAGCCGGAGATGTTCTCTTCGTTCCATGTGATTAGAGGCGCGAGCTTCTCGGGGGTTATATGGTTCAGGCCAAGGCTTCGGAGGGCCCGGAGGATTGCTTGCGCGGGCCAGAGCGTGTGCACGCTCATTCTCCGGAATGCCTTGATGGCCGGGAACCCATTCGAGACGAACGTGGAGTTGAGGGTGAGTGGCCATGTAGTCCTGAAGGGTAGTGCGGGTGTGATCTGGCAGGCCTTGACATTCAAATGCTCGCAGCGCCGCCTGGCTATCGGATCTGATTGTGATGGTCGAGGTGGAGTGGTCATGAAGGGTGATGGCTTCCTCGATCGCTTGGATCTCCGCCGCAGTTGGGGAAGGGACGCCGCAGTGTAGGCGGGTGGATGTGGAGTGGGGGCCGATGACTGCAGTGATGATCCGATCTGGTTGGATATGAACGTCTGTGTAGTATGTCTCGTGAGATAGCGTCGGGAGGTAGTGAGCATGGTTTTGACGGCGCGTCTTGTTCCTATCTGGATCCATGTTTCGTGGAATGGGGCGTACTTCTATTCATGGCACGCCGTCCCATGGTGGTGGGGGTGGAGGGATGGGGGGCAGGTGCTCCGTAGGATGGCCAAGGCTTTGAAGCATTGCCCGTCCCTGTCTGGAGGTTGAGAGACGGTGTAACTGGGCCTGGTGATGGGCCGCTGTTTTCTCTTCAAGTGTGTTGAAAAGTGCAGTGTCCGCTATTTTGGTATTGGCGGCATATACGGGAACTCCCAGGGCAGTACGGGTGAACTTGCGGAGGGAAGCCTCGATTTTGTTTGTCTGGGTGGTAGTGAGGGTTTGATATGGATACGCATACATGAGTCGAGTGTACACGAGTGCCTCTATCACTTTGCGAAGTTCGTGCTCCCGTAAGCCGTGGCGTTGTCGTGTGATACGCCGGAGCATATGGAGAATTTGCTCTAGTTGTTTTAGAATAGTTTTACCCAGATCGTGCTTCGTCCGTCTTGTTGGAAGATGAATCCAAGAGTTTTGATGTGGTTGCGGCGGGGTATAGGGTTATTATCGATACTCAGTGGGATGAGGTTGCGGTATGCATCTCCTTTTTTGGTGTCATCGTTGGAGACCACAACATAAGCGGATTTGTCAGGGGAGCAGGTGAGGCCTACGCTGCGGGCGTGGCTTTGGATGATGTCGAGTCCTGTCTGGATAATTTCCTCTTGTTCTGCTGGGCTGCCAGTTGAGGACCATATGGTTACATCATCAGCATAAATGGCCTGTTGGAGGCCAGGGACTTTTGAGAGTTTGTGTGGAAGATTCTTCATGACGAGGTTAAATAGTGTAGGTGATAAGACAGAGCCTTGTGGTGTTCCCTTGGTGAGAGGGTGAGGATCAGATGGGTTACCGTCCGGGCCTATTATTCTAATTGTTCGATCCGTAAGGAAGTTCTTAATGTAATTAAAAAGTCTCGAACCAGGGCGAGTGTCTGCGAGGTTGTGTAGAATTGCCGAGTGGTCTACCCCATCAAAAGCCTTTTTAATGTCCACTCCGGCAATTGTACGGAGTTGTGCTGTGCTTTTGTAAGCGTATATATCTTCACGGATGCGGCAGGCGACGTCCTGAGTGCTAACATGGGAGCGGAATCCGACCATGGTGGGAGAAAGGAGATTGTGAGCGTCAAGGTGCCACTCCAGTCGAGTAAGCGCCATCTTTTCCATTAGTTTTCCCAAACAGGAGGTCATGGAGATGGGGCGGAGGTTATTGATTGTGGTTGGGGGTTTACCAGGTTTCGGGATGACTAGGACGTTGGCAGTTTTCCACGACGCAGGGATGTTTCCAGAGCGCCATACCTCATTATGAATCTCTAGGAGTTCAAGTAGCTTCATGTCAGGAAGATTTCGGAGGATTCCGTACGTGATTTTGTCAGGTCCAGGAGATGTGGTACGCGTAAAAGAACGAAGGGCTGTAAAGAGCTCCTCGAACGTGAAGTCCGAATTGATACCCTCTGCCTCAGGCTCGGGTGATGTTTGAGGATAGTAAAGGTTTTGAATGCTTTGTAGAGAGTGCGGATAGAAAACATCTCTGATTTGGTTGGTGAGTTCCGATGGCGACGCGTCTAATGCCAGTTGCAGTTTCTGTAATGTGTTACGAGGTCTGTTCTGGCCCAGCAGGGTGCGCATGATCTGCCACACTCTAGGAGTGTGGAGGTGATCATTCATATTATCGCATGTCTTGAGCCATGTGTCCGTGGCTAGTTGGCATGCGATCTTCTCTTGGAGGGTGGTGCTGGATTTGTTCTTCTTCCAAGCCTTAACGACTTTGCGGCGTTTGCTCCAAATGTTGAGGAGGTGGGTGTCAATATAAGGGTGCTCTTCAGTGCGCTTAACATGGCGCGTATATTTCGCCACGGTGTTCATGATGTTGGCGCACCATGCTGTTGGATCAGGGTTAGACGCGGGAAGGTCTTCGATCGCCTTTCTGGCTTTCGGCCAGTCTACAATTCGGGATATGGGGCTTCGTGAGTGCCGTTGCCGGGTGCCGTGTTTGGGGGTTAGGGTGATCTGTATGATATGGTGGTCACTACCTAGGTTCTCGTCAGTGTTATCCCAACTTGCACTCATGTCGCTGCGTATCCATGTAAGGTCTGGGGTTGTATCGTTTTCTCGGGCTGTGCCCTGGCGTGTCGGAGTGGACGTATCGTTCAGGAGAGTAAGGTGGTGAAGGCTTGCGAAAGCGTCCAGTTTCCTGCCTAGTGCGGAGGTCCTGTCGTATCCCCAATTGGGGTGCGGACAGTTGAAGTCTCCCAGGAGGAGGAGAGTCGATGGTGCCTTGGCTGCTACAACAGGGGTCTGGAGAGGTGGGAGGGGGGAGTCGTGACCACGTGGGGTCCAGTAGGCATTGATGATGGAGATCTTTTGTCCGTGGTAAGTGGAGTGGGTGATTACGTGCTCCTTGGTGGGGGAGTTGAGGGGCCCGGAATCATCCTGGATGGTTGGGATTTGTTTGCGCACGTATGTGACCGTCATCGCTTGGCGGGGAGGGGGTGTTTGGTGTCCTTTGTGTCTAGGGACAATGCTGGGTTGTATAAAACTGTCGTAGCCGGGAAGGGGAAAGTTGCCGTAGGTCTCTTGGAGGGCAATGATATCCGGCTGCGTCCCTGCGTGAAGCATATACTGCAGGAGGGTGTTCTTTTTGCGTTTGAGGCTGCGACAGTTCCATTGCCATATGACGAGGGAAGTTTGGGTTGGTGTAGGGTGATGAAGGGCGTCAGGCATTTTGGGCCTCCGGGGTTTCTTCCGTGGCGTTTGTTTGGTGGTATGCAGCACGTTTCCGGGGGTGCTCCTCTAGGGTGGTGAGGTATTGTTCGAGTTTGTCAATGCGGTCGGCTAGTCGTTGGACGGCTTGCATAATGGGAGCGAGGGCTTGTTGGATCATTTCGATGATGTCGCAGTGGGAGGGGGGAGACGGAGTTTGTGTTAGGAGGGTTTGTGAATAAGTTGGATGAAATGTGGGCCTACGGGTTTGAGGAGGGAGAGGGGCCGAAGTTGGGTGGCTCCCTTGTGGTGCCAGTGGGGTTGGGGTTGGGGTTGATGTCTTCGAGGGTCGCGACGTTCGGTCGGTCTTGGGAGTGTTGGAGTCCTTTTGCTTGTCCGGCTTTGGTGTTCGGTCCCGGTTCCTGGTCGTGGTTATAGGGGAAGACCTTGCTGCAGATGGGACATCTTGTGAAGGAGGTCTTGTTGGGGCACACGTCGGCGCGGTGGCCAATGCCGTGGCACAACGTACATTGTTTACTTCTCGCTCGCTGAGGATAGATCGGGTAGGCTCCACAGCGAATGAATGCGTAACGGGGAAGGCGCGGCCGTTCAACGGTGAGGAGAATGGTGTTCGTGCGGCCAAGGCGGCGGATTCCGAGCAGTTTGGCGTTCTCAACACGAACGTGTTGCGAGAGGTATTCGTCAGTGATTTCGTTGGTGATACCATGTATTACCCCGCGGGCATTCAGAGGATCGTTTGCTACGTAGGAGTTGGTTTCAAGTGACTCACCGTCGATGGTGACGTTCGTGAGTTGCAGAAGTTTCTGGTGGGCCGTCGGGCGAAACGTATCAATAGCCAAGAGATTTTGCGGTGCGCGGAGCCTAATGTAGGTGTCTTCTTGTTCGAGTTTAGTCAGTCTCGCTCCGTTCAGAATGGCGGCGCAGAGGGACGTGAAGCGAAGGGTGGTGATGTTTACGTGATTTGCGAGTTTCATTATAATTGTTGTGCTTCTGGGTTGCTTGGGCGCGGGTGAGGTAAATTGCCATGAGGAAGGTGCCGCCCCAGCGGGCTGGACGGGCGAGCTTTCCGACACTGTGTCGACAAGCATGGCGGTGAAGCGGTAGGCGGCCGGAACCGCGGCGCCGGTGTTAGGCTTAGCGAGGCCCGCCCCACAGGGGCGGCCTGTTTTTGCTCACTCGGCGACGGAGACGAGCCGTGGGTCTAGGATTAGGTTGACCAGGGTATGGAAGATGTTTGCGTTCCTGTGTGGCGAGCTTCGTGGCCCTCGGAGTCGAGGAGCAGAGGAATAAAATGTTTAAAGCTGGAGCTCGGAAAGAACACGTCTCTGTCCTGTGAGCTTCTTCGTATTTTTCTTGCATAGGGAAGGGACGACGGGCCAACGTTGATCGGGCCCGAGCCCGAGCATTGATTGGACACGAGGCCAGGCCGAACGCTAACGTAGCTATGTTGTCACACTGGTAATGCGCGGGATTTGATTATTTTAGGTGGTGTTTCTTTGGCTCGCATAACAATGCCCTGACAAACATTCGAGTGGCCACTCATGTTCAATCGCAGCGGTGACGGGAATAGGCGCAGTGTACAGAGTTGTATGTTGTGTGCAAGGGGCTAATTGTGGAAATTACAAAGTTGGACTTCGTTGTAATTACTAGAGCATAAAAAAACGTGTCAGTAGAATAGGCTGTAAAAAAGCTATCTCGTCCCGTATTTCTACCCCTTGTTCTTTTCCATATGTAATTGTAACTGTTTTTTTTTTTTATCATAACCTCTTAAATTCTGGGAGGTATTTAGAACGTTTAATTGTCTTATAAATTGTATTGCATTAAGAAATTTAGCTTTGAAGCGGTTTATCACAGAGATTATACTCTCTGTCTCTTTCTCTTATTAAGTTCGACCGCAGTCGACGCTGCAATCTGACTTGAAGTGAAACGGTGTATCTAAAGCCTAATTAACGCAGCGCCTGGCCGACTCCCTCTCATCTCATTATCGCTCCGCAGCGAATTAGATTGCAGCAGAAACTGATAAATAACGCCTTTAATGAGCTGCGCTTTTGCTAATTAGCTAGGCTCATGAGTTCCTTTATTTATTTATTTATTCGTGTTTTTATACATTTATTTATTCATGCATTTACGTATTTATTTATTTATGAATTTATTTACTTTGTTTTTGTAAGTGGTCGTAAGCTATCTACTGGCACACAAACACACACACACATTCATGAAAAGAAAACAGAAACAAACAAGATAACGAAAATAACGAACCAAACATAAGCGCTAGTGGGACAGAGGGGTGAGGGCATCAAGAGCACTGGGTAGAGAATAAAAATACAGATGATTTAAATAATCATTTAAACCACGATTTATCGCACCGATTATGCTATGACGATTTAAATAGACTCTCGTTTCCATAAAAAAATATACTGAAAATATTTTCTATTTACCGTTTGTCTATCACAGTGTCTGCTTCCCACAGGCATTTATTTTCTCTTTAAAGTGGAGAATGATCGAGAAGGAAAAATTTACATCAGGCAGCCATTGAAACATCTATTTAAAGAATGCACTATTTCCTATCTAAAGTGGTTTAAATCGTGTAAGTTTGATTTAAATCAAATGAATCTGATTTACTCAATTCAACAAAAAAAGCTTGATTTTTTTTTTTGCTTTGTTTTTCTTTTACCGTCAGCATTTGTTTTGAAAGTATCTACAACAGCACTGAGAGCATTGCAGCTGTTCTCTGTTCGTAAGACATGGGGAGAGTGGTGGGGGAGGGGGGAGGGGGAGCAGATGAGGGTATCGTGGCGTAGCATGTCTTCCGATCCCAACTGTTTACGCGAGGGACGAATAAAGACAGCAGGGAGACAAGACCGGAACATCCTAAGGAGTGCGCATGACTTCATTGTTGGTGGATCCCAGAACCGCCCCAAGCGGCGAAGACGCTGGAGCTCGACAGGAGTGACGCATCCGTCTTGGTGCTGCCTGATAGCGTCGTGCTCGCTGTGGGACGCTGCAGCACGCGCTGGCGGCGATGCTGACGCAAGCTAGGCGGCTCCGCGTGGGCTCACTATACTCGGTTCACCCTTAAACAGAGACTAGAAGCTCCGCCTTCAGCGCGAGCAATTTCTGTCCTTGCTAACACAAGTGTGAACGCGCAGGCACGCGCAGCCGAAGCACTGCTGAAGCCAGCGAGCTCGCGGTGGAGGCGGATCTCCTATGTCTCATCTTAAAAGTGAACGGAGTTTGCGGACAGAAAGTCACCTACTTCTTGCGCAGGGGTAGTGGTGACGTCAAAACGACGTCCAGTTCTGATTGGTTTTGATTGGAAGGTTAGTGGGTAGACCTCATGCTAGATGCCTCGATGTCTACGCACTGTTTTTTTTTTTTTCAATCAGCCAGTAAGAACTCGGCGTTCTGACATCATCGCAACCCCCGCGCAAGAAGCAGACGAACTTGCGTTCCGTATAGTGATGACGGCCTAGAAGACAAGGCAGGCCTCGTCTTCAAAGTGGTATTTGCTACATACAGTTTTGTTTTCAAGAATGCCAAGTCACGAAAAGTGCGACTAGCTGCCAGTGTGCGCAAAGTTACGTTGCGTATCGTTGATTCCTAACGAAACAGAAACCCGACGACCGTAATATTAGCCGTACACGATATTTACCTTTCTTCAGTGAACATGTTCTAAAATCTAAGAACTGTAATCACTCTCTTACACATTTAGACTAATAAAATGGCGCCACGACGCACTCCAAACACGCAAAAGATGACACGAAAGAACGAGGAAAAGCAGCATCGTAAGGGGGCTCTCTCGCCATGACTAAACATTGTCATCACCAGCGTCACCACTCTAGTCCGTGGCTTTACGTATGTGTCACAATGTTAAAATTCCTTCGCGTTCTCATGTACATTGTGTGTGCATTACTTTTATCATTCCTGTTAGTCGTTTGCACTGCGCGACTGTGTCGAAGTATTCATGCGCTTTCGTTAATGCCTGGTGGGAATTCGTGGTCGAAATTGTTGTGTAGCGTCATAATTAGGTAATCATTAAATGTCATGTTCCAGTTTGTCTTCATCTACCTTCGGGTTATTAATGCGAAAGCATTAACTGCCTCATGGAGCGAGCTGACGTCATCAGTTTGAAGCGCGAAAACGGCTACTAGTTTCCGGGATTTCGCCTTCGGTTCCATTGGCTGGCGCGCGTCGACGGGGCTCCCATCGGCCGCTGCGCCATGGCCTCCGAGGTCCCGAAGCGCGCGCGCGCCAGTACATAGCAGACGACAAAGGAAGCGGACGAGCAGACGACAAAGGGAGCGGACAAGCGGCTTGCATGCTTTCGCATTCACAACTCATAAGAAACGCTTATACCCGTGCCACACGGGCAACTCGAATGCCATTTATAACGAATGACATTTGAACGATCGGCCAATGAGCGCGCGATACTCCGAGCGTGGGGCGTTCCACGCGCGACAGATCGCGAGCCGATTCGTCGATCACACGAATGTCATTCGTTGTAAATGGCATTCGAGTTGCCCGTGTGGCACGGGTATTAGGTGTACCTCGAGCTTTTGTAGCGTGAGCTACACTGGCCGAGGTTGACCAGTTTCACTGGCCGAGGTGGAGAGCCGTGCTGCGCATGCGCGAGGAGCAGTGACGTCACACGGCGCACAGCTGGCGCGCCGGAGCCGCCGCCGCCGCGCGCGCCTCGCCGGTCTGCGCATTCCAGAGGAGTGACTTCATAGCCGCGGCAGACGCACTGGCGCCGGCGCGTGCCCAGCTGTGCGCCTCCGTTGCGCAGTAGCCAAGTCTGACGCTGCACCGGAGCCGCTTGATAGCGCCTCTCATTTTGTGCGCATGCGCATAGCCGAGCTAACCCACTGCATTTTTTTCCCGTCGTATGAACACCCCTATGCGGAGAGCAAGTTCCCCTGCTTCTTTTGCAAAGGTTGTGGTGATGTAAAAACGCCGAGCTCTGATTGGCTCTGATTGAAGGATAGTAGGTAAACCTCAACTTAGCAAGCTGCCTCGAGGACTACCCACCATCCTTCAATCAGAGCCCATCAGAGCTCGGCGTTCTGACATCACTACAACCCCTGCAAAAGAAGCAGGCTAACTTGCGCTTCACAAAGGTTCATGGCTGCCGCGCCGAGGACAGGTACACATCGTCGCCATAGTGATTATAGCCACTTGCATCGTCCTACATGGGCAACAGTCCAAGCCACAACAAGTTAGGCGATCCCGACGCCACCGCTTATATCCGGCTGAGCAAAATCTCTCAAGTTGCCAGACACGCAAACAAAATGCCTCCAATTGCAAAGAGATCCCACGCCAAGGCGGGGAATGTTTGTACAGCCCGCACAAAAGCTCTCATCTCACTGGGATGTCTACGTCAGCGCGGCTTCGCGCAAGAGCGTGACGTTGTTACTACGTGATGCGCATCCCGAGGAGCAAAGGGAGGGATTTTGTAGCGTGAGTTACACTGGCCGAGGTTCAGCAGTTTCGCGTGGCTCCTGGAGAGCCGTGCTGCGCATGCGCGAGGAGCAGTGACGTCACACGGCGCACAGCTGGCGCGCCGGAGCCGCCGCCGCGCGCGCCTCGCCGGTCTGCGCATTCCAGCGGAGTGACGTCATAGAGGCGGCAGACGCACTGGCGCCGGCGCGTGCCCAGCTGTGCCCCTCCGTTGCGCAGTAGCCAAGTCTGACGCTGCACCGGAGCCGCTTGATAGCGCCTCTCATTTTGTGCGCATGCGCAGAGGTATCAGGGGGGTATACATATAGCGGGGCGTTTGCCAGTTTGGTAGAGCCATGGAGAAGGAGAGCGAAATTGCTGTTCAGCGGCGCAGAAGAGCGGAGAAGCTCAACTCATCGGATCCCGAAGTAGTTGCCTGGCAATTAGCGGTTGAGCGTAGGACGAACGAACAGAAGAAGGCTAAATGTACTGCGGAGACACCGGAGCAAAGGGAGGAACGTCTAGCAAAGCGGCGTCGCCAGGAGGCTGAATATACATGTGTCACATAATGCGTATACCGTGTGTGTGTCATTGAAGCAGCATTAAGCATGATAATCAAGCTAATCAAGTCAAATGTCAGGCAACACTTTATAGATTTGGGTAGACAAATATTTATTTGTTTGAACAGATACAATTCTTACTTTCAGCGGCGTTGTTCACCCGGTGAACCCAGTTCTTTGTGTCGAAATAAATTTATTGAATCGGATATGTTAAGAAAATTTAGTGACTGCAGACATGAGACCGACCAAAATCTATAGTTTTAAATTCAAAAATAAACAGATCAAGCGAATTTTTATACCGCAAAAATTATGTCCTCATATAATCAAAAGCAACTGTTTTGGATTTGTTATGAAGACAGTGAACGATGCTTTCAAGAAGCACATATGTGTTTCTTGAGACCCCTTGCGTTGACTTTATTTGTCTTCTTTAAGCTCATAATTGCGCGGTTATAAATATACCTCGCGCTTCTTAATGCGCCGCTATAATTTAGCCACTATCTCTTAAGCAAATTTGTGTCGTCATAAATAATTAACCTCCCGAACCTCCTGTTTCTTAGAGTCGTCTACATACTCAATGTGCCCCAGTGCTAACGCTGATTCTTTTCCTTACACGTACCGGTATGCCAACGGTGCAAATGGTCGAAACATGTTGTAAAATTAAGTGCAGAAGCTCCGCACATAATTATGGCATGCAGTTAGATATAGTGAAAATAAGTATCGGACGACACTTTGCAAAAACAAAAACGCAATAAACGCGATGAAAAACACGAATACAACGCCTTCGCCAAGGCGCGGAGGCGAGAGAAAAGCAGCGAGTTGAAGCCACATTATGGCGGCCGCGTCACGTGATTCCAACATGGCAGCGCCCATGCGACGGAGGTTGAAAAGGTATATAACTGAGATAAAGGCCGTTGATAGCAATATTGAATGGCAAGGATCTCACAGTAGATTCCTGGGGAACACCAGATGAAGATACGTAACTACGATTACCATAAAATACCGCCCGACGCAAAACTTCGCTACTTTTCCAGAAAGATAGCTTAGGAAATCACAAACCTAAAAGCAGGCCCCCCGCCCCCGGTATTCGGACAGCTTAGGAAGTAGGATGTCATGGTTCACAAGGTCAAACGCTTTGCTCAAGTTGAAATATATGCTGTCGACCTGCCCACGGTTTATGACATAAGAGCAATGTATCTAAACGCTTTGTACTGACTTTACTAATAAGTATCTATTAACAATGTTCGATAGAACCACGCAGCGAAGGGTTACGAATAAACGATGCTGGGACTACAAAAATAATCTCAACTAACAACTATTTTTTTTCCTTCCATGCAGCAGTGGAGTATCGAATGCGGAAGGAAAAACATAACAGGAGAAAGAAGAGAAAAAGGGCAAGAAAGTGAAAGAAATAAAATAAAATAAAATATTAACAATGTTTCCAAACTTGCGCCCTCAAAAAAAAAAATTCATTTGGGGTTTTGTTGTTGTGTGGTTGTTGACGTCAACAAAAATGACGTCAAAGACCTCCATTCGCGGTTAAGATTACAGTGAAATGTATGGGCTTCGGGCCGAAGGAGAATAAAGACTTTTTCATCTACACAGTGGTGTCTGGTGTAAAAGGTAAGCGATTAATTGGTCTAACAAGCACGTAGCTTTCACTTGCAGAGATGAAAAGCCTATCTTTATTCTCCCTTTACCCGAAGCCCATGCATTTCACTGCCCTCTTAAGCGCGAATGGAGGTCTTTGACGTCATTTTCGTTGCGTGTGCTCGCGCACACCGGCGGCTGCTGGCTCGTGGAAAGAACATGCGCCACTTATTATGGGCACTAAATTCTTTGGTTCAGTATCCCTTTAAATGAAGTTCAGCAACGTTTAGCGTAAATACCAACTTGCATCATTGCATTGGAGGGCACAGCAGAGTTTGAATTCAACGGTCATGGGAGCGATTTTCATTGGCGACATTAAAATTATATCGTACGTTTTTACATGCCTCCAAAACGTGCGGATGGTAGAGAGTGTAAGAAATGAAATCAAGTGCTTGAGTTTACTCTTGCAGTTGCGGTACTGGCTTTCGCATCTTCGCAATAAACACCTTTCTTTTTTTTTTATTTCAAACAAAAAAGTTGGCGTTTTTGGCGGCGACACATTTAAATAATTTTCCACCGTACCATTTCTTTGTTGTTGTTGATTTCTTTACAAACATCTGTTTCTGCTGGCAGTTTGTGACGCTGGAACGCAAACAAAAGGTTTCGATTACATGCTGCGTTTTGGCATCTCTGGGAGCGGGGTTTTACCTGTCGCTTATTGGACGAAGGACCTAACATTGCGCAGCAGCGCGAAATTTATTAACAGGTTGCGTGTGGCCTCGAATACAATATTACATTATATAAACACGAAATGTTTTTGTTTTGTATTTGTTATTTTTAACCCGTGGTTTCGAAATGCGGACGACTTGTTGACACATTTGCATTCAACGCTAGCGCAGCTTTCCTGAGAAAGCTGCACACAATCTCCAGCGTAAAAAAACAAAATCTCCAGAGCACAGGTGCGTAAAGTGAACACCAAGCTGTGTGTAGTACAAGACGAACAAACACGCCCCTTATATTTCGATCTCCTCATCAAAACAGCATTGGATTTTACCGTGACAAAAGCCAATCGGTGCGAAAGTTGTTTTCGTATTTAAGAAGTGACTAGAAATGCACGTAAATTGATACTGAGTTAAAAACAATCTCTTTTTCGGTTAATTTTATGTTTTGATGTTCTGGCCTAACACTTTCAGGCAATCGTTTCGATCTGGATGAGCATCGTACCGGCGTGCGGTCGTGTATCACTACTGCGTGGTGCACGTTAAAGGCCCCAGGCTAGCAGTCGCACTGCACTTGCCAAATTGCTTATCTACAGTGGGTAACAATGTCGCTATGTTCTGGCAGACATTGGCAATTTGTTGTTGTTGTTTTTTTCAGATAATTGATGTTGGGAGCGCTGTTGTAACAATGATTCGGTTAGGTCTGTATTTTTTTTTTTTCGGGTTTAAATCAATCGGGCTGCACTTTTACATACAAAGGGGTGTGTATCGGGATAGGCACGAGGTGCATGTACAGGGTGTCACAAAAGAAAATTTACACGGTCTTTTTTACCGCAAAAATAAACTAGGCATCGCCGAACGCTCATTCTCCACCCAAAGGTAGAGCTAGAGGTCACAACCAGATGCCAAAGTTTCAGCCCGATCTGACATTTTAATCAAAAGTTATAAGTGATTTTCTGAAAATTTCAATGGGAAAATGGAGCCCATTTTTGCCCGTTTTCGGTTTCTGGTGCCATAGAGCCCCATCTGTTTGAAAACTCCGTCGGCAGCCATTTTCCCATTGAAATTTTCAGAAAATCGGTTATAACTTTTGATTAAGTTATCGGATCGGGCTGAAACTTTGGCATCTGGTTGTGACCTCTAGCGCTACCTTTGGGCGGAGAATGAGCGTTCGGCGATGCCTAGTTTATTTTTGCGGTAAAAAAGACCGTGGAAATTTTCTTTTGTGACACCCTGTACATAAACAAGTAGGAGAGGAAGATAAAGGCTACTCGTTCCGAGAGAATGAGGGCGCTGCCGAGCACAATGAGCCAAAACACGTAATCGCAAGTAATAAGGTTGTGCTTCTCGGAAAAATACGCGGACAAGGAGGTATGCACGACGTTTCGGGCGGACGCCCTTCTTGATGGTCTTGTGTCCTCGTCCATGATGCATGGTGTGAGAAGTGACTTTTCTTTCGTCTGGCCACGGAGGGAGTCGCCCGCCTGACGGTTTGCTGCTCTCCGGTAACGTAACCGATAACTGGCGCAAGTATAGGCAGCGCCTGGAGCTCTACCTGGCCGCCACCGAGCCGGCTAAGGCACGCACCGACAAACAGAAGGCGCCAATTTTTCTCCACGTCGCGGGTGCGGAAGCCATTGACATTTTCAACACCTTTGGGCTGACAGACGAAGAAAGAACCAGCTACAGTGTCCTGATGAAGAAGTTTGAAGAATATTGCACTCCGAGATGAAATGAAACTTACGAACGCTACAAATTCAGGACTCGGATGCAAGCAGAAGGCGAGTCGTTGGAGTCATTTTTTCGAGACCTAAAGCTAAAAGCTCAAACATGCAATTTTGAGCAGTTGTTCGAGTCCATGATTCGCGACCAGATTGTCTATGGCGTCACCGACACGCGAGTACGCGAAACGCTTCTTCGCAACGATAACCAGACTTTCGAGAAGGCAATCACACTCTGCCAAGCGGTTGAAGTAGCCACGGAAAGGCAAAAGACTTGGGACAACACAGAGAAGAGCGTGGCTCCTATAGCCAAGCAGAAAGAACAAGCTCGCTCCAAGACCAAGCAATGTGGAAACTGCAACACGCACCACGAGCGTCAAAAATGTCTCGCATACGGCAAAACATGCCACGTATGCCGTAAAAAATCTCTCAGCTTGTTGCAAATTTAGACCACAGTCGACAAAGTGAGCAACCAAGACGATTTCTAGTTTTGGAGATCGAAAATGGCAGTGCTGACTGGATCATACTAGCGATAGTTTCTGGCAGAGAAGTTCAACTGAAGGTCGACACTGGTTCCCAAGCCAACCTGCTACCGTCATCGACTTTCAAGAAACTAAAGGAAGCAAGTGCGCCGAAACCGTCGAAATCGGTACTTCGCAATTACAGCGGAGGTATCATCGGGCACATTGGAATTGCAGAGCTGCGGGTCAAGGTCACTGGAACAGAAGCAAGCTTAGACTTCTTCATCGCTAAGAAAGCTAGCGAGGCACTTCTCGGACCCAAAGCCTGTGAGTCATTTGGGTTAATCAATTATGTCAACAACACCAAGACAGGTGCCACTGACCATGCAGAGAAGATCGCGGAAACTTTTCCAAGACTTTTGGTAGCTCCAGATGCACCAAGAAAGAGTATAAAAGGGCTCTAAAAGACGGAGTCAAGCTAGTCATTCAAGCAACCCGTCGGGTACCACAGCTTCTGAAAGAACCCCTCAGACAGGAGCTGTCTAGAATGGAGAAGGCAAGAATAATAGTCAAAATGGAGGAACCGTAAGGGTGGGTCAGCCCGCTCGTCGTGGTTCGCATAGGACAACAAACTACGAATTTGCATGGATCCTAGATTCATCAATGAAAGCCTGAAGTGCGAGCATTACGAAATGCCGAGAAGAGAGGCCGTCGAAGCGGAGCTGGGCTGGCGCGCAATTTTTCTTTGGTTAGATGCCAACACGGGTTTCCACCAGATCCCCCTGAATGAAAAAGCGTCGAGCATCTGCAGTTCAGCACTCCGTTTGGACGATACCGTTTCAAGCGTCTTCCATTCGGAATTTCGTCTGCACCGAAGGTCTTTCAGGAGACAATGTCACAGATCTTCGGTAGCCTACCGGGCGTTCGAGTTTACATCGACGATGTCCTCATCTGGGGTAACACGCGTGAGCAGCACAATGCACGACTCCAAAGAGCTCTGCAAGCGGCACAAAACGGGAGCCTGACAATAAATACAAAACAAATGCCTCTTCTGCCTCACAGTTACCTTTCTGGGCGACAGGGTTACCAAAGATGGCATATACAACCCGACCCTCAACTGACACAAAGCGTCCTAGAGATGCCTGCTCCGAGGACCAAGAAAGGAGTCCAACGAATGATGGGTCTTGTCACCTACTTCGGCAAGTACTTGCAGCGAATTTCGGATGATTAAGACCGAAAATTTACGAGAGCTCCAAAAAGATGTATCACTCTTCCAGTGTACCCAAGCTCATGAATGGCAAGACATAAAAGCGTCTCTCACAGCAGCACCAATGCTTGCTTTCTTCGATCAGACCCTTGCAACAAAGGTGTCCACAGATGCCTCAAGATACGGCTTGGGTGCAGCTTTATTCCAACAGCATGGAAACGACTGGCGTCCAGTTCCTTGTGCCTCAAGAGTGCTGACCGACACTGAGACAAGGTACACACAGATCGAGAAAGAAGCGCTTGGAAACGTCTACGGCTGCGAAAGATTCCATGATTTGACCTATGGGAGAAAGGTGATCCTCGAAACAGATCAGAATCCACTGATATAAATCTCCAAGAAAAACCTAGGAGACATGCCTCCGAGGCTTCAGCGTTTCTTCATCCGTCTCATGAAGTACGACTGCGAGTCCCAGTTCGTCCTTGGCAAAGACCTGCTCCTGGCGGATACACTTTCTAGAGCGCCATCAGGAAGAACTCTGGTTGACCAGAATGTAGATGACGACGTTGAGGTGCGTGCAGTCTCAGTTCTGTCAGCTCTGGTGAGTCAGCAGACACTGAATTGTTTGGTTTCTGCAACTCGCAAAGACCAGGAGTTACACCGAATTGCGCACGCGCTAGAGGCACATGAGAAAATTGAGGGACCTTTCAAACCTTTCGCTTCAGAACTGACCATCATAAATAGAGTTCTCATCAAAGGCGCGATGGTGATTATCCCCAAGTCTCTGCAAAGGGAATTGCTGACAAGAGTGCATGAGGGACACCTTGGCCTAGCCAAATCTAAAGAAAAGGCAAGAACATTGATGTTCTGGCCCAGAATGGCGACGGATATTAACGAAGTGATCGGTCGCTGCGAGACATGCAAATGTTATGCATATCGTCAGCCCAGTGAGCCTCTTATGATGCGACCGACACCCAGCCATCTATGGGAACGTGTGGGAGTAGATCTCTGCCAGTCTGCCGGAAAATCCTACCTTGTGGTTTACGACGCATTCTCCAGCTTCTCAGGGGTTGAACTTCTACCGGAAACTGACTGCAATCACCGTGGTTAGCAAGCTTTAAAGTATATTCGCAATACACGAAATACCTATTGAAGTCAATTCGGACAACGGGCCACAGTTTGTGTCACAAGAATTTAGAGCGTTCGCTTCCAAGTATGAGTTTGAGCACGTGACCTCAAGTTCAGTATTGCCACAGTTCAACAACCTGGCCAAAAAGGGAGTGCAAGTCGTGAAGCGACTTATGAAGAAAACAAACCATGCGAACGAAGACTTTTACTTGGGTTTGCTAAATTACAAATCCTCGCCATTGTAAGAAGGGAAGTCACCTAGTGAGCTATTGATGGGTCGCCGGATTCGTTCCAGGATACCCGACTTCACAACTAGACTCCACGAAAGCGTCGTCGAAACACAAACAAAAAAAAGGCAGGGGCCAACGGCCACCCGTCCTGCAACCTAGAGATGTTATCCGCGTGCGACACGACAACGGTTGCACTACGAAACCTCTTGTCGAGAACTCTGTCGCGCCAGAATTGTACAAGATCATCACTCAAGGCGGGCACGAGTTCAGAAGAAATAGGCAGCTTCTGCTCACAACCTCCGTGACCTTCGATGCTCCTGGCAGTCCAGAGGGTTACGCAGCTAGTAGCCAGAGCACTGAAGTACCCACTTCACCTGCGGCAACGCAGCAGAGTGCAGAGAATACTGTTAGCAGCAGCACCCGCAAACTCGTGTGCCGCTGAACATCATGCAACGCCACTACAGCAACGCTGACCCGGCATTCCTGTTCGCGCCTCAGCTCGCTTGAGACAACCGCCTCGTCATCTGGGATATACCAAAGACTGTAAGCAGATTCCCTGAGTCCGCAAGTTGGACATTCCCGCTCTCTCAGTAAAGAAAGGGGTGCGTATCGGGATGTACCGGCACGAGGTGCATGTAGATACAGCACGTACATAGACTAGTAGGAGAGGACGAAAAAGGTTATTCGTTCCGCTACTCGCAATGATGGTGTTGTTTCCTCGTTCGTGATACACGTGTTATAATTAACAACTCTTAGTAAATTATCCGGCATATTGTGACAATAAAATTAGCCCGCTATGTTATGTCCCGCTTGAATTATTACTTATAATGCAGGGGGACATAATATATTGGGCTAATGGTCACGATATGCCGGATAATTAACTAAGATTTTGTTAAAAATAAACATGGTTTTAATTGACCAATCTCGCAGTCAGTTTCATTACGCCACCGCTGCCGCCATGCATGGTGGGAACTGTAGTCTTTCTACGCGCCCGACAACAGCGCTGACGAAGCGGAGCAGGAGACGGCACGAGCTGTTTCGTCACATGGCGCCTGCCCATGGGCGTCCGCAGAAATGTTTTTAGGGGGGTGCGCACTTATACCCCCCCCCCCCCCCCCCGGTGAATGTTGGCGATGTTGGCTATTTTCAGCACGTTTCACCGTTACTCTCTACCTGCTTTCACGGCTGCGCCCTGGATTTGGGGCTACAAACCACTGATCTCTATGACAATGGACCTTTTTCACATACCGACGGCACCAGGCGGTGGCTGCACGAACTAAAAATTGAGGAAGTGACCTACCTGCGCTACCATACAATAATGGGAGCCACGCTACCAGTTTCTTCGCTCTCCGAGCAGCGGCGCGTGCCCAACGCGACTTTAAAGAGGGGGATCTGTGGCGTCCACCCAAACGTCCTGTTTTTCTTTCCGTCCACTTTCTTTTTTTGTGTAACACAATTATATATATGTTGCAATTACGTGTTCTACTCGCTGATCCACAGCCTCCTTCCGAATTTCCTCGATTTCTAGTACCGACTTCCGCCGCTTGGCATCGAGTGCTCGCGCGTGCGCAGAACGCTTCTCGGAAAAGGTCCATTGCTAAATCGCACTTCCCGCTCCCGCCAGTGAAGCCACCGGACAGCCATCTTGCATGTCGAAAAATCGCGTTTTTGGAGCGTTGCGGAGGCTGAAGACACATTTTCTACTCGTTCGTCATCATGATAAAACGTGGAAATTTTTACGGAAGCGCAGTGCCACAGAAAATAGCCACAACGCGTCAAAAGCAAGTTTCGTCGGTCTCGCGGCGTAATCAAAACTACCTTGGCACTTTATTTTTTTTTTCTCCGTTTAAATTTGATGTTTTCTAAATAGACATTTTCAATTTCCACATACGAAATAGTATGTTGGGAACAGTTAATCCATGGTATTCAGAAAATGTAGTTAGTTTGGGTAGCTAAAAAACCGCCGGAGTACCCTTTAACTGGTGTGGGTGCAGCTCCCCCCCCCCCTCTTGCACCCCCCCCCCCTCGAAGTTCCAGGGGGGGAGGGCAATTTCCCCCCCCCCTTGCACCCCTCTGCGGACGCCCATGAGCCTGCCCCCTGTGTCCCACAGTTATGGCGGCGTCGCGCATGCGGGAACGAGGGACCTAACATCGCCTTAGTGAGATCGGTCTATTAAAAACTTGCTGAGCGTGTCGTCAATAATCACTAAAGGAATAAATTTTAGAAAGACTTAAAGCACGTGGGAAGCGCGGAGGTGCGCTAAGGTTACCACTCGTGCAACAGGCGCAAGGTTGGCGGTGCGGAAACGAGGACGATAAGAGTCTCATTCGCGTTTACGTCATGTAGCCTAATTTCCTCGCTAAAAGTAGCCGGGAAACGCTTCCCGCCAGTTGGCAACGCACGCGGCAATATGAACCCCAAGCCGGTCAGCACGTTTTCTAATCTCTAAGTACCATCGTTCGTCAAGTTTTACGTCAATAAAATTTATTCTTTCATTGCCACTCCTTTCCATCCGGCGTATGGTCTTTCGTCTATGTCTATTCTATGAAATCGAGTACGATATTTTCATTATAAACGCTAAACTAATCAATCATCCCATCCACATATCTTCACGACTTAACCATAACTGCAAAGTTGTCATAACGCATGTACTAACCCCCCCCCCCCCCTTTTACAATATTTTCCTCCCCAAAAACCTCTTGTAATTGAAACCGCCTTCCCCCTTCTCTAGCGACAATAAGAGATTTTGATAGGCTGAAGGTTGCGCAAGCTAATTGTTACTCTTGTTTTGAGCCGATGTAAAAACTTTTCGTTGTGTTTGCAATCTCACGTTGCCGTCCGCTTTGTAACGCTTCGGCCTTGAGGGTATAGTCAATAAATAAATAAACAAGACAGCGACTTGTTTTCTTTCTTGACGTCAACATCAAGACGGAACATTTGCCAGCGCTCTGACTCCTCCTGAAACATGAAAAACAAAATGCCAGATACTTTTGCTGAACTTCAAATAAAAAAAAACAACCTCAAGCAAAAACAATAAATGAAAACGCAAGATGCATTAATAGAATGCACCTCACATTGCCTACATGATGGTCCTCGGCTTTATGGGAGAGATCAACCAACCGGTAATTATTTATTATTTTTATTTATTTATTTATTCATACTGTTAGCCAGAAGGCCGATACAGGGTGGTACAAAATAAAATCATATGTGGCCGATGTCCTGGCCACTGCACACGCCCATATACAAAAACACAGGCGCACATACAAAAACACACAGGCATAATATGTAACAAAATAATAACACTCAGTATATTATGACCAACTACCACTGGAGGACGCAAGATAAGCAAGTACGTTATTTTCAAAACTATTCAATGAGTCTATGTTCACTATTTCATGAGGTAGAGAGTTCCAATCTTCTATGGTTCGAGGGAAAAATGAATATTTGAATGCATCTATACGTGCCATTATTGGAGTTATCTGATACGGATGGCTGCTTCGAACTGAGTGAGATGATCTTGGTTTTATGTATTGTTGGACGTCAAAGTTGAGTAAGTTCCGGTGCATTGAATAAATGCATTTCAGTCTAGCTATTTTTCGGCGTTGTTCGAGACGCTGTAGGTTTAGCTGTTTTAGCATATCAGTGACTGAGTCCGTCGTCCTGTATTTTGACAATATAAACCTGGCTGCCCTTCTCTGAATTCTTTCAATCCTGTCTATTTGGTAGTTTCTGAACGGGTCCCATATACTACGCTTGCATATTCCAGTACGGGGCGAACTAGGGTTAAATATGCAACTAATTTAGCTTCCGATGAGGCGCCCTTTAGTTTACGTCGTAGTGACCACAGTCTTCTTTCAGCTGAGCAACAGATGTTATTTATGTGCATATTCCAGTTCAGGTCTTCAGTTATAGTAACCTCCAGGTACTTGAAGTTACTGACGCGCGCCAAAGGCGTGCCATCAAATTCATAATCGAACAACAAAATGTTTTTAGTCTTGTTTGTTAGCCTTGCATACACTGTTTTTTTTTTGTAGTTTATCTTCATTTTCCACTCTGTGCACCAATCATTGATAACTTTTAATGCTATGTTTAGTTTGACCTGGTCCTCTTTTTTTGTTCAACTTTCAAAGGGTTATTCCCCGGCCCTTTTTTTTTATCTATATAGTATAATTCTGAACTCGCATCCAGCTTGCAGCTATAGTTTCCTGTTTTGATGCGACAATCTCTCTTGTCGTAAATTTATACTGCAACGCGACTCTGTTTTGCTTTCATTCTGGCTGTCATTGTAAACCTGGGCGCAGTGGATCACGTGCCAGAATGGAGCAAAAACAAACACCCATTGGGAAGTTGAGTGCAGACTGGTACACGTTGCTAAAATAAAATAAGGAATTATATTTTCAATTACACAAGGCTAAGTGTAATTAGTTACAGTTAAAATTACCCTTTCATAAAAGTAAGTGACCGTTACCACAAGAAGTACTCCGTTCATTTCGCGGTGTTACTTTCTACCTTACGGTCCTAGGATAAGACACAAAACACAAGAGTGGTATGGAAGCGTCTATTGCTGCCACCAGTCACACGTTTGTGACCTTGAGCAACAGCTGGCTCTCGAAAGTCTCGTCGGACATCTTGCCTGGTCTCTAAGATAAGATGTCGTCCGCCGCTCTAAGCACCATTTCGATTGAGGCACTCACGAATGCCTGATGGACTGCTTGCGTGCTTCTTAAGAAAAATGGAACAGCCATCTGCCCTCGTGAAAACGCAAACCTTCGTTGTTACGGCCGGAGTTTGACGCTGTTAGAATCGAAAAGCAATAAAAATTGTAATACAAAAAATTAAACTTCGAATAACATTAATGTATGTGAATATATTATATAAAATATTTTAGCCAGCAAATATCGCCGAATGATGGTACAAAAAATAGAGAGACACGGTAATTGCATATAAGAACTAAATTGTAGATTATGTTTTTATATCAATTTTCCATTAGCTCTGGACACATATGCCTTGGCTGAGACGTCGGTGAATAAGGGGATGGAGCTTTTTGAATATATACCCAGCAAGAACATCAGGGCATTCCTCAGAAAACATAAATATAATGTCAATTAAAACGGAAATGTAGACGCACGTATGCCGTGCCTACCGTTTCTTGATGCCGTCCTAAACACATGTAGCACGGGACGGCCGTACCACAGCACAAAGTTCTTCAGCTAAATGCCAGGTGAGGCAACGGCAGCGCCCCCCACAGCGACAACAGTAATTTTTTTTTAGTACGAGCTTTATAAGAGACCTACATTATACTTGTTTAGAAGATGTAAGCAAGCACCTTCATTCTGAAGCCGATCATACAGGAGCTAGGGAGCGCGATTCTCATACCGTGGAACCACCATCGCTGGAAGTTGCCTTGTATTACCGACGACGTGTCCTGACATTGTGAAAAAAACACACAGGACGTACGGAAAGGGTGACTCTGACAGGAATGTAGACAACCTGAAGCTTTTAGAAGATAAGGCGAAAAGCTGCACAAGATGAAATTAGCATTCGTATCTCCCAAAAATGATACGTGTTCCAATATCTTTTGAACAGCATGCCAGTTAACGTCATATTCTTTTCAGTCGATTTCTGTGTTGAGTTTTATTCAGAGAGAAAACAGAGTGTCCCCTCCTGTCGTGACATTATGCAAACTGTTGTAGTCCTTGTAACCGAGGAGGGCATTCCTAATTGTCTCGAGCTTTTGGAAAACGCGGAGTCGACGATTGTTTTGTGTCCTCTCCGCGTCTTCTAAAGCAAAGGAGTGAAGGGACAGAAAGAAAAGGCGCGAAAAGATACGCTGCACCAGCTCCTCTGTAACTTAAGTTGTTTTTTTTTTCTTTTTTTTGAAGGAAAGATTTTGATTTAGTCTTTTTTGTATCAGTGTGCTTCCTCCTTCGCCCTGAGCGAGCAAGCTGACAAGATAGGATTTGCGGACAACCAAGCCACGAAAAAAAAAAAAAAAGAAAAAAAGAAAGATTCGAAATGAGGTTTTAGGTGACGCGAGAAAGGTTTTCAGCATCTGAAGAACGCCAAGCCTTCCGTTTTGTGTGTGCAGGTGACAGTTTGATTCCGAGAGTGCTTACTTTTGCAACAAAAACAAAATATGTTTTTAGAAACGTTTTTTTTGTTGTTGTTGGTGTTTCTCTTGATGAAAGCGAAAAAGTAACGGATTACAATCATTCCCCACGTAAACATGTAAGGGAATTAATTTTCAATTACTTTGTGAAATATATAAATATTTCCGTGCAAAATTACTGATAAATCTAAGGGATTACAGGTAATTTCGTTTCTTGTAACAGATTACGTACAAGTCTGGTTGAGCGCAAAACAACAGAAGACTACTAAAGAAACTTTAGACTTCTTTACTGTTCTCTTGCTTCCCCGTGTGCGTTGACAAGACACCAGGGTGGAAACATATAATTATTTTATTAATTCAAGTAATCAAATTCACTCTAATTAAATCAGACTAATTCGATTTGAATCACTGTAGCTGGAAAATAACATTTTTTACCACTAGATGCATTTTTACTTGGCAGATTGAGGGATCCATTCGTCCCATCGCTGATAATAATGCGGAATAAGAAATTACTGTAAATTTGAAGTACAGTTTTATTAACAACTTTTTATTGGTGTAATCTCCCCCATATTCATACAAAAACAACTTTCTTTTATTTAGTTAGATAAAAAGCTTTATTTGATTTTTCTTTCTCGTTCTGACTCGATTGCCGAGGGACATCACTTTTTTTCTAGTTTTTGTTGCGTTCTTTTGTGTTCTGATTTTGTTGCACGGAGGACCTTACATAGCTGACGAACGAAGTGGGAGCTAGAAATCGAACCCAACGCTCTGGTTTCCTCAAAATAGCACCTCTTTTTGCTCGTGTTTACCAATATTTCTTGCTTGAGAATTATTTTATTTACATGAAAAAGTTAATGTACATAAAAATCATAGACGAAAGACAAACGGTGAATAAAACTATTTCCAGGATTCTTCTCCAGGAATCGTTTATATAAATCATCATAGTCTGGTTTAAATCACAATTTAAATCACATTGATTTTATTTCCCACGCTACAACACACAAACACATAGAGACACGCTGTCAAAACTGTTAAAAGTTAAAGTTCAAGTTTAATTACTCTCAAGAAGATCTGTATGATGCATAACATGAAAAGGTAGAATAGTTAATTAATTATCTGAGTGAAGATTAAATGTTTTGGTGGCAGCACTATGTAGGTAGTTCAAAGTAAGCATGTAAAAACGAGAGGCACGGGAGCACAAGTGGTCACTCTACTAAAACATTTTGCACTTAGAACGAAATAAAAGTGGGTCCTTAAGAGTTACGATGTCTTCAGGAAGTGAGTTCCAGTCTTTGGCGCCCAGGGAAAGCGGAGAAAATTTATGTTGATTAGTCCGTGATTGTAAGGGTTCAATTTTGAGTACATGATCACACCGTTGAGATATATATGACGGAGGATGACAGTATATGGATAGTTTCCTGCGTGTTGACAAAGGTGGAAGATTAGATTCTGACTAGAGTTGTAAAACACTCGTCATGGGTGAGTATTTGTGATGAATAAATCAAGCCGCTTTATTTTTAAGGACTCTAGACTGTTGACTGAGTAGCTTTAACGAGGGTTCCATATGATACTTTTATATTCTAATCGTGAGCGGACGAGTGTTTTCTTTCCTATGAGTTTAGTCTGGTAAGAGGCTTGGTGCAAATTTCTTCTTTAAAAGCCCAGATTTCGTGCTGCCTTCTTTAGTACGGTTTCGTTGTGCTAATTCCAGGTTATGTCTTCGGTAATTGTTATTCCTATATATTTGTAAGAAGGCACCTGTTCTATGCTGGTTGAGTTCTGGGTATACTTTGCCTTGTGAAGAGAAGTTTCGGGGTTAAACGTAATTACTTTGTTTTTGAAGCGTTAATGTTCATTTGCCATGTTTTGCACCAATGAGAAACGTGATCAAGATCCTGATTGCAGCGGAGGGAAATCGTCACAATTTATAATAGGACGGAAAATGACGCAGTACAGGTGTATAGATGAAGTCACAGAACATAGCAGGTCGTTTATATATATTTTGAAGAGTAAGGAGCCTGGAACACTACCCTTGGGGACCCCTGATTGAACTGGTAGAGGTGAAGAGTTAAAGCCGTTAGTATGTACAGATTGCTCACGATTCAAGAGAGATGAGGCAATCCATTTGATTCCTTTTTCTTTAGTATTAAGCTGCGAGAGTTTCTGAAGTAAACGCTGGTGAGGTACTGTATCGAACGCCTCGGCGAAGTCTACGAAAATGACATCAGTAGCAATTGACGCGTTGAAATGTTCGTGGAGGTCAGAGACAATGACAAAAAGTCTAGATTCGCAGGACAGGTTTTGTGGCAGAAACCATGTTGACTTGAATGTAGGTGATTCTTTTGAATGAAGTCGTTAATTATTTAAGAGTAGGTGACGTGCTCCATAAGTTTACAAAATATGCTGGTAAGTGGTACTGACCTGTAGTTTGATGCAAGACTAAGGCTACCAGATGTAAAGATTAGAATAATGTTAGCCATTTTCCAGTCATGTGGAATGCCTGATGTTATAATCGAAGAGTGGAACAAGCGTAGTATTACCTAATTAATATATGTGGCGATGGGTACAAAACCGGGTGAAATACCGTCACTACCAGGGGCTGAGTTATGGAGTAAACGGTCAACAGCGTTGGCTACCCCAGAGGGAGTAAAGTCAATATCTTCCATTGTTGTATTCTGGAGCTAGAGAGTGAAGGAAGATTAAATGTTTTGGTGTGTAAAGACTGAACAAAAAGACGCTCGGAGAGGCGTTCAACTGGGAAAATGATGACTATCTATTTATGTAGCCGTACGATTGAGTTCCAATCCGTCAGTTTCAACAACTCGCCGGTGCAGGAGGTCCTGGTATGAAAACGCAGAAGCACGGGTTAAAACAACGCGGGTGCTTCTTCGGCCAAGGAAGCCTGGAAGGTCAAGAGTGCATGATCAGCTCCTTCCACAAAGCCCTCCCCCCTTTCCACTTTATCAGAGCTAGTGGTGGAAAGGAGGTGAGGTGGGAATAGCCGCAATCCTTTCAATCATTTTTATTCACGGTCTTGAAGCCAACACAGCACCAGACAAAAAGCTGGCAGTGGCAGCTTGCCGTGGTCTGTTGCACCCTTTTCAAAATTGACAGAGGAAAAAATCATTGAACCAAAAAATTCAAACTATATACAAAAAAGATACGCTGAATAATTGAATAATAAGTAATAAAATAATAAAGAATCGCATAGTTTAAACTTCTAACAGAATTATACAAAGAAAAAATCCCAAACTCACAACTTCGACAAAATGAGTATCTATATATACATATAATAAGCGACAATTACTCAAAATAAATTTTGGATAAACAACAAGAATATACTAAACTTTCGCAAACAAATCTAAAATTAGGGGGTACAAAATGTGTTCCCCCTTTTTCTTCCTATTAGAAACACGATCACGAAAATGCATAGGTAGTGACTTTCTTCCCTTATTATAAATATCAATGTTAATAATGAAACAATTATTGAGTATAATGAAATTAAACGCGATGTGTAGTTGACTGGTAAGCACAGTTAGTACCAGCTCGATCGTGGTAATATCCATGTTTTTCCCCCTGTAAAGCGTTCGCTCTGCTAAAGTGAAAAGTGTGGAGGGCATTGCGGGAAGAAATTGTCTTGTACCCTTCACCTGCAACATGTTGTTTGCGAACAAGCCCGCGTCTGCCAACACCAGGTGTGGACGCTGCGCGTGCGCAGAAACCAGATTCCCATGAGGTGAAGTGTTTGCGCATGTGCAGTTCTCCCAGCAGCGCCACCATAATGACGCGACGTCATAGAGCTCGAGTGAGAAGCAGTGACCTATCTTGAGCTCTCCCAACGTCCCTCTAGTAGCCATTGTGAATTGTGTTTTGTCCCCAACCTTGTTAAAAAAAAATAATTTCCCCATTTCTTTTTAATGGTGCGTATTGTTTTACCCTGAGAATTCTTAAACCCAGTTATCTGCCAGGTAGTGTCTCTAATTTTGAAAATGGTATAGCGTTTGACAACCGGAAATCATTTTGGGCACCAAATTCCTTCGGAGATTGGAAGTTGTATTTGACATAATTACGTATTCAAAAATGCCAAACAATGTAATAATGATGGAATAAAATATGCTCTTTATCAATAGCTTTTTTCCAACTTAATAAAATGCCACAAAAGAAATATGAAATAGAGCGTCTTAAGTAGGGTATTTGAAATAAGTACAAGTCTATGACTAGACACTTTTTTTTTTTGCCTGCATCTCTACACCCAGCTAGCAACTTCGGTGTCATAGCTCCCCGAATCTTATCACATTGATGTTTTTGGCTTGTTCATTTCCACTGCAAAACTGATATGGCATCGTGTGTCTTACGCCACGTGAAACGTCTCTTTCGCATGATGTTGTGTCCAAACCAAGGGAAAATAACCTAAGGCCTTGTATAAGCAGAGTCAAACAGCGGAGCTATCCGGAAGAAATGGGTTGGAAACGTAAAAACGTTGTTTGGATTAATATAGTGCGATAGAAATTTATTTTTAAAATGCTGACTTCGACGAGTCATTCCTTGACTTCGCTGTGTCGTAAACTTACGGAGGCGATCTACACGACCCGCCTTCACCAAGACGTCCAGAAGGTCTGTAAAAGCCATGTCGCATGTTCAACACGAACCATCATCGTTAGATAATTGTAGAAAGTATCCTCATCAACATGCTCTTTAAAGAGAACTGGAGAACGTACTAAAGAACAAATGTCACCAGCCTTGCGAGACGTTTTGTTTAGCTACACTGCAAATCCCACGTGATGTCTAAATGTTGATGATGTTACAAACGCTTTATGCCATGAGCATTTGTAAAGGTTGTTTTGACTCAGTGCTGAGCTGCACACGGGAATGGCAACTCTACAGAGGCTAAAATATCAATTCAAAAGGTTCTCGAGGAATGAAACAGTCTATGGAAATAGCGAAATCCTTAATTTTGTATGTGCTATGAGATTCACGCTATTGACAACCTCGGGAATACTATACGTTCCCTCAATGTGTTGGGCAGAGAGTCAGGATTTTCCAAAGGTTGCTCACAGTATCCAACACAAACAACTGTGTCGGACCTAGGAATAAAAAGCATACAATTGTGATGTTCTAATTAGAATTGATTAACATCATATTATTGCCGTCTGTGATTCCTTCGAGGGTTATTACGCTTTATGCAGTTGTTCGGCTGAACTAAATTTGTTAACAGAGTTTTGGTGAGAATTTACTAGAGAGGGCGCAAAGAGGGGGGGGGGGGGGAGAATGTCTCAGAATGTTGGTGATAAAGAACTGCCGACAGAAGGGAATCCTCAAGCTACGAAGATTGAACCAGGGCCATGCTTCAGAAACCTTCACAGGAAGCAGATGCTCTCCTCACAACTGAGCTTAACTCGCTCAACAGGTTTCATCCACTACATCTAATTTCCTTCATCATCCCCCTCACTTCTACTTTCTTGCCAGATTATTTTAATCAAAAGGCAATGATGCAATCACATTTTATGCTCAATAAACGTATTTACTACTACTACTACTACTACTACTACTACAACTGTCTGGAGGATTGATCATGCACAAAAAGTAGGTAGTACATTGTCTCAAATTGAAAGACGCATTTTCAGCGTATAGGCTACAACGAAGGTGGCCTTTCTGTCAGAAAAATAAGATAAACAGCTTGATGGCGCCAGACAGCCGGTGTAGGCAACAATAGCAGAAACAACACAATAAACATTAAAAGACAAACAAAAAACACATAAACATTGAGTTCGGTATTAATAATGATTTCGCACAATTAGGGTAGTGTTTGTTTAATTATCAGAATGTATGACGCTTATCGAGAATATATTGAGTAATATATGTCCTTCATTTTATGTTAGCGATCTGTAGAAATAATTTGTACGATGACGCAGCACCAGCCGTTTTTCATAGGCCGGGGTGCACCGCTATTACACGTATTAATTCGTTCTGTGTTTTATTACTTGTTTCCAATTGATAGTTTTCTCTGCTGTTCAGTATAGAATATGTCATGCAGCTAAATAAAGTAATGATACACCCTAGTATGAACCCAAACAAAACAAAATCATTAATATTTTTATTTTAGGTATGCCGCTTCAAAGCTGGCATAGTGCAGACCCTTTTCATGTATCCTTGGTGACGTGACTTATGCTGAAAGGCGTCATGACAGTGCTGTGAAGGGGCTTAAGAGGCTAAATCCCTTCCCACGCCCCCAAAGTTTGTTTTCGGGGGACATTTTGAAATGTGATGTAGTTGGGTCTGGCGACAAAATATTAATTTACTCGTTTAAGCATAACCACAATAAAAAAAGGAAAGCCGGGAAAAAATAGAACCAGCACCACAAACCACTTGATTTCTAGCACCTTCCAAGCAGCAAATAAAGGAATTTTTTTTCTCCAACTTGCAGCTGCGTCAAGGGTTATTAAGGGTATACACGAAACCTTAATATAATATTTTGCGGGGTTCCCAGCCACATGGAAAAAGGTAATGAGGAAGCAGACAGACTCGCTGAATGCTCAGGTAATCTTTTCCCATCTCACGCCTGTTTGCCGTAGCAGGACATCAAACATCTCAGAAAGTCATAATCACTTCTTCATTTATGGCAGCCTGAGTGGAACCTTGAATGCTGCAGTAAACTTCATATTACAAATCCGGTCCTTGGGCTCCGGGAGAGCTCTTCCCTGAAGAACCGATTCAATGAAGTATTGTTGTGTCGTCTTTGCATCGGTCACTGTTATATCTCGCGGCAGCAACGCCCACAACATGTCGTACAAAATAAAGGAAAGGTTTTATTGTTCCGCTCAACGCTGAAAAACGACCCGAGTACCATCGACTATAAGAGCAACACCCGGTCCTGAAGCCATCAGTGGGCACGGCAGCAACGCCCGCAACATGTCGTCTAACCACTTCCCTGTTGTCATGGAGGTTAGTAAGAAGCGTTTTTTTTTTTTTTTTCGAATTCAAGAGCAATGACGTTTGTCTTGTTGTGCTGCAGTGGCCCAGCTTGTTGTTATGTATTGTTGCCGACTGTGCTTCTTCCGTACGCTGTGTCGTACTGTTGTTAGCTGGTGACGTTGAACTTACCCCGGGCCCGATGTCAGAAGTTAAAGCAAAACAGTTCGCTGACATGCTGAAGCTTCTCCAGTATCTTTCCACACTCTCTATCAAGATAGAAGAATGTCAGTTTAGCCTGATTCGAACGGTTAACGAAATCAAGGCTAACCAAACGCAACTAGAAAGTAAAACTGAAGTAATTGGCCAAAGAATTAATTCTGCCGAGCCGGTAACAACTGATATCTGGAAAGAACTCGCTGACACACGCGAGGTGATCAAAACTGTGCAAGAAGACAATGCGGCTTTGCAAAGTCGTTTAGATGACTTCGAAGATAGGTTGAGGTGAGAGAACCTAATTTTTCACGGGGTAACAGGGTTTTCAAGGTCGGAGATGTGGGCACATACAGGAAATAAAATTATTGAAATACTATCCCGCTCATTTTACCCCCAAATAGCTCCCGAGAGCATCGATCGTGCACATAGGTTAGGAAATTTCTCGGGCGGCCGACGCAGACCAGTTATCGTGAAGTTCGCGTCGTACAAAATAAAGGACAAGGTTTTGTCGCTCCGCTCAAAGAGCTCTGAAAAACGCTGGAACTACAGTGAACGAGGATTTCTGTCTAGCGGCACGACAGGTAGGAAAAAAACTTCTTCAATTCGGAACATCTCAAAACGCATCTTTCAAACTCCGGTACAACAAACTTTTTATTGGCCAAACATGCTACCTTTATGATTCACTTACTGACAGTGTCCGACGAGCAGACCAGCACAACGGTGGTTTGCCTGCCCCCTTTATCAAACTTGGAACTAATCCGTTACAAGTAACGGGATTACTTGTAATTAATTACTTTTCGTGTAATTTAGTAAAGAATCCGTTACTTTTTTGAAAATGTAATTTGTAATGTAATTTTGTTACTTTTTTAGTAACGAAATACTGAAATTACTCGTTACAATTCTTCCGTCCCCTAAAAGGGAGGAATTAGAGTGGAAGAAGGGCGATGCAATGGCCTTCGCGCTTTTAGCACGATACCACAAGACGGAGGTTCGTTCGCAAAGAGAGTGCTGGCGACGGAAAGGAAAGGAATTCACGGAAAGCACGACAGCCCAGCCAGAGCCCGTTTCTGGACTCGTTGGTACGGTCAGCCAAGCTGCGAGGATTTCACTGTTTATATGAAGGCAACAGGCTTCGACTTCTTGGAAAACAAACAGACTGCTTCGAGCGTACAAAAGAGCAGAAAACTAAAGGACCATAAAACCATCGCGTGGGGTTCGTGTCGAGTAGGGCCTTGGACAGAGTGACCGTGGTGCATGTGTCGGCTGCCTTCCTCCCTTCCCCCCCCCCCCCCCCCCCCCCACTGTCCTCTACCCTCCATCTTCCCTCCCCACCCCTCCGCGCCTTGTCCCCCAAAAATGAATATATTTGTTTTTACGCGAAACCGTTTTTTACTTGTCGATGTTTCTGCCTACACACGCTCACCCCGCAAACAGAGTAGAATCTTTTATAAGACCTCGACCCTGCTCATCCTTGATAGCGCTGTGAAAGCTAAATACTGGCTGGACCAACCGGCTATGTGGCTTCTGTAACTTGACTTTGCACTAGCGGATGCGTAAAGCAAAAACATGAGGGGTGCGATGGCAGCAGTTCATTGGAACGGAAAAAAATGTAGCATCGACCCTGCTGTCAGTTTAAATAGTAACGTTTGACAGCAGGCAATAAGCCGGCCGGGAAGCACAACAAAACGGCTCGGGACATCGGGACATCGGGACATTGGGACACCCGTATTCTTAGAAACGAGAATGCTGGGGTTCTCGTCGGGGGATTGCGCCTGCGGGAACTTAGATTGAAATTTTAGGGAAAGGAACACAGCCGAGTTTTCTGGGGAAGCATAGTGACTTACTTGGACACTGGAGTTGAGAAGCTGCCTGTAAACGCGTGAAAGACGTGGAAGCGTGCTGTTCGCTGACAATTGTGCTTTCTTTTAATAATTCCTAAACGGCAAAATCCATTCGACCGA
Organism: Ixodes persulcatus; assembly: GCA_013358835.2. Lineage (NCBI taxonomy): Eukaryota > Metazoa > Arthropoda > Arachnida > Ixodida > Ixodidae > Ixodes > Ixodes persulcatus. The sequence goes on from JABSTQ010009119.1 coordinate 342,772, forward strand.
AAAATTGTGCATTAATATTTCGTGCGACGTTTTGGTTCTGATAAGTTTGGTGATCAAGAAAGAAGATCAAGTGGGTCATTTGGTCGGATTACAACCTTCATCAAGCAGGAGTCTTTGAAATGTACCCAGACGCAAGTACCGCATCTTGTTCTCACAGTCAGTTTGAGTAGGTAAGTCAGCCCCTATTTAGTCAACATGTAGCAAACATGGAAGAACCATATCTTCGGGGGAATCGTGTTTTGAAGCTCGTCGATGCAAAAGTTGGTATTAATTCGAATAGTTTGCGTGCCTCCACCGCCCAAGTGCACTCGTCGCATGTTCAAGAGATTTATCTGTCCTGGTTTGACAGCGCAAGACTCGTTTATCTCGAACGAGATAAACGAGTCTTGCTGCAGCATATTATGCTGATGCAGCAATATCTAAAACGTATATTCCTGAGGCCAAGCTCCGTTCTTTCGAATGCACCAGGCACGTAGCCGGGGGGGGGGGGGGGGTCCCATGGGGCCCGGGCCCCCCCCCCCCCCCCCCGAAATCTTCCATCTTGCTGGGACCTCCTCTCCCCCCTCCCCCTTATACAGCATTTTGTCATGAGCGGACCCCATTCCCCCCCCCCCCCCCCCCCTGAAAAAAAATCCTGGCTACGTGCCTGCAATGCACCATACCCACCATGTTGCATAACAACCTTCGACAATTTCGGAACATTGTAAACCCTTCTGAGAGACCTGACGTAGTGCTAAACAACGATGATGGTGAAATCGTAGTGCTGGGTGTGCATCTGTGCTAAACGAATTATTCGCAAAGCCATTTTCTAATTTAACCAATTCTTCCTATCCGGGTGTTCACCAACACAATTTTTGTGCTATTAATTCTATTGATATAGAATGTGCCGGTATCGTGAATATCATCGTCAACCTTAAGCTATCGTCATCGTGTGGAATTGATAATGTTAACTCGAAGTTTCTAAAAAAAAAACTATTTTGTATTCCTTTGTTATTCTAACAAAACTACTTCGTCAATCACTGGAGTTCGGTATCCTTCCAGAAGACTGGAAGGGGACCACCTTCCAGAAGACTGGAAGGTGATTCGTTTCCACAAAGGTGGGGACAAATCCAGCCCAAGTAATTTTTGACCAATTTCCTTAACAAGCGTCCCTTGCAAAATTGTAGAACATATAAGCTATTTTCATCTCGTTAATTTTCTTAGTTTCCTTACATTTATTTCTCCTGCTCAACATGGCTTCAGAAAACTATTCTCGTGCGAAACCCAGTTATTAACACTTACGCATAACCTTCACGCATCCCTTGATTGTTCATTTCCGGTTGACTGCATCTTTTTTGGATTTCTCTAAAGCATTTGATAAGGTTTCGCACAGACTCCTACTGTACGAACTCAGTACACTGAGCATTGACTTTCGTGTTTTGACTTGGATCAACTCGTTTTGAACTAAGCATTCTCAATTTGTTCCCGTTAATGGCACTAACTCGCACCCCCCTCCTATTACTTCTGGTGGCCCCCACGGTTCAGTACTTGGCCCTCTTTTGTTTTTAACATATGGCAATGACCTTCCTTTGTATATTTCATCCTTAGTTGGTCTCTTCGCAGACGACTGCGTCATCTATTCTGAAGTGACTAACGATTCTTATGATCTTTCACTCCAATCTTACCGTGACAGTGTTTCCCGTTGGTGTGGTTAATGGCAAATGGAACTCAATATTAGCAAGTGCGAATCCATGAGAGTATCGCGTCAAAATTACACCTGTCCCCCGTACCATATAAAAACTGTCGCACTGGAATCTGTTTCTTCGTATAAATATATTGGTGTTCATATCGCTAACAACCTCTTATGGAACATTCGCATTGAATATACAGGGTGTCACAAAAGAAAATTTACACGGTCTTTTTTTTACCGCAAAAATAAACTCGGCATCTCCGAACGCTCACTCTCCGCCCAAAGGTAGCGCTAGAGGTCACAACCAGATGCCAAAGTTTCAGCCCGATCCGATAACTTAATCAAAAGTTATAACTTATAAGTGATTTTCTGAAAATTTCAATGGGAAAATGGTGGCCGACGGAGTTTTCGAACACATGGGGTCCTATGGCACCAGAAACCAAAAACGGGCAAAAATGGGCTGCATTTTCCCATTGAAATTTTCAGAAAATCACTTATAACTTTTGATTAAGTTATCGGATCGGGCTGAAACTTTGGCATCTGGTTGTGACCTCTAGCTCTACCTTTGGGCGGAGAATGAGCGTTTGGCGATGCCTAGTTTATTTTTGCGGTAAAAAAGACCGTGAAAATTTTCTTTTGTGACACCCTGTATAATTAAAAATGCTAACCGTATGTTTAGCTTCCTGAAAAGGAATTTCCCACTAGCCCCACTGTCCTTAAGACTACTTATGTACAAAACATTGGTCCGCAGTAAACTTGAGTATTCTTACGCTATCTGGGACCCCAGCGCAACGCTTGCATTATCACTAGAAGCTGCAAAATCGTTCTGTTCGATTTATACTTCATAACTATCGTCACACATCAGGCAGGTAGCCAGGAAGGGGGGGGGGGGGGGGGTATGGGGCCCGGGCCCCCCAGAAATCTTCTATTTTACTAGGACCTCCTCTCCCCCTCCCTCTAATACAGCATTTTGTCATGGGCAGCCGCCCCCCCCCCCCCCCCCCCCGAACCAAAATCATGGCGACGTGCCTGTCGCACGTACGGTGTAACAGCAATGAAAACCACCCTAAGCTTGCCTGACCTCTCCCTCCGTAGAAAAATATCTCGCCTGTGTTTATTTTATAAGATCTACCTCTATAATCAAAGCCTCCGTCAGCATATAATAACCCAACCATCTTACGTCTCATTGCGTGTTCATCATCAAAATAAAGTTGGCATCCCCCCCCTATCGCACCTCACACTTTTATCAGTCTTTCGCACGTCGACATCGCTGGACTGGAATCGCCTTCCCGCACCTATTGACAGCATAGCCGATAGCGCCGTATTCAAAGCTGCATATAGAGAACATCTTTTTGGGTTTGGTTAACGAACTTTTGTCTGGATTAACGATGTACTGTTTGGATTTTATGCTTATATGCCTAATAACTGGTTATACTTGTGTGCAATTAGGTGTGTATGTCCACTCCTTTCTATAATGCCTTTGGGCCCTGAAGAAATAAATAAATAAATAAAAAGGATCTTCTTTGCGGGTAGGACCCACCGGTTTGTGACCACTGTGAGTGTGTTCTTAGCGTCCTACATATTTTATGGCTCTGTTCAAGTTTTGACAATGAACGTCGTACTCATTTTCCTGAATTGTTTCTTTCCCGAATCCCATTCCACCCTACTCTTTTAGTGGGAGAATGTCCCCTCGTCCCATTTGAATCTTTTATTACTAGCACTGACTTTATACACCAGATCAAGTCTTATATAGCTCATAAAATTACCACTTTGTAACACATTAGCACTAAATGCTTGATTTTTTTTTTCTTTTATTAGGATGGCTTAAATAGTTGTTGGACTATAAAGCTCTCAAGCAACAACCCCCCACCATTTTTCGGGAAAATATTCCTGGCTACGCCACTGCATGTGTGTATCAGGGGATTTGCTGTCAGAGCTAGGTTCTAAGAGTGAAGCTTTAGACGCCAAAAATAAGACAGGACATTTCAATATATTGAGAATAAAAATAAAAGGCTTGAAAACGGGGCTAGTTGGTGGGTATTGATTCTGATTTAAAAAGCGCTCGTCTGTCGTGTTTGTTCTCTGCTTTGTCCTAGTCTTTTGTGCGTGTTTTCTAAACAGAATGAAACGTGGCAACGACGCCTTTAATTCAAACGACTGCTAGTATTCAAATCAATAAATTTTAAGATTTAAGTTCATTCTCATTACGTCACTAACTGTAATGGCGACGCTTACGCAAAAAGAAAAAGTAAGATACACTAGTTAAATCAAGCTCGTTGTTATAATGAGTCCCTAAAAGCGAAAGAATGAAAACATAAAAGACGTACAAGGACGGCCACACTTTTTCCGTTTACATCTTTTATGTTTCATTCTTTCGTTTTTAAGTAAGATACACTGCGACGCTGTGAGCAGTTTTGGTACTTGTTGGCATTTATCATTAAATGTATTTATGGTTTTATTAAGCACGCGCATTAAGCGCATATTTGGGCACCATATATAGTTTTCCATCGGTTATCACTAAGGCAAAAAATGCCGAGACATGGGCTGTGGACGCATGCGCTGATCCAGGGTCTTTTGCTATGAGTCATTTAGCACGCTCGTATTGCGTACCACAGCAAGCAATGATGGCAGCGTGCAGGAAGCGATTATTGAAATGGTCTATCTATAGAATTGGCCCCTTAAACATCGGCGTGCGTTCCTTTAGCCACTCCATTGCGATGTACGATTCCGTGATTAGCATCCATACAGCACTGGCTAAATCTACCCCTCCACAGCGTCAACCAGTGTTACTATTTTTATTGAAAAATCAACCTCATGCGCCCGTAAGAACCATATGCAGTACCTCTCGAAGTACTACTAATTTCCCCCTTTATGTAGAGAATTAAGTTAGGGGTAGGGGCATTTTACCTTAGATATATGTTACGTATAGATCCAAACGTATACGTTTTAAACGCCAAAGCATCACTTTTTCCTCGGACAACCAAATCTCGCACTACTTCGCGCGTCGTGTTAATAGTGCGCATTTTTTTTTTTTTTGTGACAACGAGTATAGAGTTACATGGTTCGATTAACTGAAGAGGCGCGCATTTTCTAATATGTAGAGTAAGTCTGGCATTCTCATTACACGGACAATGTCAGCTGTTAGCACCCACGCCCTGTTCCCATTGTCAGGCGGCGTGGACGATCGTTCTATCTGCCGGCTGCACAGCGTCGGATTACCGTCACGGAGGTCAACTTGCATCATCTTCCGCGGCTCATAAAAGGGAAGCATCAGCGCGCGCTCACTGACGTTTGTGCATCAGTTAGCGTCTGAGCGGTTGGTCACAGTATCACACCACTAGTCGCGCTACACTCTAACAGAGTGTTCGTTTTTTTGTTATCCTTTGTGCTCGGATAACGATACCCGACAACATTACAATGCATGCGCGAAGTTGTTGGCGGAGTAAGTAGTAGTTTTTAGAATGAAAAAACTAAAAAAAAATACGATCCACTAAATATTCCTAATGTGTAGCGATGAAATCACCGAGTCTGCAGCCGATACTTTGGAAACAGCGGATCAACAGGACCACGTTACGCAGGACCGCAGAGGACACTATGAGGCATCGAGCCAATTCAATTGCCGCGTAAGTACCACGTGACCATTTGGAGGGGTGCAGCGAAACGCGAGACGCACACCACTTGTATATATATAACGTCCGTTGCGGTCCATCCGACGTATTGAGACAGAGTACAGAACGGCTGTGAAAGGTATTTGTACGAGCGACTGCAAAGAGGTAAGTATACGTACGGACTCATTTATCCTAACGTGCAAACTTAAGCCCTTTCGTTTTTCGACAACCGTATGCACGTTAGGTACAGTTTCTCTACATTGTTTCTTTGTGATCTGGCAAAAAGCGAACGCTCCAGCCCCTCTAAGCCAATCGGAGCAACGGAGGTAAAGCACGTGACGACCCTTACCAAAAATACATGGGGAGAGCGTAACCCAAGCAGGTGGAGAAGAGGGTAGGGAAGAACTCCCCTCTTACCCTCTTTTGTGTGTCCCAGACGTCGCCTTCGTTTAGCTCAAGAAGGTAGGGCGAGGGAAAGGAAGGCCGGGGAGGAGAAAACAGACGAAACGCTGGAGAGAGGAGGAAGTTTCCCACTCTCCTCTCCAGCGTTCCGTCTGCTGCCACCTCCCCGGCCTTCCTTCCCTCGCCCTACCTTCTTGAGTTGTAATTAACGCTCTTTAGAAGGTTAGCCCTCCGTCACTCACCATTCGTACAAAAGCGGCTTCTCTTTCTCTCTTTTTCCCGCACGTGACCATGAAAGCACTGCGCGCAACTTGTGAGATATAATCCCGTTTCCCCTTCCGACGCGCTCATTGATTCACTGGGATCGTAGCCTTTGCCGTTTGCCAAGTTACGCTGGTTGAGACGATGTGCATGGGGCTCATATCTACGCAGGATGACTCGAAATGGCGAACTCATCGGGACAGTGCGGTTGACACATTTAGCAACATTACCTTTTCATTCGAGCGAGCTGAAAAGTAGAAAATGAAACTCAAGAGCTCTTCCTAGGCACTACAGTTCGCACAGGTCACGCCTGCATCCGAGCCTGAGGTGCATTGTGAACCGAAGCGCCCGGACCGGGCCAAGCCACTACAGAAGCAGAGTATGGACACCCCAGTCCCCAGTTAACTTGTAAACGCTGCCATTTTTTTATTGCAAAATTGAACAATTATTTGCCGAGCGCTCATTCTCCGCCTAGATGTTGCACTAGCAATTCGAACCTGATGCCAAAGTTTGAGAACTAATCGTTATCTCAATCAAAAGTTATAAGTGCATGCCATTTTCTGGAAATTTCAGTGTGAAAATGGGACCCGAAGTTCTTCAGTTTCCGGGTTTGCGGTAACTAAAACCATCCAGCTCCATGTATTCGAGAACACCCTCTGGTCCCCATTTGCCGATTGAAATTTTTAGAAAACCTCTTACAACTTTTGATTGAGATGATGGTTAGTTCCCCTTTCTGTAGGTAAAGAAAAGCCTACTATCCTTCCGGTGTTAAAACGGTTGGTGCACAAAAGCACCCGATGTCAAAAGCCCCGTGTCAAATGCCCAGCCGCAAACGCCCCGCCCTTTGACCTAGCTTTCAAAAGCCCCAGTTTCAGAGGCTCATGACGCGATCCCCAGTGTCAAGTGGCCGGGTCCGGGATCCGACCAACTCGTCGACGACCACCTCGTCGACTAGCCAACTCGTCGAATAGGCCAATTCGTAACAGGGCAATTCGACGAAGGGCAACTTGCCGAAGGGGGTAATCTGTCGAAGGCCGATTCGTCGAATGGGTTACGGCGGTCTGAGGTTAAACTTCGTGGTTTCTTGTTATCATTTGACCTGAAGTTTTATTTCTGTTCGAACAAGGAACAGCGCCCTTGTTAGGTTACAAGACTGAGACGAAAAAAAATCACAAGAGGGCGAAGACAGGACAGATAGTTGAGAATAAGTTGAGAAATCTTTCATCGGGGATCGTACTTTTGTCCATTTTCTTTATTACTTTTTGTAATGAGCCGCCGCAGACTGTCACCGCGAAGCGGCGTGAATGGGTCGGCTGGGTTAAAGGGGCCCTGCAATCATATTTAAGCGTCTACCTTTTTTTGCGGTTTCCACGTCTCTTGAAGTTCGGGCAAGCCAGCGGGCACGAAGAGAGTAACTAAATATCAGTGCGTCATATTTTAACCGGACGACGCGGAAACCTCCTCCATCGACGAGGGCGACCCGCGGTACCGAAAGCTCGCAAAATGCGATGTCTTTGGTCCTGGGCTTACTACTGGTCATAGCCTCTAAAAGCTTCTTTTTAGTCGAACTACAAAATATAAGTTGCGCCAACCGTTTCAATTATTTATAAAAGTAGTTTTTGTTCAGTATTTTAGATCAGAAAAGAAACGAATGCAGTTTATAAAGTACGGAAACGAGAAATGACCCGTCGACATACCCGCCACCGAGCGGTGGAAAAGGCGGCGCACACAAGAAAGGAGTAGTGGAATCACGCGCCGACACGGAAAGGTCCCGGATGTACGCGGCGGCGCTGCGGTCGTATAGACAGGATGATCCGACCAGCTCCGAGCGTTCCGAAGGCCTTCGGCGAGAAGCTTTGTCTTGGGGTTTGGCCGTTTCGCGGTATGGCAGCGCGAAGTGGCTCCCATTCTGAACTGATCTTTATTCCGTGTTTGCTGTCGTTTGTGGCCAATGAAGTGTCATGCCGAATTAGTGTTTAATCGCGCAGCAAATGCAATGAGAACCGCCCCGGCTGCCCGCTGCATACAGCCTATCCAAAACATGCTTTAGTGGCGCCCTCTCGAGCCGTCGACACGGAGTGCGGCAGCCGTGAGCGCTCGCGATGAGCCCACTACCCCTCCTCTAGTTCACGGCCACTCAAGCAACCAAGGACGTCATGAGGGAGGTTATTTTTTGCTTGTTTTTGTAATTTTAATTTGCCTATAACTTTTAAAATAAAGCGAATTTCGAGAAAAGAAAAGTTTTACTAAGTTACTACGTTCAGTGCGCTCAGGTTTGGTGCAAAATAAAAACCAGGAAAAAAGTCCTTGCAGGGCCCCGCGTCTCTACCCTGGGAAAAGTAGCGCCATTCATTGTGTAAATGCTCGAGACACATGCCGCGCACCACTTCTGGGAAGAACATGGTGTCTGAAATGTAGCTCAGTGCTAGAGTGTACTAGACTAGAGGGTAGTGTTGGGACCAGAGCGGCTCGCGCGAGGGGTTGGGGGAGGGAGGGACCATGAGGGGCGGAGGAGGGGGATTCAAATGCTGGAACCCTGTGTGTGTGTGTATCTGTCTGTGTGTGTGTGTGCGCGTGTGTGTGTGTGTGTGTGCATGCGTGCGTGCGCGTGTGTGTGTGTGTGTGTGCGTGTGTGTGTGCGCTTGTACGGTTCGGCGTGTGTGCGTCATCGTCATCGGCGGCGCCGCCGTTCTCGCTTCTCCCCATCAACACGCACAGATACGCGCCAGAGCCATATATAGGGAAAGAGTCTGGACATCTATTGTCCTCGGTGACCTCTCGCCCTACCTTCGCTCCTCCCAGACTCCTCCCATAAAACTAACGTCAGGCCTAGCAACCGCCTAGCAACGGAAACACCGGGAGAGCAGCGCGAGCCTATACACCATTAAAGGGATGGTGAACCGAAATTCGGATTTAAAAAAAACAATGCACGAGATGTAGGCGGGACGCTACAATCCCTACAACACCACTCGTAAGGCGATATCTCGAATGGACGGCCGTATTTTTGGAAAAAGAGGTCAAGATTGAACAAGGCCGACGAGGCGCGTGACGTCAAGATATCTCGTTTCCTCCTCTCTTCGCTTTGCCCCCTCAAGGCGGCGAAGTGGGGAAGACGCGAGGCCGTTCCCTTTCCTTCTCGGGAAAACAAGACGTGAACATATCTGTCAAATGCGGCTCCTTTTTTTTTTTTTTTTTGAAAAATACGGTCATCCGTTCGAGATATCGCTGTATGAGTGATGTTTTGGTGTTTGTAGCATCCCGTTGCACGCTTTTGTCGCCGTGCTTTGTGGAATCCAGATTTTGGTTCAGCATCCTTAAAGGGGCCCTGCAATCAGAGCCGGACTAAGGCATTTCGGGGCCCTGGGCTCAAGACACTTCAGGGGCCCAAATGATGATGATGATGGCGACGATGATGAAGATAAGGATGTCTGGTTAAGGCAATGAACCTGAGAAATACTGCAGTTTCCTTTATTTTTAGTCAGTAGAAAGCAGCCTCAAAATACAAAACATTTACCATCACCGTCTGGTTTCAACTAGGGAGCATTCCGGCAAGACCACCGCAGAGGCGACATGCAGCTTTGTTCCCTTCCAAAGCAGCGTCGAAGGCCGCACTGGCCGCACTTTCAAAGTGTAAGCGCTGCTCAAAAACACATGTTTGCGCGCACGAGACACGAGCACGAGTAGGGTGAAGGGGGAGGTGCTTATGACATTTCCCTTCCTAACAAAAAAAAAGAGGAGCAAAAAACCCCAGATCGTGGGGCCCCTCGCGAGTTTTCTTCGTTTGCTCGAAGCCGCTTTCAAAAGAAAGCGGACAAGCACCCCAAGGGGCCGGTCACCCACCCAAAGTGCCGGCTTTGTACAGGGATAGGAGGAGTGTGCTACGCGAAGTGCGCGTTTGGCCTCGCTGACATCGCCATTATCTTTGTATATCCCTCTTCTCGAACGCTGCGGCAAAGCAACATCGCTTTCCGAAATATTTCTAGGTTTTTTTGTTGTTTTTTTTTCTACGAGCTGCGTCAATCAACCTGCCGTCATGGGGGCCCCCAGAGAGTCGGGGGCCCTGGGCTGCAGCCCCCTTAGCCCGTACCTTAATCCGGCGCTGCCTGCAATCATATTTAAGCGTCTGCCCTTTTTGCGGTTTCCACGTCTCTTGGGGTTCGGGAAAGAAGGCGGGAATGGAGAGAGTAACTAAATATCAGTGCGTCATATTTTAACCGTACGACGCGGAAACCTCCTCCACCGACGAGGGCGACCCGCGGTACCGAAAGCGCGCAAAATGTGACGTCTTTGGTCCTGGGCTTACTACTCGTCAGAGCCTCTAAAAGCTTCTTTTTAGTAGAACTACAAAATATAAGTTGCACAAACCGTTTCAATTATTTATAAAACTAGTTTTTGTTCAGTATTTTAGATCAGAAAAGAAACAAATGCAGTTTGTAAAGTACGGAAACAAGAAATGATCCGTCGACGTACCCGCCACCAAGCGGCGGAAAAAACGGCGCATACTAGAAAGGGCTAGTGGGATGAGGCCCCGACAAACGGCGAGCGTAGAAAAATCCCGGGTGTACGCGGCGGCGCTGCGATCGTATACCGGCTCGAGCATCCGACCGCTTCCGAGCGTTCCGAAGGCCTTCGGCGCGGGCTTGGTTGGCGATTTGGCCATTTGGCGGTATGGCAGCGCGAAGTGGCTCCCGTTCTGAACTGATCTTTACCCCGTGTTTGCTGTCGTTTGTGGCCAATGAAGTGTTATGCCGAATTAGTCTTTAATCGCGCAGCAAATGCAATGCGAGCCGCCCTAGCCGCCCGCTTCATACAGCCTATCCAAAACATGCTTTAGTGGCGCCCTCTCGAGCCGTCGACACGGAGTGCGGCAGCCGTGAACGCTCGATGAGCCCACTATCCTTCCTCTAGTTCATGGCCACTCAAGCCAGGACCTACGACGTCATGAAGGAGGTTATTTTTTGCTTGTTTTTGTAATTCTAATATTGCCTATAACTTTTAAAATAAAGCGAAATTTGAGAAAAGAAAAGTCTCATTAGGTTACTACGTTCAGTGCGCTCAGGTTCGGTGCAAATTAAAAACCAGTAAAAAAGTCATTGCAGGGCCCCTTTAAGCGCGGTCCAAACCAACGCGTTTTTGCGCGCGCGTAGGTCGTGCGCTTCCCGGAAATTGCGTATTTCGTGACGTCGCGCTGATTCCTTGCGCCTTCCGGGCGCGCATAAGAAAGTTGGATGATTTCAGCTTTTTCTGAACGCGCACAAAAACGCGCTGTGACGTAGTAGAGCGCTCCTCTCCCATATCCTCTCCCGGCCAATCGGTGGAGGGCACCAGTTCGGGCTTTGCGTTTCTTCGTCCGTCGGGCGCAGATGCTTTCTGGTCGGCCGAAAGCGCACCGTCCTAACCACCGCGCACGCTTGTGACTCAGAAAGCGCACCGGAAACAGTGAAAACGTCACGAAACACGCAATTTTCGGGAAGCGCACGACTTTCGCGTGCATAAAAACACGTTGATTTGGATCGCGGTTTACCGATTCCAGGCCAACGCGCGCGCATGCAGGGCCGCATGGTATCCTGCGTACAGACCCTAATTTTTAGGTTTCCTGGCGAGAAAATGGTCGGTTGTTGTGCGGTCGGATGTTGCAATTAGAGCCGTCATAGTTTCGTGTTTTTATATGATTTTAAAATATAAAAATATATTCGACCAAATATAAAATTTGGTCGAATAAACTCAAGCGCGACAATTGTGGACGCCCACGGAAGGCTCCCGTCTTTGCGAGTTAAGAATGCTTGTTTCATCTTGAAACTTCTTTTATAAAACTAGCGAACTAGTTGCAACACGAAGGCATGCAATCTGTAATGTGAATAATTGCAGCACGAGACAGGACAGTCCCATGAATGCGAAGCTTTTCCCCCTGCCTCCTTCTCCAAACCGCGAGGTGAACGAATATTATTTTTTTGTATGAAAAAGCTAGTTTTGTTTTCTTTCTATCTTTCATTTATTTTCATGTAATGACATTACGATGGAAGCTGGGATCTCAGTGCCGTTAGGAGCGGCCAATCAATTGAGTTAAATATATTCAAACGAGCAAGCTTGCCATTCGCGAAGAGCCGCCTGACGCTGAGTCTCTAACGTTACGACAAACCTTACTGCCGGCGCCACTTTTAATACCAGCAAACTCGCACAACCTTCATTTATTTTATATATTTATTTGTAACTTTCCGCTTCATGCTCGAAGAACAAGATCGCTGTTTTGTTGCTCAGTGTTCGTTCGGTGGAGGCGTGCTGTAAGCACGCACGGAGCGATCGCTTCGATCAAGCCATCTCGTTTGACACGCTGACGCATAGTTAAGACTCAAGATGAAATGCAATTAGGAAGAAACGAAACTCTTGAAAACCCTCGGACGAAGTGCTTTAGCGCAATTTTCAATCTAACAAATAATTTTCTTCGATAACACGGGCAGCGATGGCATTCTCGTATACGCTCGCTTATCGGAACACTCTACGGAGAGCCCCTCAGCCGCGAATGACAAGTTGTTATCGTTGCGCACTGCTACAATACCGAGAACCGTCAACTAGAACTGAAAGTTGCAAAATTTACGCGAGCGTAATTTGAGCGACGCACCGAACGTCCGCGAAGCGTATGAACGGCTGGTGACGGGCGCGCAAGGAGAGAGAACAGACAAGGTAACCGAAAACTAACTTAATATGGTACCTAAATACACATGTACGACACAGCTCAAATACTGCTAGCGGATGACTTGAAAAACAAAACAAGAAAACAGTCAGAGGTTGGAGGAAACCGAGAGCCAAGCATATGCGCATAGGTCCCCGGCGTCGGTTGGGCTCGAAGATGGCGAAATGGGCTTGGCCATAGTCGCGTGGCGTATCAGTGACGTAGTTGACGAGCTGTCAACGAGGCGACGTGAGCTGGCCAACTCTGATACGCGCCTACACAATGCGTAAACCATCTGTACGTAACAACGCGCGCACCCACAATATATGGGTGAACAGGTTCCTCTGAGGGATGCTTTTCCTAAACAATTTCACGCAGACAACGTTTGTTTGTTTTTTGTTTTCCTTGGTCTTAGGCGGTCGGAGTGGGCAAGTTAGAACTTTGTCCGTCTTTTGTTCGAACCCGTCGCGACGTTTCCCTTCCTTTTCAACCTTGACACATGGTTTATTTAACCCATCGCGATGTTTCCTTTTCGTTTCAACCTTGACACATCGTTTTGTTTACTGCTACTTGCCGTTTTTGTTTTTCCGCCCTTTCCGATACGCGGGTTTGGTCGCAAAAAAAGGGGGTGATTTTTCTTAACGAGCTGTCTAGGCCCGCAGATTGATCCGACTCATAATAGCAGCAAAAAAAAAAAAAAAGGGGGGGGGGGGATTATGCTTACAGCATTGACTATCGGGTACAGTAGCCAACATGTGTAGCAGTGGCAAGCGAGTTGCCATGTCGCGCAATTTGTGAGCTATTCATACGGGGGGGGGGGGGGGGGGGGGGGGGAATAGAGCAGGCCTCAGAGGCGCCGTGAAAATTAGGGTGGACCGGGCCGAGGAGGCCGGCTGTCAAAAACGGATAGCGGGCCACGGGCTGGCTCGGGTCCAAGAGACAGCGGGCCGGGCTGGGCCAGCTGGCTCCTAAATATCGGCCCGTGCCGACCTCTTACCGTGCACTCCATTCCTCTCCTGCACCTGGATGGGGACACTCACCCCATCTGTTCCTCTCTCTGCTGCTCCTCCCGAAGCCCGTTTTAAGGCTTCACTATATGGCCTAGGACCCTCCTTCCCTACAACACCAATCGCTCCCTGCTACTACCAAATACTTACTACCAAATACTTAGAGTATTTGCTACTACCCTCACTCTGGAGTCTGGACTCATTCCTCTCTACCTATTGCACTTCTATATTCTATATTCCGTGTCACTAGTTTCGTGCAGTACAAGCGAAGGTAACGCCAGGCGAGGAGA